>OY735206.1:19806150-20043650 GCA_963457665.1 Thysanoteuthis rhombus
CTCGTTATTTTCTTTCCAACTTTTTTCCAAACGAAAGGTCGATCCTCTTTTTTCTAATATTTTAATTGATCACCTCCAAATATAGTATGATGTCTAAAGACGTCTGTTTCCTTCAGGGAACAAACCAGACTTTTTTCCTTTACTTTCTCTCTACCCTTTCTCCTTTACCTTTTTTTAAAATTCTACCTTTTTTCTATTCCCGCCTTCCATTATTTTCTTTCAGTCAGTCTTTCTACGACTTTTCTCTTTGAATTCTTATTAACAACATTTTCCCCCTCATTTTATTTTTCTCTAATTCTTTTTTTTGTTCTATTGATTCTTCATCTTCTTTTTTCGTTCTGTTAATTTTTTCATTCATTCCTGCCCCCCAATTATTTCTTTCGTATTTGGAACCGTTTTATCACCCAACGTCCCTTCAACTCTTTCTTTCATCCAAGTTCCTAATCGATTTTCTTTTTTCATCCTCATTCATACCTTCTCTTCCATTTTTGTCTTTCCTTTATTTTTTCATTTACTTTTTGAATATCATTTTCCTATCTTCGCTCTATTCTTTCATTCATTTTGCTTTTCCTACTGTTTTTGAACTGTTTTATGCCCTTTTTTGCCTTCTCTTTCGATTTTCCTTTTCGTTTTTCATCATAATCATTCCAAAAAATCTTCTTCGGTATTCTGCCCATCCTCTCATTCTTTCTGTTATTCAAGTTTTATTGTTATTTTTCAAAATACTTCTCTATGCCTTTTTACATTTTCTCCGTTCATTTCTTCTTTCATTCATTCATCCTGTCAATTCGTTTCCTACAGCGTTTTCTTTCAAAAGTTCTTTTAGAGTTATTCTTCCTTTTTTTTTCTCGTCAATTCCTGTATTGCATTTTTCCCGCTTGCATACAGTACTTGATATTCCCAAAGGGTCATATCTTCTAATATATTACCTTATTAATGTCTTCCTTAGTTTTCACCAATTTGACAAGATTGTTTTCTTCTATTCTATCTCTTGAGATTCGCTCTTGGCACACTTCACTTTGCCTTATCTAAATCTAGTAAGTGAATGCTTCAATCAGGGATTTGCCAAGTGAGAATACTTCCTGGGATTGTATGTTTGAGTGTGGTTTGCTTTTTATATATCTATGAATATTTCCCGTTGCACACGTATATACACAAATATACACATACACACAAACATAGATACACACACACACACGCGCGCACACACACACACATACATACATACATACATACATACATACATATTCTTATATATATATATATATATATATATATATATATATATATATATATATATATATACATATATATATATATAATTAATATCAAAAATACTAATTTCCTTAAAAGTAATTTTGACAGGGGAGTTGAATTTAAAAAAATATTCTTCCCATTAAATTAAAAATAATCAATATATTAATCATATAATATAAAGCAATGTACTAAGAATTTTTGGAAAGGAACTTGTCAGATTGATTAATGGTTGAACCAAAAAAAAAAAAAAAGCACGTGTTGGGTGATTACTCTCACAAATTTTTAGTAGGTGTGTGTATGTGTGTATATATATATATATATATATATATATATATATATATATATATATATATATATATATATATATATATATATATATCGCTCTTTTCATTTAGCCAAACAGCCGCTGGTAATGCAAAGGCTTGAATGATTGTCTCAACTGCAGACTCTCATTTTGTTTTTTCACGGTGAATATCAGCTCAATTTGATTCTTTCAACGCAGATTCTTGTGTAATCAAAAATGGATGTATGATCCTACAGAATGGTTATAAATCGTCTTATATCATATAGAAAATCTATTTGAAATGATCTCTGTTTATTGCATACTGTATCATTCTGCGTGGACATTAAATAGAATTAATAATTAAAAAGAATGGGACTGTTCCAATCCAATCCACTTTCAAAAGGTAGGATTGAAACCTTCACCCCAAACCCGGTGGCCGGTATTCTTCCTCTGATCTGCGGAACTGGACGCTCAGTAAGGCTGACTTTAAGCGATATATCTATTATACGTTAAATTCCTCGTCCACCAGAGTTCTCTATTTCTATGGAAGAGTATTGCATAAACTTACAATAGACGAGTTACCCCACTTAAAGAGTGTTTGAGATTAAATTACTTACTTCTTTATATCTTGCATTAAATGAAGATGATGTTAGTAACAATGTCTAGGCAAAAATAGAACCCTCTGAATTTGGAGGATGCTGTTCCTTTTGAGCAGTATCTCTTTCGATCTTTTCTTTTCTTTTTTGAGACTATTAGGAAAATATGACAGTAAGAGAGACACAAAAATTTGGAAGAGATTAATAACATTTTACAATAGAAAAACACATGGATTCTCGAGAGATAAGGGATATATTTCATAAAAAGACGAATGATTTTTTTCTGAAAGAAAAAGAAAGTTTCATTTAACTAAAAAGGAGCGCCAGCAAATTGTTAAGATTATTTCTTTGATAGATTTATTACACAGGCCTATTCATGTTGGCACGCACGCACACACAGAGACAGTATATATACATATATATATATATATATATATATATATATATATATATATAGTGTGTGTACATATATATATATATATATATATATATATATATATATATATATATATATATATATATGAGATGGCTTCCCATTATCAAAATAGATATAAACAATTGGAGAAAATGGAACTGCTGCAGGGATCGAAGCTGGAACGGATCTAAAGCCACTTCCACCATTGTGCCAAACCGCCATCAGGATTGTTATGGTCTAACTGCTCAGTTACTATTTTTATCCACTCTTCGTATTTTCTGAATTTTTTTTTTCTCAACACAGACGGTGATTTTATTCGGAAATGAATATATAACCCGACAGATAAAACTATAAATGCATTATAATACTTAGGAACTCATGGCTTTTATACCCTGAATTTGATTCTCAAAATAATTAGTCAGAAACTAATATAATGAAGGAATGAAAATAAACAGAAATACAAAAAAGAAAATTGAAATTATCGAAAACAAAATACTAAGAAGTCAAAGAATGCTTGATTCTGACTATATTTCTTAGAGACTCCCAACGGTTGGAGCAGACAAGGTGAAAATGTGTGTGTAATGGTAACTTGACCCAAGAATGATATGGTAGGCGATGACCCTGGTGATTGCTAAAGGCCAATTTAAGATTTGGTCAATACTTGTATTTTCAAAAGGGCCAATTAGGCATTTTTGGATCAGCTGGAGGTTTGCCATCCTTACTTTCAAGAGCTCTGGTTTTAATTCCAGTACACGACCTTTCAGTATTGATTACATATTTTGGGCAGAGTATTTGGCAACACCAGGGACCACAACTAGTACACATGTATATCTGATTATATTTGTTAGGCATCTAAGTTGGTTCATTGTCTTCTATAGAAGCTGCCCAGTATCTGTATAGTCACGTCTCTCTCATTCTGCCTCTGTTTATTCGAGTGTTTCAATCTCCATCTTTCTTCTGAGGGAATGTATATATATATATATATATATATATATATATATATATATATATATATATATATATATATGCGTACATATATTTAAATATATATCATTTGTTCTGCCAGTATCAATTAGTCCCTATTTGCATTACATTTGCATTACATTTGCATTACATTTTATATCTATCTACCTATCTCTATCTATCCATCTCCAAGCGAATCCACTTTCATTAACCGTGTGCACCTGTGCGAATCCATGTTTCCAGGTAGACTAAATGCAAAAATACCTCACATGCACGCAGAAAATACTTTGCATGTACCTGGATATACGTTTAAAAAACAACAATTGGAATAAAAAAAGTGAGAATGAATTTGACACACAACAAGGTATTAAATGAAGACGAAGAGGCATACAGGGAGGACACCAGAATCAAGAAGAAGAAAATGGCAGAAAAATTGTTTTGTAATTTCCCCCACCGGCAAGATTAACCAGCGACAAATCAGAAGTACCAATTGTCTAAGACACTGAGCTGAAAGTGATAACGAATGGCCAGAAAGTCATGAAATCTTGAAACTCTTCCCCTTCTATGCCCTTCGTCCCTAATCTTGCTTCCCATATCACGTGCTTTCAGTAACAAACGATCTGATAAATAGAGGCAATTAGCATACGGTGTTGTGTCCCTCACTACACCGTTTTCACTTACAGCGTCAGGTATTCACAGGTGGTCACTCATCTAGGTGTCGACGAAGTTCAACGATGCTCAACTTCGATAGTGCAGGGAAACCGACGTATCCAAGGTGATTTGGTGGCAAGCCACTAAAATCAACTTCTTCGAACCTGGAACGACCACAGCTCTTCTTCATCATGCCATAGACAATATAGCCGCCAGGAAGAACGAATAGACGTCAACAATCTTGAACCGGAAATTGTTCTGCAAAGTCACTAATTACATCAAGATTATTTATTAGAAACCATGAACCAAAACTGTCACTAAAACTGTTGACATAAGTTTCTTCCCTTTTCAGGTAGGTCTGGATGACCGGCTGTGTTCTTCGTACAAATATCACCAAGGAAGCCAGGGAGCAGGATATTTAGACGAATCCTCTTTATTATGTTTTGAAAAACTTCTTCCTTTTTTTTCTATGAACCAATACGATTCTAGTGGAGTGAAGTCTCAATTTACAATGTAAGTTTATGTCCGACGGTACTTGCTCTTGTTTTTGTTTTAGTGATCACTACCAAAACGAAAGGTGAGAAGAAGTAACTCATTCATCAATAACCCTTTTTTCTAATTGTTTGATTGATCATCCTCAACATGGCATTGCTGTGAAAAGAAATCGGTCACGATCCGGTTTCTATTGAATGAAAGACGAAACCTGAATGTAATCAACCTGCTTTAAGCGATGGATTTTGGTGGATACAATAATGTTCTTGATGCAGATGTTGGATTTGGTATTTCTTTTCTCTTCATTTAGAAGTCGATCAACTTACATAACAGTATGCATTCCTTTTCTCCGGATCCTCTTTGCGTAACGATGGACTGACTCTTCTACTCACAGGTAACAAGTTTACTGATCTAGATCTTATATCCACCCACTATTTAGTACAATGAACGGTTCCATTGAAGCAAGTTCGATAATTTCATTCCTAAAAGAAAATATGGCTTAAAAATTCTAATATATCTGTTATGTTTTTCTCACGGGGAATAATTCAATGCCGTAACTAAACCAGAATATAAAAAAAAATGAATTAGAGGCTGAATATTTTTTTTTATAAAAAAGTAATATGTTAAAACTCAAAAGCACGCTTCAAAATAGATAAATGATGTTAAATAAAGATGAAAATTACTTAAACTAAAAATTCCTTTTAATTTAAATGACAAATAACGATATGTATTTGCCAAAAAAATACTGAGAACAGACATCATTCAAAGTTGAAAGCAAAAGAAGCTATTTTTAATACATTCTGAGAGAATATAGGTAAATAATCACAAGTCACTCCGACCATTACTTTCCAAGTCATAATGGAAATTATCTTCTTAGTTCAAAAGCAACTGTGAGATCCAGTTACTTTGTCTTTGATGAGCTGAGTACAACAAAACAATATACCATTATCATAGACGAAATTCATGTATTTAGTCGATATATTGTCTCTATTCGAGTATTGAGCCCTGCTCGTATAAATATTTCTCTGCTTTATTCATTTCTTTCAACGCAACAATTATGTTATTGAAAAATAGACATATGATCCGTCAGAATGATTATAAATTGGATTATATCATATTGAATCTCAATTCCAAATGATCTCCTGTTGTTACACGGGAATGTATCATTTGGCCTAGACAGCATGAATAAAATGAACAATTAAAAAAATAGAGCTGCTACAGGAATCGAAACTGCAAATGATAGGGTAGCTGCTTCAATGTAGCACTGCTCTTACCATTGAGGTAAACAGTTGCCGGTATTGCAAAGACACAAAACTGTTTCGACTCCAAATTCACATTTTACTCATTCACGGTCTTTTTCTGCTCTATTCATATCTTTCAAATCAGACACATTGTATTATTAAAAAATGTATATATGATCTGACAGAATGATAATAAATGGCGTTATATTATATGAAACTATTTGAAATGATACCCCGTTATTAAACATTAACATATATATATATATATATATATATATATATATATATATATATATTTCAGTTGAATTGCTTTCTTGATTGTCTCGATCCTTTGTTATCTCTAGGCAACCAATCTCTTACGACTTTTTCTTGTTCTGTGTCTGCCCAAGAACCGATATTACTAGACCATACGATCATATATACTAGACTAGATGCTTTGAATGTAATGAAATGAATATTAATCGCAAAGTGACGGTTTCTCCAGTTCAAAGTTTTGGCTGATCCATCCTCCCATGAATCTAAATAGAGAATAGGAGACTAAAGGGGAGAGGAATTCGAGTTCTGTTCTGTTACCAAAAAGACATAATTGTCGGTTGAACGCTTCTGGGAATTTATGGAGACACTTCGCAAACATATTTCCCAATTTTTAATCATTTCCTGTTCGTATCTTTCGATTAATGTTCTCTGCAAATCCTCAGAAGGAATACTTTTTTATCACCTAAATTTATCTTACCAGTATTTACATTTGGTAGTTTTCATGAAACCAGCTCAGTTTGATATGAGATGTCACAATGAAAAGAAAATTAATAAGTATTTTCAATTTTCTTGTTCCTATCACATAGACATAGGAAACAAAAGTGTCTGACGAGAAAAAAGCGTTAATGCATCGACTGGGAATGCATTTGAAGACGTTGATGGAAACGGAAATAAACCCATTGCTTTGGGGATGGAAATGGTGAAGAAAAAACTAATCATGACAGATGAGGTTACTGCACTAAACGATGTAATTCAGACGATGTAACTTTGAAGCGTCGTCACGAAATCAATGCAATTCCAAAGAATGCTGCCTGAAGGGTCTGAAATGCGTCACGGCTGTTGGCGATTGTCCTGGTTCGAACCACTGTAATACAATTTAACCTAAAGTGATGAAAATTGATGACGGCAAAAAACGATAGATATCTATTTTAAGCGGCCGTTTCATAACTTGCTTTGCAAACTACATGACAATAAAACATTGTATTGTTATCATTTGTAAAGTTTTTTTAGTTTTGTTGTATTAAGCAATCAGATTATAGTAAAAGTATAACGGAGTATGTATCGCTTGTAAACGACCATTCAGTACGGAACTGAAGCACTCGAGAACACTTATAGCAATTTTTTAAAGCTCTCTCAATTTGGCAGTAAATGAATCCTGGATTATCATTTTTCGTCATGAAATATCTGAATAGGGTCATTCAAGATTGAATATTTATTTTAATCTAGTTATATTACCTGCTGTCCAAGTTAAAGCACTCCAGTTGCATATCTTGGGTCATTTTTGACGATCTTCCAACCCTGAATTGCCTAAATTGACTGAAATTAGTGAAAAAAAATAAATATGTCGTAAAGAAATATCTGTCAAATACGGAAGATTAGGAATGAAAATCCCTGCAATGGTTAAACAGGTTTCCCTTGTAATAAAAAAAACAAACTGTACAATGCAGTTGCATCCTGCAGATATATCACACCTTTTCCGTAAACTATTTGCAGTTGAATGATTGTATCATGCCATATATCGATTCACGCATCACTTCATTTAGGTTTTCTCGGCTATGTCATTTTCCAATACAAGGAAACATTTATATTATGGAATGGGTCGGAAACTCCGTCAAGGTTGAAGGTAATCACTTTCATCTATTATAAAGTTACAATGTATGGGTGATTTGCATATTCTTGCAATCTTTTTGGAATTTGCGTCATCAAAAATATCTTTTTAATTGTCGAAAGAGACATTTGCGTCCCTGTTTGAACACCTTGTGTGCTGAAATCACTTGGTAATACATGAATTATTACAAAAAAATAATGTAAAGCTAAAGTTGAAGAAATCACCCTCAAAATATATTGTACAGTTAAAATGTATGTGTAATCAGCATCAGGTCATACTCTAAAGAACAAAAACAAGAACAATCCTCACTAAGGGGTGTAAGCCAATATATGAAATTCCAATCTCCCTACCGTGGTTTGAATTCCTGACCAACCTGACTGCCAGGAAGCTGGTTGTGCCAATTTCGCAAGTCTTAGAAATTAACGTAAAATCATATGCAGTCTTATTTCATTATCATGAATAAATGAATATATTTATGCAAACATATATATTCTATGAATGTTCATCTATTGTATAAACAATACAAGTTCCAATAATCATCTTCAGTCAGAATGTAGGTTTGGGGGTAGTTTAACCCTGTAGCAGTCAGTCTTGTTTTGTCATATCTTTGTAAATTACGTCTTTAGAAGATGTTTCCAATCAAATTGTTTCATTATACGTACCTTGAATGAATAAATCAACATAGCCTGCACGTGTAACAAAACTGATTATCTTTGTTATCTAAAGTGTCTAAAACACATAGATCTTTCATTCCAAATAATCTGAAAAAAAGATACCAGCACAAGATTTGGCATTATTGGTCTCTAAATGACCATAGAAATCGACAAGAGCGATTTTGGGGGGAAAAATAAGTTTTTTAATGGAACTATGTGATGTACTCATACAGATTTTGAAGGTTGTAGACTTTAGAGCACAAGGCCACACACACACACACACACACACACACATAGACACTCGGAAAGGGAATGATCTGTAACCCACTTAGCTGGTAGCTCAGGCAGGTCATTTGTGAACTGGAGGTGACTCAATAAGAGTTGTCAAAAATACGTTTGCATCCTTTATTAAACACTCTGTATTCCAACATCAGTTGGTAAAACGCAACATGTCACAAAAAAAGAAATGGCGGAAAAGAGAAGGTCTAGTAATAATATAACAAGACGAGAAACATGAAAGATATAGATAGAATAAATAAAGACGATGGGAAGGAGAAACAAAAGTTTGGTTAATTCATAAGGAAAATAGAAGTCACAGTGCGTGAAATATCATAGACGTGCCAGAGGAAGAAAAAAAATCGAACAGAATAAAACAAAATACGTAGAGCAGGAAAGAAATGTTTCAGCCTAGCAGCCTGGAAAGCCGAGCGTGAAAACCAACCGAATATTCGAAGAGACGATATGGCGACTGAAAGAATAAGTAGTAACAAAAGATGAAGCAAAGGGAAAAAGCGTTGGTTTGAAGATTTCAGGGCGCATGCCTGGGCAAAGCATATGGAGATCCTGGGATACCCAGTCTTTAGATTCCCTCTTGGTTTTGCTGTTATAGTCTAAAGGGAAATAGAAGGTAATATGTCTGGCATCAGCTATACTCCAGGAACTGCCGGAAGAGTATCAATTTGGGCTCTATCCCCTGGTGTGGAAGTAGACATCCTAATTGCTTTTTGTACGATGGTTGTATGAACTGGAAAACACTCAGAAACTTCCGACGCTGCCCACTAACTAAACACTGACCGAAAATGAATGGCCCCCGTTCTGCCTCTGCAGACAATAGAACGGCCCCTTCAGGGCGCATGCTTTGGCAAAGCAAATGGAGATCCCTTGATGACAATTCGTTAGAACCGACCCACCCCCTCTCGACTTTGCTGGTATTGTCTTGGGGAAAGCAGAGGGTGATGCATCTGGGAACAGGAGCTGCAGGAGCTGCGGGAAGTGTATCAAACGGGGCTCTATTTCCTGATTTAGAATCTGAGTTATTTAGTCCCGGGTTTGGAATCTGAGTTGACTTTCTCTTAGTCTGGTAAGCTCTACTAGGGAGGGGAAAGAAGAGATGTATTTGTGTCTTTCCTAAGGACAATAGTGCGAAGTTAACAACCCCAGCCTAACTTAAAACTCGGGTAGCCGATTCTGGTGACCGAATTGTTGATGACCACGCTAATCACACAACTAAATGGAAACAAAATATTACCCCCCCCCCAAAAAAAATGCACGGGAGAGAATGGAATTCTCACAATAGCTTCGATTATTGAGTTACCCCCTCGAAATATATATTTAGCCTCTTTTTCAACATTGACTTACTGTTGATATTTTTTAACCTTTTATCTGTAAATATCTCTCAATCAAGATGCATACCTTGATCCGTCCCAAAGGTGTAATCACTCCTTCTGTTTCCTGTGGCCGACTGTTCGTCCTAATTTCATGGAGAATTTCTAGACATAGCGTCGACAGGCGGGGCATTGTTATTTCATAAGTAGAAAAATAATAGACTTTGTTCAAAACTTGAGGCATTATTTACACACTTTTTAGCAACATTTTGCAATATTTGATTTTGTAATAAACATATTAGATTGGAAAGAAAAGAAGAATTTAAAGCTTATAAGCGATTAAAAATCACTCACTGAAAATCGATCCCGACTTTCTTGAGCCCAGATACATTACATGTCACAGCTTTTTATTTCGAGAATTGATTTTAAAAAATGAACGATTTTGGCGTGAGAAATATTCTCAATTCTCCTCTCATTCAGTCCTCTCTCTCTTTTTCTTTCTCTCCATTCCTTTCCTTTCTTAAGAACGCTTTATACCTTTTTCTATTCGGTCTGAAAGAAAAATATGTCGGTATTCAAAGTACCTGTTCACGATGGGGAGGGAAACGATTCCATTTTGCTTCCAGAAAACCCATAGAGCATTGCAAGAGACGATATGACTACGGATAGAAATAGATGAAACTAAATGTTAAACAAAGAAAGAAAGTATAATTTTGAAGAAGAAGACATACGGATGGTTTCCCGTGGGAAGAAATTTACAGTATCGACCCGTATAGCATCATCCTATTTACAAGTGATTCATTATTGCACTCTTTTTTAAAAATATTTATCGTAATAAATTCAGTGACGTTGAATTTCCCAAACAAATCATGATAAAAGATAGCCTCATGGACAGTCTCCGGGAAAAAAGGCTGTATACTGTGCACTTCGTTTAATGTGCCATGTGTGTAAGTGTAAATGAAAACTTGCTCATACACAGTACTTTATAGCGCTGCATTTTTAGGTTCGTATCAAGAGCGCTAGTGAGAGTAACAACGTGATAAGCCTGTTTAGATATATTATTGTTATGAACCCGTGTAGTGCTGTATTCTCAGGAATGTATTTCAAGAACCAACGGAAATATCAGTGTACTGAACCCGTATAGCTCTGCATTAGAGTGCTTAACGGAGGCAGTAGTGTAATGAAACTGTTTAGTGCTGCATTTTCGGAAACTTAGCTAGAGTACTAACTTAGATATTAGTGTAATGACCTCATATAGCATTGCATTTTCAGGAATGTATCTTGAATGTTAACAGAAGTAGTACTATGTAAATCATTGGATATTCATTATTAGCAAAAGATGAAGCATTTCTCGATGATATTTTATAATTTGAAAGAATGATCAACTCACCATAACCAAACTGCAAGTTACTGACGTAATTTTTGCATGTAGCATAAAGGAAATACTCAATTCAAATTTACTGTGCCAAGAAATGATATAAATTTCTTTATATCTATCTATCTATCTATCTATCTCTCTCTCTCTCTCTCTCTCTCTCTCTATATATATATATATATATATATATATATATATATATATGTGTATGTACTCTGCAGAATTACTGTTGACCCATCTATTTTTTCTGACACAAACTGATATATACATCAAGTTGTTGAAAAAGGAAGAATGGCATTTCTTTCTATGGAAAACTAAAACTGGAAAGCAGTAACGTTATATACATGTATTCATTTTTCTTCATAGACGAAGAATTCTCCACCATTTTTTTTTTGTGTCGTTCATTTTACTTTTTTAGTTGCTTTTTAACACAGCTTTCCTCGGGCTGTCATTTCTGTAAATTGACAGCCATAGTGATA
Source organism: Thysanoteuthis rhombus (assembly GCA_963457665.1). Lineage (NCBI taxonomy): Eukaryota > Metazoa > Mollusca > Cephalopoda > Oegopsida > Thysanoteuthidae > Thysanoteuthis > Thysanoteuthis major. Next base: position 19,818,024 of record OY735206.1, read on the forward strand.
TTTCTGCAAAAAGCGACTAAAAGAATTAAGATGGGAAGAGCTAAAGATGAACAAACAAAACTCAACTTGCATGATATGTTCTTTTTTTTTTCTCAGATCGTTTCTTATGGATTTCAAAATTTCAATTCTGCACGATAGAAAGTAATCAGAAAGCACATATCTCTGTCATCCCAATTGCCGCTGAGAACTGAATAAAAGTCAGTTAAAAAATAGTCGTGATACAAGGGAAGAAAATGTAAAATCTATCTTCGGATCTGTCCCCAATCTAATCAATTCTTTCTTAAACAAGTTCTTACTTTCCTGCTGAATCACATTGGAATTAAGTGATAACTTTTGAATATATTGGATAAGAAAAAAAACTCGATACCAGTCCCGACACAAAAATAAAAACATATCCTCGCTGAAATTTAATCACCATCTCTGTAGTCCTTCGCCCACCATTCAACGAAATCCCAACGAAATTCATCGAAAACTTTTATAGATATCGTGTAGACAAACAGACACGGAGTTAAATACAATCTTTTGAGCATGTGGGTTTGATCCAGCTTCTTCTGTTTTCATTCGGAAATCCATAGAAGGATTGAATAACGCTTCGCTTTTAGCCGATGCTATATTTTAAATCACTGCATTGGGAAATACGATCCGGAAAAAGAATAGTCGGCGAATCCGTGGGTAAAGTGATCGTCAGAATGATACTCTTGGGGTAAGGGTCTGTCTACCACGCCCGAGTTGACGAATTGCAGAAACAAAATCCGATAATCTTTGTACGAAATGAAAAACAAACAGATGATATCGGTGTTTGTTTCAGAGGTGGAGCAGATTAGAAATGGATTTATATCCTGTGGGCAAAGTGAATTAAAAAATGAAATAATTCACAATCACAGTCAAACATTGCGTCAAAATTTCAACATACCAAACCATCCTCATCTATAACACCCATTTGCAGAGGGGTGCAACCACCGAAACGTTGGGTTCAAGATGAATCTAAACAACGAAGAAAATCTATACATAACAAGACTCCACTCCTACTTTTTTCATTGTGGTTGTGTCAAGGGAAAGACAGCCTGACGGAGCCAATCCTTCTTCAAGCTGCTCCTCTGTTCCCCATGGGCAAAGTTTCTTGTTTCCTGTCTCCGACCATGGATAGAGAGTCCAGTTTGCTGTACTATAGCCCATACTTTGGAATGGAAGAGATGAATTCATGCTTTTCCCAAGGGCATAAATGGAACTCTCTTAGTTGGAGTTTCAATTTGGCTTGCCGATTCCATTTTCCGAGCCATTGATCGCTCGGGCACCCAACATCTCCTTAATTCGTCTTTAAAGATGAAAATTGAAAAGATATGGTGAGTCATGCAAAAGAAACTGTCATATGAAAAATGACTTTTGGCAGCTTACTGTGTTGATGGGAGGATTAAAACATAGAGAAAAGAGGTGATCAACGAATAAGGTACTTCAGTCACCTTTTATTGGGTGATGATCACTGAACAGATAACATTTCAAAGATCAACTTGGGCATTGTTGAGAACAAAAATAAGGAACCAATTTATCATAAACCTGCATTATAAGTTGAACACCCATCTCAAAATCGATGATGTGCAGGAAAAGAACAGAAATGCCGGTTTAAATAGTCAGTTCTGTGAGCATGACATATGGATAGATATATAGAAAGATAGATTGATGGATAGCCAACTAGAATCCCTTCAAAACCGAAGAAAACTACATTGGTAGTTTTAGTCGTCGGTTCCCGATAAAACTTTAAGACACTAACACATTTCTGCAACGAATGACTTTCAAGAGAATGTATAAAGGCGACGGCAAACTTATCAAGTACAAAGAACTTGCCTTAAATAGAATAGCTAATTAATATTATAAATAAGTTATTGATTCTTGCTTAATGGACAGGGCTTCCCTCTTGAGCGTGAGTCTGTGATCTCGAGGGAGTCTGGTTTTAAACTTATATCCCACAAATAATAAATACAGGCAAACGGAAGAAGACTCAGAGGTTCCTTTGTCCGCCACATACTGTCCCGTTGAGATTTTATTCTGTCCGCCCTAAACCTGGTTATCGAATGAAAGTTATTCATCTGAACAGAACACTGCTCTCCATGTGGAGGGTACGAGCAACCCCGGGGGTACCAGTAATCGTAGGGGTACTTTGCTATACTGCAGGGAGCATGTAAACTTCTCTGAGATGTGAATTAAAAAGAAATATTAGTCATGCATGATTAGGAAAATTGAATTAAAAAAGTGTGCATCTTGATGAAAAAAAAGCATTTATTCAAAACAAATGTTATGAATTTTAGATATAAAGACCATCTTAATCAATCGATCAAATCCATTAGTGAATATTGACTCATATCAAACATGATACTGTAGAAATTCCAGATCAATATTCAGCTAATAACTATATATCAGGCTGCCGATTTGGCTAACTCCCATATTTACCCTGTGTCGGTATTGTGGCCCAAAAATAACTGATGGTATAATGCAGAAGATGTGGAGAACGTAGGACTGCCTGATATGTACCTCCAACTCTCTTTCTCTCTACCTTACTCCAACCTGAGGAATTTTCAGATTTTACCGATTTCTGAATGTTTTGAGGCCATTTGGAATGACTATATATTGGCTTATTTTTCCAAATAGAGAAATTTTGTAGCATATACATATTGACGAAACGCCGTTCTTCAGTTCCAAAAGTAAAAGAACGTTGTTCACATAGCGCTACATCACTTTGAATAACAGTTCGGGGCACATTTCTAATGGCACTCTATATCTACCTATCAAACAACCAACCACTATGACAAATTCGAGGTGGTCTGTAGTATTTTTTCAGCAATATCTAACTCGTTAGAGCTCCTCTCTTTTCCTCAAACTTTGTTCGTAGGGAAGAAAATATCAGTTTGGAAGGTACGAAAATCCGACTTAGGGACAACCATACAAGTAAACTGACATCAGTGCAATCACTTGGCAGTCCTATCAAATAAAATAAGGATTGATCCCTCAACTCCAGAAGACGTGAATTTCCATCATTTCATTTATGGATAACTCAATGAAATTTTGATTTTTTTGCGATTGATGAGAACTCATTTTTATATCTTTGAATCAGGGCTTTTATGTTGCAATGAATAGCCTGTTATGTATAAGTTCCAATGGATTACCTTGCATTGGTTAAGGGCTCTTATCTTTGGATGGAAGAAAACAATCACTCTCTGTCACCTGCTGCGGTTAATTGGTTTAGATACCCTGGAACTATGAGATTCAAACTGAACATCTGATCTTAGTAAGTTGACCAGATCTAACTGATGTAATCAGAAAAAGTACATTCTAGACTGCAACGATTGGTATGTCAGCAAATCCAGGAATGATGACCAAAGAGTGAAAAAAAATTGCAAATTGCAAGACGTTTCAGACGAACAGAGAAAATAGTTGAACAAACGAGGTTCAGGACGGTGTCCATAATAGTTGGTGACGAAAAATAGGTCTGGTTAGTCACTCAAAAGAAATTGTCATGTGACCCATGTCTTTTTGCAGCATAAAGTATTGGGGTGATCAACTAAAAATAAAATTACCACCCACCAACACACCCTAAAAACTATTCAAGGGCAACTTTTGAAGAGCAACAAAAAAAACAAAAAAAACAGAACCTATAGTGAATATCATAATATCAGAACATGTCACCGGAACAAAGATAATCATGAAACCATAAGAATCCTTGAGGAACGTTGCAGAAAGGTTCAAAGGAGTAGGAAGAACCAAAACTATCAAGACGATAGCACTATTAAAATCAGCTATAATACTGAAGGAAGTTGGGAGACTTGCTGCCACTTGATCCCTAGCCGAATCAACAAGCCATTGATGGAGTGAAGAGTTTTGAATCCAAGTTTCTTTATATATCTCTGAATTTTTGAGATGAGGTATTATTATTTCTTTTAATATTCGGACCATCCTCATCTTGGTTGTTTTTCATACAACGTTTTGGTATCATCTGGTGGCTGTGGGAAAGTAACGAACCGAACCCTTAATTTAACCGACGGGGGTATATTGACCGCACTCCCCTCTCAGCATTAGTATTATTATTATTGTCTCACACTAGGATTGAACCTAGAGCCATCAGATTACTTGCAGTAATTTTGTCTGGTTCCGTAACCATTACGCTATGTGTCCATGTGGACCAGATGATACCTGATGAAGGCCGTAGAGTACAACGGCCGAAACGTTGTATGAAAAACAACCAAGATGAGGATGGTCCGAATAATAATAGAAATAAGTTTCTGTATATTTGGCAAATTGATATTTTATTTGATTGCCTCGATTTTATAGACTGTTTATGTTTATGCTTTCCTAAAATTTGAATATTTCAATTATTCACGATGAATTTTGCGATTCACACACTTCTTCACGACAATGCACTAGATCTCATGGCCCTGGTGTCAAGTACTGCCTTGCTCCCTGCTATTTTCACCTGTCTTCCAAATTTCAAGCACCGTTTAAAGGGCAGACATTTTTACTGCATGGAGGAACCGCTGCCGGATGAAGAACGGCGGGTGGCTGAGCAAGACAGACAGTTCTATTTAAATGGTATTCAGCTGCTGTGCAAGTGATACAAAAAGTGAATTGAACATTAACGCCGACATCGTTTAAAATTAAAAGTATTAGTTGGAAAATGAAAGGAAACTATTCTTTTTTTGCTGTTATATCATTGAGTGCGTTTGACTTTTGGAACAGCCCTCGTAGAAGAAGAAAACTGTGTTTAAGATCATGGTGTAAATATATTCATTGTTTCCAGGTTTTTACATGTATTTTATGTATCGTTTTACATGTCTGTGAATAGACTGTACAAATTCATCATTTTTTGAGGGAACCAAGAAGACTAAAATAAATGCAAAACAAGAAAGAGAGGACTAAAAATCGAAATAGAAATAAGAAAAACAGAATTTAGATGATGGCTTACGGTTATGTATTCGTATTTATTTTAGAAATATGATTTTGAAGATATGTCAGCTCCCAAGACATCGAAAATATTTCATAGGTGGCTTTGAAAGCAGTAACAAATAAATACGTAAAATAATATTTATATATATATATATATATATATATATATATATATGTATACGACCACACACATACACACGCACATATATATGTACGTATGTGTGTATGTATGTATGTATGTATGTATGTATGTATGTATCTATGCATATGTTTATATCAACCACCTGCGGGGCATGGGAAATAAATAAAAATAGCGGTTCATATCTGGCTGTGTCTCGCCTTTATCGATCCCCTCACGACTTACCCAGGAGCATTATAGTTTGAGTATGCAAATTACAGAATTTATATACATATATATACACACACACACACACACACATATATATATCCAGGCATTTACAAATATGCCCACATTTGTAAATATAAACACACACACACACACACACACATATATATATATATATATATGTATATATATATATATATATAGAGAGAGAGAGAGAGAGAGAGAAAGAGAGAGAACGAATGATTATAAGACTTATATATCCATCTATCACTCTCATATATGTACATATATATGCTTATATATATATATATATATATATATATATATATATATATATATATATATATTGAGAGAGAGAGAGAGAGATAAATGAACTGATAGAGAAGATAAGAAAGACAGTAAAAATGGTGGAACTTATACAAACCCGTGTCCATCTCTCTCTCTCTCTCTCTCCCTCTCTCTCTCTCTCTATATATATATATATATATATAGAGAGAGAGAGAGAGTGGGGGAGAGAAAGCGAGAGAAAACGGGGTGGGTGGGTAAAGAGACAGAATTTGTTAATTTTAAATATATTTGCTAAATCGGATGTACATAGCGTTCTTCCAGTCACCCCAACTCCACTGTCACGAGGTAACTGACTTACACATGAATGCTGTTGAGAGAGATAGCATAACGGTATATAAACCATTCAAACGGAATAAATATGGCCGCAGGAAGAACTTTCGACGAGGTTTGAATATATTTGCCCCGACCACTGTTCACCCTAGGAAATATTCGATAACTTTATCAACTGCCAAAATACAGAAAAATAACCGAGTTGAATAAGGATGGGCAGAATCGCCGAAAAAAGTAATAATAATATCCCAAAAGAATTTTATCTTCCGAGAAGCTCTTGAAATCAAGGGAAATGGTCGCCATTTCATGTAGATGTCCCGGATAATCTAGTCTTTAAAGTTGGGAATACCGATCGTGCCAGTGTATAACACATATATCTAAAAATGATGCACCAAATTTCCGTCTGTCCATCAGTCAATTATTAGATTACCCATGGACGGATAGATCTATAGTCACCGATTTTTTCTGTAGTTACGAATATAAAATTTTTCGTAAAATCACCAAATGTATTGAAATCAACTTGATCCAAAAGTTAATGATGGTGATGATTTGTAGCCAAGAGGCCGATTTAGGATTTCAGTCGAACGAGCAGGAAATCCGGGGGTTTCAACTAGTTTAACTAGAGAAAAATATCATGAAAATATGATCCATGGCACTTTGCTCAGGTATATGACTAAACAATAGTTTATCAAAGGTCGATATGGAGAGTCACAGCGTGTGGATAATTTGCAACTTTTTGCAAAATTTCCTAACTGCTATTCATCTCCATCTTTGTATTGAACGAAATTAAGCTCAGTCGGTATTATAAAATAAGTGCGTATGCAATATTTCCATATATGTATAAATGAGTCAAGAGACGTACTTTTGGCAAAGCCCATTCAAAAGCGACCCTGGATTCGCCAGGGAGGGCCCCCAAAGGAGGGCTCCCAAAGGAGGACTCCAGAAGGAGGGCTCCCAAAAGCAACGTGAATAGTAGTCCAAAAACTGCATTCCCAATGACATTATACAATGCCAAATCTATTTTTGTGTAAGGATTGCATAATGCTTATTCTGTCCTTCGGGGATTGTTTTCCACTAATTAAGAGATTACACACGTGTTTTTATCGGTAATTTCCCTTTTGCATAAAATCTCAATGAATGTAGGGAGGGGAACCTCCTAAGGAGCCAAGATCCCCGGAGACTCTAATCTCTACCTGCAGCACTGTTTGCATCTGTAAGAAGGTACGTTTCTACATTCAGAGATGATAGCAGCTTTTACACAGTAAAGATATTGGCTCACTCACAAAAGAAATAAACAGAAAAATCAATAGAAATCGGTAAAGAGGTTGATATTCACCTAAGTGGCCGAAGGCAACTGACGTCACTGTCAGTATATCGCTTCATTTACAGAAATAACTCGGGAGCATACCACAAAAAAGACATCTATCTATCTTATACACATACACACGCACACAAATATATATATATATATATATATATATATATATATATATATATATATATATATATATATATATATATAAATATGATATAAAAAGCTACATATGTGACAAAAAAAAAACTCAGTCACTTATATCCCAATATCTGTTTATGTAATTTATGTAATTTTCTCCAATGATTTTTTTCAGTTTCACCCAGAATTTGATATTATTGTTCTATGTACAATGTTTTTTTTTGTTGCAGAATATATATATATATATATATATATGCATTTTTTTAGGTTCGAGTTGTCTATCAGCGAAGAGTGGTTGGTCACATAAGTGCACACACACATGCATATATATATATATATATATAGAGAGAGAGAGAGAGAGAGAGAGGGAGAAAGAGAAAGAGAGAGAGGGAACAAGAGAGAGATTCATAACATAGTTGCTACTACTTTGGGTGGGGAGAACTTGGTGTAATATGGTGAATATTTCAAAGACGCGCACAGAGCATTAAGTGTAATTTTTTTATATCAATATCTATATAAGTTAAGGCTTCCGAGTAGGATGGGCTTCGTTTGAGGTGTTTTGGGGTGAGAAAATTTAAAGTGGGTCTTTCCAACGGTGCCAATGGATCTTCTGTAAGGTGTTGTTAGTAGTTGTCTATTTTCATCCCTTGATATGAAGGTGTCTAAAATGCAGTTTATGCGAGTAATTTTTTCATTGGCAAATTTAATAGTCATATCTAAGAGACGATTTTTCTATAAAAAGAATGTTACCCATATATCTACCGTTGGCTGGCATTAATATCTGGATACATGTAGGTTTCTCCAAATTTTCCCCTGTAAATAGTGGCCTATGATTAGGTTTGAACCGTATCCATAGCACAACCTTTGACATGGATAAATTGCTTCCATTGAATGCAAAGTTGTTGAGAGTTAATGTATGGTTCAACATCCTTGTTTTTACTTCCGTACTAGATTCCTTTAGTGCTCTGTTAATTTGAATCCTTCGAAGGCTTATTTACTTCTGTCACGATTAACATTGAAATATAGTGATCCGACATCCCTTGTGACAAGGAAAGCATTTTTCGGTATATTTTTCAATATTTTTAATTCTGCTCAAGCTGTTAGGTCTGTTGTATCACGTTTGTAAGAATTGTAAGGGCTGTATGATGTAATCAACGTATTGTTAAACTCCAAAAGAGTTGACTTTATTAATGCAATTAGTCAGACGTGGAAGAGAGAGAGAGAGAGGTGGGGTAAAAAGAAAGAGTGATTCTGTGACTTGGGTTGACTTGTTCTGCTGAAGTTAGCAAATCCAACTTACAGGAACTACTAATAAAGGAGTTGAAATGGGATACGTAGTTTTCAAATTATTCTGTATGGATTTAACTTATCCTGTTACATTTGCTTTTTAGACATCAATGAAGTAAGGGAGTTTCATTGAAGCTTTTTTTGGTTGTATGGCTGCTAATTGAGGAAATTGTTAGTCCAGTAAGATTTTTTTTACGTAATTTTGGAAGTAGAAGCGAGTGGGTGTAGTGTTTCTGTCTTTAGTTTTCGTCATATTATATTCTTTTAATGCATCTCATTCGATGATTCAATTATTTCAAGGGGTCATTCGAGAATTCGTGGTAGGATTCTATGATGTCTAATTCTTTGCTGGCTTCTTTGAGATATTCTTTAATATCCCAAATGGCTACAGCACCGACTTTATCAGTTCCATTTATAACTGAGTCATCTCTTTTTGTGAGTCATTTGGGGGTTTCACATTGCTCTTTGGTTAAGTTGTCATGTGATATGAATCGTTTTTTTAAATGATTCTTTTATCTTTCCCTACCGCTAATTCAAGTATTCGTATGGTTATATATATATCATTAGTGGTGAATGAATCGTTTGCTTCTTTGTGTGGTTCTAGAATTGTATGTTCATGGCTTTCGTACACCAAAGATGTTCTCCTAATTTTATCCATCTAAAAGATGGTTTTAGGTCTTTTTCTAATCTATTCTTATAAAAGTGTGATGTGTTGGGAAGACTCTAAGGCTTTTATTGAATAGTTTAAATGTATCTATCTATTTTTTGTTTGTTAAAGTCAATTATTCGTTTGTCTGGGTCATTCTAACTTTTAATACTTTTTTCCAAGTTGTTTAGGAAAAAGTGTAAGGTTGTAATAAGATTTAGTATACGCCCTTCAAAACATTTTGGTTGCATTTTTTCGTTGGTGGCTGGTTCTCCGCAAGAGATGTGTTGATAGACTCCGTGTCAGGATTTGTGGACTTGTTATTTTTGGATGTACTTTAGGGTCTCTGTTTTGGGTTGCATTTCGGCTGAGTCGTGTTTTGGATGTGTTTCCTTTTTTTTTTTCGCTATGAGTTGGTTTAAGGATATTTCTGCAAGATTTCTTTTGTCTAAGTGAACTGTCAACAAGACTGTCAACATTGGTTTTTCGAGTTTGAAAGCTAGTTTGGCTGGCTGGCCTAGCTATGTATGTATGTATGTTTCATGCACACAGCTTGCAGCAAGGGATCTAGAGGGATACAATCTTGAACATCTACTTCTCATCATGTCTACAAAAAGAGTTTTGTTCTTGTTTTTTAAAACATGTATGTTTTTAAAAGAGGACAATTTACAATGTATATTTATGCTAAATTAGTCATCAATTTTTGCCTGCTTCTCTCTTGAAAATTCAGACATTTTTAAGAGATCACTGTCCAAAAGGCAAGAAAAGTAATTAATCTGTTGCTCACCCTTTTTTCCAATTTTTTTTATCGATCGACCCAAAACCTGCCTAAAGACGTTGGTTGCATGACGGTTATGACTAACCAGACCTGTTTGCATTGCTTTTGGTTCCTCTCCAGGATGCTGTAGTCTTCTTGATGGGCAGGTTTTTCGATACAACATTCCTGATCCCTGTTTATTCATGTTTTTATAGTTGCTGATTTCTGTTGTCTTCGTTCCGTGGTAAGATTTCGTAGTAGCTATCGAGGTTTCGTCATTTTGATTAGGTCGAGTTCCTTACTTTTTCCTTCGTTGTATTTCGTGATGCTTTTTATTTACGTCTTTGTATTCCTTTTGGTCAGTTTGACATTTTGCGTTGTTCTCCACTGAATCAATATCCTTTGTTGTAATTCGTTTGTTTCTTTCATCAAAGTCTTATGAGAGGACGATGATCAAAGCGCACCATTGAGGTTTCCAAATGATGGTTCAGGTTGAATTCTGAAATTGGATGGAATGAATTCGTATTTGATCTGAGGCAGCGTAAGTGCGGGTGGCACCGGACGCTCTAGGGTTAAATGTATCCGAGGAAGACAGAAAAGAAAAAAAAAATAAATGAGGGGGCGCAGATTTTGCGAAGGGGTACAAATTTGACAACTAGCCAGGGGAGCAGTCGGACGAGGCTCTAGATTTGATGCGTGTTTTCAAATAGTGTGAATCATGGCACGTGGTCTATGTTCCACCTTATTGCTAGAACATTAATGTCCGTATTTAGAGTTGATTCCGTTGAAATCAGGTTTTCACTGGAGTCATTTTGGACATTATTTCATTTCGAATGAATAAATCCAATGAAAATGATGAAAAAAACGATTCTATTTTTACATGATAAATATGTTTCTGAACATATCCTCCTTCCCTGTTCATCATCATCATCATCATCATCATCATCATCATCATCATCATCAGTCTTTTAACGTCCTTCATTGGACTAAGACCTTCCCTGGGATTTGTCACACTTCTCTATCATGGGCGTCACGGAGCCAGTTCTTCCTGAACTTGTCAAGCTCGTCTCTCCATCTAATATTCTGCCGGCCTCACTCTCGCATGTGATCTCAGGGGATCCATGTCGTGAGTCGTAATGTCCATCGGTTGTTTGCCATTCTTGCAACATGGCCAGCCCACCGTCATTTGAGATTTCTAATGAATTCCATGATGTCCCTAACTCTTGTCTTTTCTCGGATGTACTGTGCTGTCTTGTGGTCTCTCCATGTAAGGCCCAGCATTATTCTTTCATGTGCACGTTCTCAATTTACGGGTCTGTCTCTTTGCTGTAGATGAACTTTAATCAGTGTCGATTATTAATCAGATGATATATCATATTATACAGTGAAGGTGCCCGATCAAAATTCAGCTATTGACTGCGTATCAGGCTATGCACTTTTTGATTCAACTCCATCGGTACTACTCAAAAGTTCAAGGAATTTGGAAAAAGACACATATAAACTTATTTAAACCCGTAAGCATTGGTGTATAAAAATATTTGCGATTATGCTTGTTTACTAAGCATAGAGTGAGGGTCAAAATATTAGACACCTGGTGTGGATCATACTCAAGAGTGCACTGAGACTCGATCATTATCACTTTATTCCTGGAACCCAGCAAGAGAGTTTAAATATATGACCAGATAATTCCAGACAGAAAAACACAAATATATAACAAATACTTGAAATATATCAATGGAAACACATGAAACTGTTTTCAAGATCTATCAACATAGTCAGCATGAATTTTGCCAGTCTGGAAGCAAGTCCGGCTGAAGGGCGATGTATGTACATTTTTATCCGTCTACGTAGGCACCATGAATATATCCCCCCCACCAAATGAAGCTAGAAGGCAGAAAATTCAAACATTTATTCCTTATATTCTATTTTAAATCCCCACTTTTTAGGTTTGTCCGGCGGACTGGCTTGATATATATGAATCGAGTTAGACCGCTCAGTATTAAATATTTACTCCGTATCATGCCTTGAAAAAATGTTTTTTCTTTGATAATTTCACCTATAAATAGGTTTTCCTCTCAATTTACAATCTAATTTTATGCTAAATAATTTTCACAGTTTGTGCTGGTCAGTGTGCATGTTTATTCTTTTGAAAGTTCAGATTTGCCCTAAGATCACCACCAGATAAAAGGTGAGAGAAATAATTAATCCATTAATCATCCCTTACCCCAATTTTTTGATTAATCGTCCCCAACACGGAATGCTACAGAAATGTGATGGTTTCCATTGAGCAAGTAACCAGACTTGTTTGTTTTATCAATAGACATGTACACACACTATTCATTATACATTCTTATATTTAACACCCAAATATTACATATGTATACTCAATGGGCCTCGGTGGATGAGAGATGTTGAATCAGTAGGTTTTTAGAAAATATTTTTGGATGGTTTTAAGGAAATTTTTAATCAAAAGGTAACTATATTGCCAAAGTGTAACCTACTTTCTGTTTATACGTATATCTTAGCATATGTGCTCATAAATAATTCCTTAAGAGGTGTTAAGTGATTGGAAACTCACCTTTTGAGGGATCGAAAGTGAAGGAAAGTTTCTATACATTGGAATTATGTGGCAAATTTTTGAAGAAAATTTTATAATATTTTGAAACGTTTTAATATTTGTGAAATAAATATTATGCAAAACTGGACCCTTATTCGCCGTTTAACATATATACACGAATAACCATGGGATGGGTATTCACCTAGTATGTATATCTATCTATTTATCTCTCTCTCTCTCTCTCTCTCTCTCTCTCTATCTATCTATCTATCTATATCTATATATATATGTTTGTGTGTGTGTGTGTGTGTGTGTGTGTGTGTGTGTGTAGCAGCGATATTGCTAAATACAGTACCACGGGCCACATGAACAAAGGATTCATTTAGCACTTCCACACAAAACATACATACATACATTCACACACACACACACACACACACGCACGCACACACACACACACACACACACGTATATGTGTGTATACGTGCGAGTGTATGAGTGATATAGTTACATAAAATAAGACACGTATGACCGAATGATTTCTAATAAATTCATATGAGGACTTAATTTATTGATAGATAGATTTATCTTTTCCCTCTTATGAAGAGAAAGCTTTCCTTTGATCCAACTGTTTGTTCAGTTTTTTTATGTTTGCATAAAAATTCCTATCCAAACATGTTCTGTTATTGACTCAGGCTTTCGCATTTATTTCCTCTCTTTGAATGTTTAGATGACGGCAACCGGCAACCATCAGACTTTCTCACACTTACCACCAATTTACCATGAGAACTAGCATTCCTAGGGAAATTATGAGATACCACCACCCATATATTCTGTGTAAGGGTGATCAGTTGAAAAGCTGGAAAAAAGTGGTGATCAATGGATAAATTACTGCTCTTGCCTTCTGTTGGGTAGTGATCACTAAAAAGTGTCTGGATGTTCAAACGAGTGGGCAGTTTGATATAAACATTCATTGCATACAAATCTGTTCCTTTGAAAACCTATCAGGGCGGGGATGGGGTGAAAAAAATACCTTTATTCATCTAGGGGATGGTCTTTTCATTATAAACAGAAAAGGCTTGGCAAAGTCCAGGCTGAGAGATAGATGCATAGATGCTTTACTACAATGAAATTGATAAATAAATAATTAATGTCTAAACATATAAATGACCTAAACCCAACAACATAGTTTAAATCGGTCTGTTTTGGGTAGTGGTAAGCCATATGTATAATGATTTAGTTCTGCTATCCAAGATTCAGGACGGTTTTACATGTCATTTCAGGTCCTTAGTCGATGGGGCTTTTACATGCATAGCCAAAAGGGACTAATTGAATTTTTTTTTAGGTTAAGTGCTAGTTGCCCACAGCCGACCCTATCTTTTTGTGTGATTCGTAACCGGGGGAGGAGTGAAAAATGCTATAATATAAAAATAAAAAACGTTTTGAATGTTTGTATCATTTGTGTTTGCATGCTTTCTTTGGGTAATAAATAGGCAGCAGCTGCTTTACGGTTGAAAAAAAACTAATTCTCATTACAAAGCTGTTTGATCATATGCAAAATAAGATAAATATTTGAAATTATTCTTTGTTGCGAATTAGTTAAATGAAAGGGCAAAACTGGTAATCTCTTTGACAAAAGTGTGGAATGAACTTGAAAAGGTTTGGAACCACTTCTTTGAACCAATGGTTTCCATACTATGGTACCGAAACGACGTGGATAGCGGCAAAATCCCAAGGTCGTAGGTTTGACAGGAGCGTTTTCTTCTTATAACTGATGCCCAAGTTGGTTATGAGGGTCTGACAGCCGGACAAACTTGAAAACTCTTGAAATCTATGTTGACAGCTTTGGTTGGTTGGCTATTGGTGTTTTGACCGACGGTGTCTGCAACTCAAGACCTTCATTCTCTCTCTCCTCTACCCCCCTAAGTTTTTTCTCAAACTTTTTATTTAGCTCTTTTTTCAGTATCTCTTCAGCTGATCCGACCAATATTTGATACGCAAAGGATATTGCAATATTAACATACAAAGCCATCTGACCTGGATATTTGAATGCCGGCCTGTTTTGAATGAGAGCGTTTTTCCTCCCGTTCCGACCAGAGATAGTTTTCTCATCGAGTGATCCCTGCCTGCACTGTGATTCTCCGAGTGGCTCGATCTGTCTCCAGAACGTATGGTTGCTCTTGTGATGTTGCACAGTGTCTCTGCACGCATGTCCATACCTGATCTTTCCTGGCCTCTCAGCATTTGAGAGTTCTCTATATGGGAGCAGTTCATGTATGCACATATGATCCATCCTGCTGATATGCCCCAGCCATTTGGTTGCTAGCTTGTCATTTGATGTTAAGTATCTTTCGACGGTGACCTCAGTGGAACCAGCTGAGCTTTCTCTCTTGTGTCTTGTATGTTGACCATGTTTTGGCACACAGCTTCTAATGATATCAAGATCCATGAGAGCCTTCAATATTTCCCCCTAAACGGAATATGTCAAGGAAAGTCGGATTCAAAGGGATACATTAAATAGGACTGACTGGAATTTAGAAGAATTGTCATTGTGAAAAGTAAAGTGATTACTTTTTTCCCTTTCATCTTACCTTCATCGTAAGACAAAAGAAAAAAAGCCGCCAAGAAATTAATGTCTCGAGATATTTTTCACTAAATCATGTGTGCTTGCTTTTAGTTGTATAAACATAGCACAATTTTTTTTTATATCAGTTGAGCCATTCATTTTTACAGCATTTTTCCTGAACGCTTCATGAAGATAACAGAATCCATAATTAGTGTCCATTGTGTCAATCGCTGTGTTTAGAGATCAAAAAGTCTCTGTATTATCCTTTAGATAAAATTTTTACCTCAACACGTCCAAGCGTTGTTTACAATTGTTTTGTCTTGCAGAAAAAAAAACAAACACTCCCATTCTGCAGACGTCAAACAAACCAAATGCATCACAGCGCAGATAAGCTCATTTCTACGACTAAAGAAAGTTCTGTCGAAAAAACAACTTCTCAACTGTAATATCACTTCTAACCATTATAAAAACATAACCTTTCACCCACCCCAGCAGATGTCCATTTTTGAAAATTTAGATATCAATTAGTGGTAAACAAACCCGAAATTATATATGTTTCAATATTTCCCTGTTCGAGTGTGCTCGATGTTTTCCAAGATACCAGAAAACAGAAAATTCATGTTGTATATGGGACACTAAACACATTGTAAATTATGAAAAAAAAAAAAGTTTTGTAGACGGAAGGAGTAAATATCTAAATTTTCTGCCGTATAATTTTACCTGTGCAATTTGCACAGGTAAAAAATACACTGCTGGCCAGGCAAATTTTGGAGATAGTTTTAGTTGGTGCTTTCTAACGAGCCTACCCCAAACGCAGGGAAAGTATTTCGTTATTTTCACACCAAGGAAAAGAACACCATCACAATAATCGATAATTTTATCCCCCCCTCGGTATCGTTAACCGATAGTTTCACCTATTTTAGTAGATGACCAACTTAAAAAGATCTTTTGGCTTTTTCATTTTGATCAGGGAATAAATTTCCTTTGGAATTAAAAGCATTATCATTACGGTGATATACACCACAGTCCTTCTCATGACTATGCAATGGAGAGCTACTTCGATGCAAATAGATGATTATTCTTTATTGAAAATTTATTACCTGTTTCTTTCATAGAATTGTTAGTTCCATCTTGTGTTTAAGAAAAAATTAAAGCCCACATATATATCCACAACCGTTTGATAGATTCTAAACAAACGGAAGAAATCATTCTATTGACATATATAAAAGTGGAGACTTATTTGAACAGACAGAAAAATACAAAAACCACGAATAAACGTATAGATATGAAAAGATTCAGGCAGAATGCCAAGCATACTTACAATATATCCACACATATATGTATATATATATATATATTTGAATACATACATAGACTATGTATCAAAAAGCTGCTCACTCTACAAACATCAGCGATCCAGCGAATTTAATTGGTATGAAGAGATGGGATACACGAATGATGGCCATAGATAGATCTATAAATAAATAGATCATAGGTCAAAGTTATGATCAGGAGATGTATTTTGTTCAGCTATATCTGGAGGAAGGTCTCTCTTTCCCATAAATATATACGTATATTTGACATTTTCCCCTTTAGCCTTGAAGTTTATATATATATATATATATATATATATATATATATATATACATACATACATATATACATATATATATATATATGTATATATATATATTTAAATACATACATACATACATATATATATATATATATATATATATATATATATATATATATATATATATATATATATATATATATATATATATATATATATATATATATATATATTATATAAACTTGAAAATTAAAGAAAAAAATGTGAAATTCTCCAGTGGAATATGTCGGTAGAAAATCAACTCGAAGGTTTTCTGTATAATAAATATTCATATATATGATATCATAAATTAGTTTGTGTGCAGTCTGCAATTAAAACGAGCACAACCAATCAAATATTTACATTCAATAGAAGTGACTCGAAGAGAGAGTCACATTTGTTGTTGTCTAAACTGATCCCTCATCATTTTTTGGTTAACCTATGAGAGTAAACCATATTTAAAAAATGACATGAAGTATAAAATACTATCAATATACGATACACATAATACTCTAAATAAAATGACAAACTACATGTATGGCATACGGTTTATATTAAGAGGGTTGGTGCTGTTCGATCAACACTGCTGGGGTGCCACATGAATATGACTGTTTTGTTTTCTAAATCTCCAAAACGGTTACATGGTAAACAACTGATGATCCCAATCTACACATTGTACTATAATAACCTAGTATATATAAAACAGGGGAAAACACCGAAGAAAATTACATAAATTGCATTTGCAGATGTTAAGAAATAAGTGTTTGGTATCTGCATTACTGGCAGCTGTTTAGTTCAATGTTAAGATCATTGCTACGTTGGGTTGGCTACCTTATCGGTGGCAGGTTTGATTCTTTCAAAAAAATAAAATAATATATATATATATATATATATATATATATGTGTGTGTGTGTGTGTGTGTGTGTGTGTGTGTGTGTGTGTGTGTATGTGTTTATGATGTTGAACAACCTTAGACAAGGCTAAGAGTTTTACATTCTCTTATTTCCATGGGTTGTTTTTTTTTTGTCTTTTTCTTTGTTCGTTTGAGTGTGCCCGCCACTATGTGTACAGACTTGAAAATTGACATCACTTGATTGGATCCCTTTTAGAATGTTTTTTCTTTTTTTTTTTTTTTAGCTTTAGGGGCTCTTTTGCGGGTTATCAGCAACATCTTGATTCTTCAGAATCTAAATGTTTTTTTTTTTCGGTATTTTAAATGCTTTCCGGTTGAAAATGCCAGCGATCTCAAAAACAGAAATTTTCCAAGTCATATTCATTTCCTTGGCAGAATGACTTCAGATTTTAACTCCTTGGTTGTTCAATTATTGACTCTGTTGGCAAGTTTCTCTTTCAAGTTCCCTCAGATACAAATACTGTGTACAATCATTGGACCGAACAATCGATCGTAATCCTATATAACGATAATCTCCGGACGAATTTTTTTGCCACCTCACGAATTCCTGCGTTTACCTGAGCTTAAACACCTACAGCCATCATTAAAGTATACAGAGCTAGTTTTGGTTTTCTCTTCGACATTAATATCAACAGAGAACGACAAGTTTTCAATGAAATATTTGGAATATTGATAACAGTTATTATTTGCAGATATGTCAGAATTTTCTATGTTTATTTGCTTATCAGCTGTCTATGATTAAATGTTGCCTTTCTTTGGAAACTGAACCAGATGAGAAACAGGAATAGGAATTTCTGACATTTGACAAATTGATGCGTGTGTTCTTTAAACTGCCGATTACAAAAATACATGTATTTCATTTTCAAATGTAAAAGATTGTTTGCTTTGTGAAACAGAAAGTGGATGCTGTCATAGATATTTATCCATCAATCTATCACTATGTGTCAGTGTGTGTACGTTTCCCTCTCTCTCTCTCTCTCTCTCTCTCTCTCTCTCTATATATATATATATATATATATATATATATATTTATGTATATCAATTGTTCCGATTCTTTTAATTTTCTATGGCAATTAAGTATTACGGGGGTTTACCGGGACTTTTTAGTCCAATTTTGCACCACAATGCAAAACTGTGAATATTTTAATAGAGTTAGGGGAAGTATTCATGTTGTAAACTGAGCGTCAATATCTTGCCTAAGTTTGTGATATCAATAAATGCCGAAATTATAGTAACATAACTCAGAATTTGGCTCATAGCTGACACATGGACCAGCTCACCTCATGTTCAATTAGTAAGAAAAATATTGCCAAAAAAACCCTATGAAAAGTGTTGATTTTGTACTTTCATGTCTCCCCACACCAAAAAAGTCAACAAAAAAAGAAACACTCAGTTGTGATCTTTTTACAGAGTATAATGATAATTGCCACTCCTTCATTAGGTAGAGGGAAAGTATTAAAAGGTTTGAACTGTAACTACATTGACCAAAGGTATCACTCCAACGATATATCACCATTTTGGAATATGTATGCACCAAATTTCTGGTTAACAAGGCCATGCAATGAAGTGTTATAGTCATGAGACCAGAAACACTGGAATTCCCTTAAGCTTAAAAGAAAAATCCTAGTCAATCCTTACCGTTCTCTCTCTCTCTCTCTCTCTCTCTCTCTCTCTCTCTCTCTATATATATATATATATATATATATATATATATATAAGAATCTATGTTTCTGTCCTATTTGGGCTTTTTAAGGTGCCTGGAAGAGCTCCAAAAGGGCTGACGACATGAACCTGTTTGTGCAGTGAATTGTTTTATATAAACCCATCATAAATCAAATATTGCATTTTATTGTGTCACATTATATTGCATGCCTGATTTGTACTCTGTGATATATATATATATATATATATATATATATATATATATATATATATATATATATATATATATATATATATATATATATATATATCAATGATATTTTATTATTTGGATCATTTTATCTTGACCTGATGTTTCAATGATCTAGCACCTTTGCAAGTGGTCAAATCTCAACTCACACAGGTTTTTGGATGTTAAGGGATTTACTTTCACATAATTGTTTGTTTTATTCTTGTTTGACTTTCATTTTCTGTTCTTTGTTCTTGAAACAAACTATATATGTGTGAGCATGTGTCTATTTGTGTGTTTGTGTGTAAGTGCGTACGTGTAAGTGAGATATATACCACGAGTCTTATGTATTAATTCCAACACTTCGAGTACACACAATTTATCGATCAAAAACATAAATTCCAATGAGTTAATTATAGTCAAACGATAGTATACCATTATCACAGACAAAAGTTATGTATTAAATATATATATATATATATATATATATATATATATATATATATATATATATAATCTAGAATTCATTACAGCTTAAAGCATTAAATATATGAAAATAATCTTTTTTCAAGGATATTATGTTATTTCAGTCTATTATACCCAATATATCTCAGTGTTTGTTTTGCATATACTTTTTTTCATGTAACCGTTTCGGGGATTTCAGAACCGAACAGTTGTATTACTATGGTACCTCAGGAGTGTTGACCAAACACCATCCCACTTCAGCTATAATTTCATAGTGCTACCTTTGTTTTACGTATTTTCAGTCACTTCCCATCTATGATTTTACCTCATCACGAAAAAAACAAAAGCCTATCTGTCTTTTCTCATCACTCGAAGTCGGCCATTGTTTCCCGTCATATCGACGATTTTGCTGTGCATTGTTAAGCACTTAGTTTTAAATGACGCAAGTTTCAGGAGATTTTTATCAGATGATTGAGGTTTGGGGATTGAGAGCGGGCGATTAGTTTAGATTATTTTCTCTGAACAATCATTAAAAATGGCGACAGAAAAAAACAACATTTCGATGTAGAAAGCAGCGATTAATGACGAGAACTCAAACAGGCATTTCAGACATCATTGTTTCTATCAGGGTTGTTCACGAATTAACTGTTGGTGGAATTTTATGATTAGTTTATTTCCAAAATATACAAGCAAGCAACACATTTTTATTGCTGATAAGAGAGATTTCCAATGTGGTTTGGTTTTTAATGACTTAATTCTTTCTTTTTTCCTTCTTTCTATTATTTTGAATTGAACATGTTATATTTTATTTATTTTTATCTTCTCTTTATTTTTGTTGCTATTTTGTTTATGCTTCCTCCTTTCTCTTCCCTGCTTTCTTATCTCCCATATATATATATATATATATATATATATATATATATATATATATATATATATATGTGTATATTCAAATTATGTTCTATTATATAAAAAAATTACTTGAAATGATCTCCCGTCATTACACGATCAATGTATCTCTCACCGTAAACAATGTGAATAGAATAAATAATTAAAAAAATGAAGCTGCTGCAGGAATCAAACCTGCAAACGGTAGGTGTTGCTGCTTCATTCAGTAGCTTTATTCTGTATACATTGTTTAAGGTGACAGATACATTGACTGTATAACAATGGGAGATCATTTCAAATCATTTTTCTATCTAATATAGCGCCATTTATAATCATTTGGTCAGATCGTATATACCAATTTCCTAATGTGTGAGTGTGTATGTGTGTGTGCGTATGCACGCGCGTGTGTATACATACATATATATATATATATATATATATATATATATATATTCTGAAGAAGGCAATTCTCATAAGTTTGTAAGTATAGATCAGTGCGAGAATTTGAATGTCTATCTAAATGTGCTCTTTTTTCATGGAGCATTCTTGTGCAGAGATAACTCAAGCCTCAAGAAATATAAGCAATATCTTATATATATGCGTGTGTGTTTGCGAGTGTTTATGTAATAACCCTACGTATATTGTATGAAAATCCCTAGCTAAGTATTGTAAAGGGCGCAACCTCTGCTCCGTTCAATCTCTTTCAATGTACTTCATCACAATATTTTTGATTAATAGCATAGATTGAACATTATACGTAAAAACTCCAGTTCATAATCAAGCTAATAATGACAGAGTTATGCATTCATCGGAAGGCCATATATATATATATATATATATATATATATATATATATATATATAAATACATATATATATATATATATATATATATATATATATGTATGTATATATATATATATACATATATATATATAATCTTATATATATATATGTGTGTGTGTGTGTATATGTGCGTGAGTGTGTGAAGTATATTGCTAAGTCATTGATTACTCGTCGCATAAACGTTCATAAATATTCAGATATTATCGGGAATATATCATCAAAGATGATAAAATATCGGGAAAGATATTTTTCTACTTAAAACGACGGACACAAGATGGAAATCATTAAAAAGATGTAAAAAAGCAAATATCAACACATATAATCACAAAATATCCAGGGTCTTCCTAGGCTTGTTTCGAGAACGAGCAAAAACATCAGCCAATCGGTCGATGGCCGTTGGAATCTTGTCAATTGATAGGCGAGAGCAATCCTTAGATTACAAGCCAAGAGTACAGGAGATCGGGGAACATAGTCAAAAATAACTAAAAAGAAAAGCACACACACACAGCTCATACCTCCGACAACCTGATGTCTTGCTAACAGCTGGATGAAATTTTGAAAAAAATTGAAAAAAACAAAAATCAAAGAGGGGAACAATGAATAGACATATATTGCATTACTCTCCTTGAAATTCAAATTTAGCTTTTCAATGAACTCTTGGTTCTCAATCGTAGAATGATGTAAAAAAATATTGTATGAAATAAACTGACAGACAGATGGACGTACGTCCATCCGATGGGTGGCTGGCGCGAGTAATTATCTTCCAACTTTGTTGGCAGATATAAGCACACAAAGCAAAGTTAGAAAATGTTCAATAGACAGCTTTATATTGACTGAACCTGATTGTTAGTTGACATTAGTAAGTGACTAAACAAAGCAAACAAACAACAATTCAACTCGGCATCAAGGTTGAAAATCACACCTAATTTTGTCCATCTGAATATTTTTGGTCTATTAACATCATCTTAGTGAAAGATCGATTCTATTTAGCCCGGACATGATAGGTGAAAAAGAGAGGAGACGTTAGCTGAAGACCCGAGGAGACTTATTGTCACTCAGCCTTCGGCGATAACCACTGGGCAACCGGTGTGAAACTGTACATCGCAGAATTACTGCGACCTATGAGTACTAGGAGAGGAGGGCTGGAGACTTGAGGAGACTTGCTGTCACTCAAACTCCAGCAGTTACCACCAGGCAACTGGTGTGAGATTCCAAATAATAATGATAATAATAATAATAATAATGATAATAATAGCATTGACATGATAGACGAAGGAGAGAAGAGATATTGGCTAAAGACCTGAGGAGACTTATTGTCACTCAGCCTTCAGCAATGACCACTTGGCAGCCAGTGTGAAACTGTAAACCGCATAATTACTGTGGCCTATGAGAACTAGGAGAGAAGGGCTGGAGACTCAAACTCCAGCAGTACCACCACGCAACTGGTGTGAGATTGCAAAATAATAATAATAATAATAATAATAATAATAATAATAATAATAATAATAATAATAATAATAATAATAATAATAATAATAATAATTCATCTGTGCCGTTTGTATATATATATATATATATATATATATATAGGATACAATATACGGCTTTTATAACCGAAAAATCTCATATAAGACCTCACATCTATTTATTCTACATTATACAAGGGATTCACATTATCTATATTTGTGTACAATAGTTATTTGTACAATATACGATATTTAAATGATATAAGAATAGTTTTCGATAAAAGATATTCCTGCTGTCGGTGTCCCAGCGTATCCAACAATGATTTTTCAAAACTTTATTTTCAAGTCTATGCTCCCTTATTTATGTATTAATTTTTCTATCAAACAAACGCCATCTTGAAGGGTAATAAGATGACAGGATACTTCTCAAAGTAATTTATTTATTTAAAAAATTTGGAGAGATTCAAATTCTGAACTTCATTTATTTTCTTTCAAATTTAGGCTCCCATACTATAAATGCTTTTTCAAAGAAAAAAACAAACAAAAAAGCACTCTCTAACATGATACTTAGCGTACATGTCTGCATAGTATATCCAAATTTTCAAATTTGTATCCTTTACCAAAATTCCAAACATGCTAACACAAAATAGCCCAATTTTCTTCAAATTTAAAAAGAAATTATGGACCGAAACAAATGTAAAAAGTTTTTAATGTGATCAAACTTGATAAAATGTGAAAATTTCAGGCAGTTCGAATAGAAAGATCTATAAGACTAGATTTCCCCTTCCCATTGAACGATATGATTACCATTTTATTCAGTCATTTTCTCTCAACTTTAAGGCTACTTCGTAACTCTTTAAATTTCTCCCGAACTCTTTGTATTTCTCTGCAAAGCCCTGCTCTAGTTGCCTTTTGCAGTCTTCCAGGGGATTGATTTTTTCCCTTTCCATTCACATAATCTTTTGAAGGCCGAAAAATCTTTATCCGAAAAAAGGAAAGAAAATAGAAAGAAATAAGCAATAAGGGATGTAAAACATTTTTTTATTTTGCTCAATAGCCTTTAAGATCTGAAAGAATTTCCCCAGTAGCCGAGAATAATGAAAAGAGAAATGTCTATTCGCATGTACAAGTCTCATCCTTTATAGTCACTAATAAAAACCAGATTCTGCCAGAAACGACTAATAATTCCAAAACACGAAGACATTAAAATACCATTCTATTGAAAAACCATCCTTTTCATATCAGAACATTCGTGATGTTTTTAAAAGATGAATCTGTGCCATTCCACACAAGACGTGCCTGGAGGAGGCTGTCAGATGGTCTGCCAAATAACAAAGGAGTATTCTTCTTCCGATAAAAAGCAAAGACGAAGCTATAAATTCAGCTTCGGAAAGAGAGTAGGGAAACAGGAATAATTTGATTTGATGCCTACAAGACAGCTTCGGAGATTTTTATTACAAATCTCTCTTAGTTATTTATGAGTAGGTCATGCAAATTAAGTTACATTTTAAGACTTTTACTTATATATCCATCACATTACAGTGAATGCAAAAACTATGCTTAACATTTCAAAAAGTCAATATCAGTATACGTACAAAAGGGGGGTCGGTAATTCCTTAAAGGGGCACTTTACAAAATGTCATGCTTGGGTTCCCAACCTGGCAGCCACGGACAATGTATGGAATTAGTAAATATACAGCAAGTGAACTGGAATTCATAAGCCTTTTTGGGCCTGGGGTCAATTTACCATGCCCCTACTCATGAGCCTTCAAGATTGATAGAATGTGGACAAGTTTCCGATTTTATACATATCCTGTCAATAACCACAATTTAATCTGTGCTTGAGTGAGAATGTGTGTGAATGAGATGTACATAGATGAGAGAAATGGACCAGTTAAAGAACAGAGAGGTGGATACATCTCTCTCTCTCTCTCTCTCTTCCTCTCTGTCTCTGTCTCTCAATCAAGCACTGCCGATTGGCGGCACTGTTGAATTACCAAGAACATTGGACTGAAAAAAACATGTACCTTTTTCCTGTTTCTATGGGTAATGTCGATTCAACTGAGACATCGGACCTTATCTGGGAACTAAACTCTAAAAATGTAGGACTGTATCTGGATTAAAGATTGCTAATTGCAGAAAATAGTTATGTGCAAAAATGCAGAAAAAAAACATTGAGAAATGGAAAAAAAATGAACTTTGAAGTTGAATCATAGGCCGATGTGAACATTCTCAATTTTTAGGTGTCACTTTTAATTCAAATGATAACAGCCTTGAACCACATAGAGAAGGAAATTCTGTAATTACATATATTAACACTAGATCTAACCACCTAAAACAAAATCATGAAAAAAATCGTCAAATCAAGAGAAACTAAGTTGATATAAAACTCTTCAACTGAAACAATATTCAACGATGTTAGAAATAGACCAGATTGCGTTTGTACGAACAAAAACGGACGCCCTTTGCAAAGCAAATGTTTCAAGTCGAATATTGTACACCAAGCTGAAATATTGGCTCAAGGGAAACCCTTAAAAATGAAATATTATATAACAATATCAAAAAAACTCTTTAAATCAAAATTAGCCAACTACGAATCATCATTCACGAATGATTAATGCAAAAGCAGTAAACCATTGTCAATATATTTTGGAAACTTACCCTTAGCCCCCTAAAAGCCAGAGTAAAATGGAGAATATTAAAACGAAGATGTATATGCCTGCATTCTTTTACAATATTAGTTATATTTATATATATATGTATAACTACATATATATAGTCAGTAACGTATTGATTTCAGTGTACGTTTTCAACCGAGAACTTCTCGTGTAAGCATTTTCCGAGTAAACTATTTGTTGTTTACCGACCAAAATCAAATCTCCAAAATAGAAAGATTGAACAAAATACAAAAATCAGAGAATATCTAAATAAGATTAAACATTGAAACCTTGTGTACGAACATCAGGAATATCTGTTCACAATTTTATCTATTCAGAAGTTGTACAGGGATGTGAAATTACTATTCCAAAATCAGATAATTTTTTGCTCACAATATATATATATATATATATATATATATATATATATATATATATGATGTGTGTGTGTGTGTGTGTGTGTGTTGAGTGTTTGTTGTTACACTCATTGATCACACATCGTCAAATACATTTTAGGCGGTTGACCTCGTGCGTGAACCCTACATGATGAAGAAAAACCTGCATTTGGTATGACATGGCCTTAGAACTAATGAAATAAACCAATATTTTAAAATCGTAGCTCGATGGGAGGTGGTGTTTAGTCATCACTATAGAGGATCCATGTTCGTATAATTGATTTGTTTTTGAATCTCCAAAACTGTTTCATGGAAAACCACTGTTGGCCCCAACTATAAAAATTCAAACCTGATAATAATATATCTAATTTGGAGTGAAACATAGAAATCATTGAAGATTGAAATAGAAGTAAATTACATTAACAAATATTAGGGAATAATCGACTAAGATAACCTGATTGTAAGAGAAAACCATCATTTAACGTTGTGAACATCCTTGACTCTCTCTCTCCATATATATATATATATATATATATATATATATATATATATATATATATATATATATATATATATATATATATATATAATATGAACTGTAAAGAGTGAGAAAGACTCGGGAGTAAAGTGTTTTGAGGTAATGTTTATCTATCCGTAGATATTTTTGTTATTAATGGTCCAGACATGTTTCAGGATCTATTTCCATCTTCAGTGGTGTGTGCTGTGTGAGTATGTGTTTTTAGGGGTTGAAGGTTTCATGTGGAACCAGAGTCAACTTTCAGGATCTTTGCCTTGTGGGTAAAAGATTGTATAAAGGCTGCTGGAAGCATCCTGCAGTGTGAGAGAAAATCCAGCCAGTGATGAAGTCTATGGTTAAGCAGCAGCAGCAGTTGGTCTTGGAGAGGGCGAAATGTGTCTGGGTAGGAGGGAAGTGATGTGGAGTTAGTATTTTCGGGGATGTTAGGGATAGTGTAAAAAGAGGGGTGATGAGGTTAAGGAACTACGTAAGTTTCAACCTTACAAGTCATCAAAAATATGTTGGATATATATATATATATATATATATATATATATATATATATATATCTCATTCGCACACACACACACACATACACACACACACACACACACACATATATATATATGTATATATATATATATATATATATATATATATATATATATATATATATATATATATTCTTGTGTCATCCACAAGTAGCTGTTTCGATGTATTATATCTCTTCAGTGTGGGTATGGACTTTCCCTTATCCCATCCAGTTGCGTGTGTGTTGTCTGTTAGAAATGTATACAGCCATTTTGCAAATATCTGGAAATCGGTATCCCATCAGAGGGAATCTTACTGCGCACGCGCGAAAAATTCTACGAACTTCGTTGTGTACTGTGTGACTGTCGCACTCATAATGTAAAAGTGAGTTGATATTCATGTCTAATGCAGGCTTTTTTCGGCCATTTCCCATTTAATACCATGTTACATCCATCGGTGTTGACAAACTTTATCTTTTTTAGGTATGCGAGAGAGTTCTATATAACTGCATGTACACCTGCTCCCCGATTTACGACCGGGATCCGTTCCGATATGATCATAAGTTGGACAATTATTATTTTATCATTATTCATAGCCCATCTTTTATCTTTGAAATATGATTGCATATTTCTATTTTGTTTTAAAAGATTGTGGGGATATAAGATGATTAAAGTGAGAATTTTTTACACATCATACATGCCCTCTCATAAAAATTCTTACAAAATTTTATGCTTACGAACTAAGAGTAATATTTACGATATCTACGTAATATGTCTGTTTTCAATGTACACATGTAATTTTTATACATATTTGCATTTCGAATTGGTCGTATATTGGACAAGTATTTTTTTGTTACCATTATTATTATTAGTATTATCATTATTATTGATAACCTATCTTTCATTTCAAAATGCAATTATTTGTTCTCTATTTTGTTTGTCATGTTTGTAGGGGTGTAAAAGAATGAAAGTGATAATTTTCACGTGTACATATATATGTAGCCTCTCATGTGATGTCCTACGATTTTATACGCACGGACTGAGAGTAATATCCATGCTTTTTACGTAGTGTTCCTGTTTCCAATGTATGAGTGTAATTTCTATACACTCTTGCACTTACACAACACTGATACGCACGTACCAAAAAAAACTTCATATTTACTAGTATCATTTCAATATTGAAACGCAACTTATTCAATGAAATAATTCCATATATCAACGTTTTTTGGTCGTATGTAAGGATAATTACAAGTCGAATTGAGTTGGAAAAGTGATGTACATATGGCAAGATATGTATGAGTATGGATGCAATGATTTTATCTTCTTATGTTATGGACGGTGTGATTTTTTTTCTCTGTGTGTCACCTTTGGTTCTTTCACGTCAAGTTAACTGTTTAGTTGATAAAAATATCTTTTATCCAACATTTCAAATAAAAAAATATCTGACCAAAACGAGTAAATCAGTTTCTCTTCAGAGAAATTCACCTAGATTCTTGAATTTCTCCATGAAGTCTAACTGATACCTATAAATCCATTTTTGTGCAGTGATGGTGTGTTCACACACACAGACAGGCACATATAGATATGCACAAACACACAAATACGTACGTGCATATATTTTATATATGCATAAGCCTGTGTTATTTAGACACTTACATGAGCGTGACCGTGCTCGTATGTATGTTGAATTTTTATATACGTGTATGAGTGATACAGATATTGCTTTTGAAAGTCTTACACACACACACACACACACACACACACACACACACACACACACACACACAAACACACACATATATTTATATGAATATATATATTACAGCTAATATCACACCCACTAGTCTCCAAACTCTGCATTATCCTTTCCAACCCCTTTTCTCATCCAATTCCACCCTTTTTGTATTTTCATTTCTTGCAGTTTGAAAAAGCTTTTCCTCAAGCAAAACATGTCACAAGAATAAAGGCTTACTTTATAAAGAAAATTTGGTTTCTGCATTGTCTCCTTCCATTATGACATACCCGCATAAAAACACACACGCAACCACACACACACACACACACATACACACACACACACACACACATATATATATATATACATAAATATATTCAATATACATATATACTATATGACGCCACCATTTAATTAACTCTTCTGTCACTAAGCCAAATATTGTTCACTGGCGTGAAACTCAACTGGCTTACTGATGCAGAAGATGAGTTTTTGACAGATGCCTCACACGCCCCGCTTCATCCAAGGTTAAATCGCTATGAATTCAATTCCATCACTTGGGAGAATTTGAAGAAAAAGAAAAAAAATTGCACTTTTCATTCACCCTAATGTGATTACTTATTGAGGCAACTTTCATTGAGAATCTCTCGAAAGTGTTTGTTCGCTTTAGGAGTACAAGACATCCTCTGACCATCAGATCAAACATGTATTGGCAACTTTGATCATTGGTGTGTTCTTCTGTGTACCCGAAGGCCGCTTTTCTTACATGATTGTAATACTGTATAAGACGGGTCAGGTTAGTTACTTGATTGAAACCGTCGTGTGGCCACAGTCTTTCGATTAGAAGACGTTTTGGAGGTAACCAATTGTAAACATTGGATAAAGAGGTGATCCAAGATCAGTCATTTCTCTCAGCATTTGATCTCTTAGTGGTCGGAGTTTCCAGAACACTGCCGAACACAAATTGAGCGGCCAATGTAGCATGAAATAATATTTTAAATTGACTCATCCCTCAACTCATAGTTGTAAGAAAAAGAAAGAAACGTTTTTCCTGACATGAAGAGTACATATTCGAACTTTTAGCCTTCTAGCTCCGTTGTAATGGTCATTGCACGTAATACAAACATAGATAACCAGCCAGACAGAACATTTGCCCAACTACAAAACAGCATAAATCTACATGGACTATGGTGATGTTCACACTTTTGGTTTACGGTTCCTAATAGAATTATATACATATATATGTATATATATATATATATACATTGATAGCTGAATATCACTGAATTTCATATTATTCTAATGGATGGATGGAAAGAAAAATACAGTTCGCTATAAAATAGAACCATGTATCGAAAGATATCTGTCGACCGACAGTGCGTAAAGGACCACTGAAATTGCACAGACAAGGGAGGAGAATATAATCACCAACATATAAAGATTGATAAATGTACTTTTAAATATGTTAAATAAAAAGCTTTAAGTAGATTATCACAAATATACATAAAGGATCAGTCATAGGGAATCAGACAAGAGCCAGAACATCCAGTAGACAGACAGACAGATGGATTGATAGAGATGTTGATAGGTGAGGAAAAAGTTGACATAAAAAATTCTTAAAAAATTTCTGCTGTAAAATTGAACTACCGCAACGATCAAATATGTCTTAGGGTTTTATCCTTTTTCTATATACGCATGTGTATATGTATTTGATTACTTGTCTTTTTTGCGATTTTTCTCAGCCATACAGTTTCGTCAACAGATTTGAAAAATTGGCATCAGTACTACACTATCAATCTGTCTATGAATGTGATTGTATTCCCCTTTGCAGTTTCACCAGTCTTCTTCAAGTTTTTGGTCGACAGATATATCCCTAAGCATAATGGTATTTTATTTTTTGTTGCTTTTTATAGCTATTTTTTTTAATGTAATGTTATTCCTACAGGTTTATTTATAACAACTAATTTTTTCAGAATGTAGATATTTCTAGATTTCTTTCTCTCTATTTCAGATCTTTGCCATTGAAAGACGTTAGCCATGCCATAAATCGAATTTTATCCGTCCATATTTGTTCCTATATGGAATTTTTTGACCTGACTTCAAATTTTGACTCTACAGTTGTTCAATTATTGACTGTGATGGTGAGTTATGTTTATCATGCTCGTTTCAAAATCTCTTTCTCGTGAGTATGTTTCTCACTGAGGTCTTTGACAATGTTGAATTCGCAAAACAAGCATATTTATCAGAAGCACAGCTGTAGAATTGATGCATATCTTAAGAACAATAAATAGCTGTAATGTATCCAATACTTGGAAAAAAAATTAGGAAGCTCTCGGAGAGCAAATACAGTGTCAGCCATTACTAAGTCAACCCTTAACCTTTGTTTTAAATAGAGGGTTAAATTTCTCCTAGATCAAGTAACCTCAGATTTGCAGGTGACATCGCCTTTTTTTCTGAAACCCTTCATGGTCGTCAAATAATGCTAAAGGAACCGAATGAAGTAATTGGGAAATTTGGTTTCCTAATGAAATTTAGTCAAACAAATGTAATATACAGCAATCACGTCGAGGACAATGAAACGTCGAAATTGAAAATACAGAACTGAAGTATATACATCAGTACACCTACCTTGAACAACACATTTCCATGAAAACCTCAAAAGAATGTGAAATTAAGCGGATAATCAGTCCAAGTAGAGTAAGCTCAACATTTCAGAGAATCCTATTTGGCCTGAAAAAAGGGGTATACAATCGAAATATTCTCCTGATAGTCAACTCTGTGGTTAAAGCATAATTCAAAGATTGATCCTAAAATTGAGAACTGTGAAATGTACAGAGGAAAGAATAATGCCCAATATCACATACAAAGACCCCAAGACAGCATGCTATATTTTAGAGGGAATAACAGGGGTTAGAAACATCATAGAATCAAGCGACAATATGTTGTTCATGTTGCATGGCTGTCAGTCAACTGCCGTACATCACGACTCACAACGTTGATTTTTAGAGATTGTATGCGGATCTGTACTTGGCAAAAATGAGATAAATGACGAACTTAACATGTTCTGGAAGTACTGACACCATGGTGTCCATGATAAAGAGTTCTGGCTAATCTTGGGAAAGGTCTTTGTCCAACAACGGACGCTGAAATACTTGAAGGATGCTATTTGTTTTTTTTTTTCGAAAAAAAATGGCACATATATATACTCTCTACTCATTTATTGGCGGCATTCTTACCTTACTAACCTTAACGTCATTAAATCATTAGTGATTCTGGGGAGGAAATCTGTCCTAAATTTAGTCTATTCTTCTTTAGCAAATGGCTCATCGATCAACAATCGTCATTGGAATTCGTTGAGAACTTTTGGAGATATTCTATAGGCTACTGAGTGGATATATGAATGTATGAAAACAATGAAAAAATATCTGTCAATCGGAAATCGAAAATGAAAAAATGAAACTCAATGACAACATTGACGATGCTAGGGGAGAAAATCTCTGAATCCGCCCCTTAAATTTAGTCACTTCACCCACAGATGTAGCCGGAGACATTGAACAGGATGGATATATGACTTTGATTCAGGGGATGAAAATTCCTGAATCAATCCTAAAATGTGATCAGTTTTTTCCCCCGGACTAATGAGCGCCTTTTCGTTGTATCTAATTGAGGCCTTGTGAGATATCGTATGGGCAAACAGGACAGACGGACAAACAAACGAATTGACAGAGGTGAACGTGAACATATATATATATGTATATATATATATATATATATATATATATATATATATATATATATATATATATATATATATATATTTATATATATATATATATATATCCCATCTGACTTAATCAGGAAGGTTAAAATATATCATCCAATTCTATAATCACCCCATCAGTTTTTCGAAGGGTATAAGGGAGAAGGAATGTTGTTTAGGTTCACCTTGAGAGACAATTTACCGCATCATCTCTCTTGACGAGTTCTCTCTGCCTGGAGCAGCACTCGGTTCGGTTGAATTCCACTTTTGAGAAATCCTTTCCGCCTGATCAGATTTATTTGGTGTTCGTAGAAAATTGCAGAGTGACTGGACCAAAATTTCAATTCCACTCCATCCTATTTTGTACGCAAAACCTTTTTTTTTTTTTTTAACCCTTTGCTATCTTTTCTCTAACTGCAAAGCTAAGAGATAAACCGAAAAAAAATCGTCGACATGAACCGAACGATAAAGGCTACGCTTGTCAGCTGCAAGGGATTTATAAGCTCTGAACAATATGGTTTCTTTACAGTGTCCCGTAAAATTTCGAATCAATCAGTAGAGGAGAAATGACTCTCATTTTCGAAGCCCTAGGAACACTACAAGTTTTTACGGATGTAATCAAAAAGCGCATATTTGTTTACTCATACATTCAATCATTTCAATTGCCTCTGACAACGAAGAATAACAACGCAATTTTCAAAGTTAGAAGGAACAAGATCTCTCAACAGATGTATCCATAGAGGTTACGTGTACTGAAGAAATCCATGACTGTATTGAGTACATTTTACAACAATGATGATACAAAACTGAAAAGCCAGACCATCCCACCCGTTTAGTATGGCAGGGTGAGGCCTGTATCTCACGATCCATCACACTTTCTACAATTGACTCAAGGAAATACCTATGTCTAACACGGGAACTAGAAGAATACGTAATTCCAAAATTAATGAAACTAACACAAAGTTTCTCCCTTATCACTCTTTTGAATAGTTTTCGTAATTCTTTATAGATTCCGAACACCGAAACCATTATAATTGTGTCCTTAACTGACTTATCCACGGCCAACAACGAATCAACGTACTACCAACATGTTCAATTGATTTCCCACCAGAAGCCATCACAGAATCCGACTTTTTTTTTAAACGAACGAAGGATTATTTCTTAATTCCTCTAAGAATTCAGCAAACACCACTGTCACTTCTTTGTGAAGGCTCAAAATATCTAGAAGATTTATGATGGATTTTCTAGGCAAGCTGCCTAATCCGTCGATTTCAGGTACGAAACAAGCTTTTGCAAACGATGCATTTCTCTGAAGGAGTCATGCGTGACTCGTTACTTCACCTAGCTTTGGGAGTGCAATTCGAGCTGAAAATATGAGAAAACCCGGTCGAAAATTATCTATACCGTGTGTTTCAGTCAAGGAAAATGCATAAGCTCAAAAACACCGGCCCCTTCCCCATAGATGACGTTTAAAGGACCTTGAGTCTTGTGAAAATTGTGAAAGAGGCATGGAACTTAGGCGATATGATGATCCTGCATACATAAACTGATAGATGGATGAATAAAAAGTCGGAAAGACAGGCTTAGCTGCGATAGGGTCGATCTCAACACCAACTTCCACCCGACTGAAGATGATTACTGCAACTTTTTCAGTTGTATATATAATCAATAATTTTGTAGGTATATAATTCTTGTCAATTTCCGATAAAGTGATCATGATTTTGAATCATGGTAAGAACTGTTGATTTATATATATATATATATATATATATATATATATATATATATAGAGATAGATTTTGTGTCAAGATAGAGAAACAGTAAATAGTTTATTCCCCTGAATTTGGTGAGGATTGCCCATGATACGTTGAAAAATTGAACTGAAATTCAATCAGTTTGATGAAAGACAGACGGACAGAAAGACAGACATGGCATTCACAGTTTCCCATTAACATGGATTCTTGAACCATTCAAATTTTTTCTATTTTATAAATTTGAAAGTATTCATTATCTTAAAGTAATCTCTTGAAACGTTCAAGAGAATGTAGGACAATTTCCCGACATTTTAATTTACGAGAGAAAGCAAAGGGTGGGGGTATACAGGAAAGATCTTTTGGCAATCATGGAGTTTCTAGCTGTCAAAATTTGATCATTTGAATGAGACTGGTTTTGACGTTTTTTTTTTCGAATACTACAAATACTGTATCTTTTTAAGGCATTCTTCAATCATTGTAACCACAATAATCGACCAGACAAAACAGGAAAAAAATAATGGTCAGGTATTGTTCCTTTTTCACTTGTCTGTTTATCCGTCTGTGTCAGTGTTCCTGGTTACATCTTTTTTGCCTAAAGCCTTGAATGTTTATATTATTACTCAAGTAGTCCATCTTCTAGAATCGTTGAATATCGTCTTTTCATCTTTTATTTTTCTGAATGCTGCATTTACAGTAATAATCCATCGTGAAATAGTAAGGTATTGGAGCCCAACTTCGTCACCAAAGGAAAGAATGCCTGTACAGCTCTCGTGATTCCATCTACCAATCTATCTGACATGTTTCTTCTAAGATTCCAATTTCCTGTTATGTATTATGATTTTTAGTAAGTCCTGGTTTAGTTGGTTTTCCACGTGTCTCACACATTGAACAGTTTATCTTGTATTCAATGACATATTATCGGAAATATAGATGTGTAGCTGATAGTAGCTGATATCATTTACATGCTTCATTTTGAACAGAAGACGTTGTTCCACCATCTTTGCCTCATCAATACCTTTTACTGTTATCTTCCAGCTCTGTCTATCCTCTGAAATTATTCGACATGTTTTTTAAAATTATTTGCAATGGTAGTTACCACAATGAAAATGCTTTTACACGAAAAAAAAAAACCTAGAAAACCTCAACAATTACTGACCTATAAGCCTAAATTGCATCTACAAACTTTTCGCAAAATTCATCACAAACCAAATCACAGAAACTAGATGAAAACCACAGGAACAAGCTTGCTTTAGAAGATACTATTCAATCATGGACCATCTACATTCAATAAATCAGCTGAAAAAACAAACTAACAAAAAACAGTTGAATACAAAGTGCAACTCGGTAGCATTTATAGACTTCAAGAAAGCCTTTAACTAAGTGGAAATTCTCATGATTCTGAACGCCATCGCTCAACAAGGTATAGCCACGTGTATGTCAGAGTACTACAAGATATATACAGTCACAGCAGATCTTTTATCGGGGTTCATAAAGTCTCTGAGCCCCTCTAGCTCCCAAAAATGGTTAGACGAGGTGATACCTACTCATCCAAATTCTTCACAGCCTGCCCCGAGATGATCTCCCGAAATGTAGACCGGGAGAATAAGGGAATCAAAATAGACAGGAATATCTGAACAATCTCGGGCTTGCAGAAGACATCGTCCTTTTCACAGAAAACCTATACACGACTTCTAATGAATGCTTGATAAACTAATTGAAAAGAGCCAGAAAGTCGGCTTATTCATGAACATCAGTAAAACAGGGGTTAGAAAAACGTCAGAAATAAACAAACAACTATCAAAATCGAAGATACAAAGTTTGAGAAAGTAGAACACTACATCTACTGAGAAAAAATCCCCATGAAACCCTAAAAAGAAGAAATCAAACAAAGAATCACTCTACGATGCCAAGCTTTCGGAAGAGCAAGCTCAACCTCCAAAAACAAGAAGATCCCAATAATCCTAAAAAGAAGGGTACACAATCAATACATCCTCCCGATAGTCTCCTATGGAGCTGAAGCATGGAACATAACAGAGAGACAGACCTGCAAACTGAGAAACATGCAACATGCCCATGAAAGAATCATGTTCAATCCCACTTGGAAGGATCACAAGACAGCAGAGTATGTCAGGGTGAAAACATGAGAAAATATGGTCAGGAATGGCAGAAAACCGATGTATATCATGAATCGAAACATGGGTCCTCAGAGATCATATGTGCAGCTGAGACCAAAAGAAAACAAAATGGAGAGAAGAATTAGACAATTCAGAAAATATTATCTTCGGGACGCCCCCAATATAGAGGTGTAGCAGATCCTGGGGAGGGTCTTTGTCCAACGACGGACGATGAAAGACTGATGATAATGATGATAAGTCTGGGTGTTCTGGTAGTATCTGGAAGGTTTGTTTTACTTTTATCTCTAAACCTATGATATTTCCCTTCGACATAGAATTGTATTGCTACGACCACTGTTATAGTATGCTCTATACTTGAAGGATTACCAAAAAGTTTCCATCTCGATTCTTCCATGGTGAAAGACACCACTTTCTTCTTTGTCTCCTTATTGAGTGATTTATTTGATATTTTTGTTGGATTGTGGATATCTTCGGCGGCTATAAGCTGCTCTTTGTGGAAAGAGTAAAGTATCTTTCTTCATCTTTTTTTTCACTCCTTAAGTGCTACAGTGGTCGAATACTGCAGGTTTCACAAGGATCGTACATTACTTTGTTCTTAATTTCTTTTTTTTTTTTCGGTCTTTCCTCATCCAAATGTTATGCAATTTGTTGAGTGCTATTTTGACTTGATGTATTTTCCTTATCATCAATCAGGGAATACAATGTTTTCATTTTTTCATTTTGTGCCTTTCCTTTTGATGTAAAGTAATTCAGTTTTATCTGTGTTTTACCAATAGGCCATATTTGGACAGCTTTCTTTGAATTTTGACGATGTCTTTGTGATATTCCTTGGATATAAAATAAACGTCGTCTGCAAATGCAATTCCATTTGGTGGACGCAGGTCTCTTTTCGATGCCTCTTCCTGTGCTGCTTCTAGGTAGATCGTGAATAGCATTGGACACAGATCACCTTTTCTTGGCACTCCTACGTTGGCACTGAAACGCTAATTTTAACATTAAATGTGTTTTGTTACACTGTTCATCTTTCTCGAGATGTCAATGTTGCTGAGTTATAATCTCAGCGTTTCACTCCATTTCGAAATTAACACAGTTTTTTCCCAACGCTGTGACGTTGCATTTCCCGTTGTAAGCGTTCGTGGAAAAGCTTGGTTAGAACGAGACTGTGGAAGAGAGGAAGACAGAAAGAAAGAGAGAGGGAGTGAGGAAGAAAGAAGGTGAGAGAGAAAGAGTGAAATGTGTCAAAGAATATGATTCAATTTTCCTGAAGAAAACCACATATTTCTCCTGTAACACCTGTACTTATTGGAAACTAATAACACACATCAGCATTTTTGAGCTCACAGATCTCATGTGTCTTTCTACGTAACCTTGTATCACTCCTTGAAAATTCGGAATTCGGCAGGTGGGTCAGCGAAATCTAGAGAAGCAGAGAGATAACTGTTCCGAGTGGGGAAATTCCGACACGAGGCAAGTGGGCTATGGTGATTCAATTTTGTGGCAGAGATGGCAATATGTCTTTTTATTTATATGCCACTTTTAACATTAAATGTGTTCAAAATTACATGGATGAATTTTCATAAATAAAACGAAATAAGAGAAATAATGAAACGAAAATAGAATTGCTCAGTGTTTCAAAAGATATTAATCAGTTCTATTCAAATGATTCCATTTTGACAGTTGCCGAACAATGCCCTGTCTTTTGAGATAAAACAAACTGCATTTTTCAAATGTGCTTTGCTATGAGGAAATTTCAACAAGTGATTTAGCTCTATAGACAAAGTTGAAAATGGAGTACGAGCACAATCATGCTTGTCTATTCGTCAACAGAATATCCTCCACTGTCCTCAATGGTTTTCCATGAACTTTTCTAAGAGGTTAGGTCATGAAAAGTCAGGAAAAAAAACATTATGTTTTGGGTGTATTGAAGGTTCGTTTTTGATTGAGAAAATATATATAGATTTTTTGATATTCGGTTGTCCCACATGGAATGTCCGTTTTGGGCATTTATCTCTATGATAATGATTTTAGCAAATTCTGAAAAAGAAAATGTAATTATACGTATTCAACTATTTATACGACAATAGCTTTCTTATGAATTTCCAACTTATGATTCATCAAATCATTTTAAAGAAGATAATTAGTTACTATCTATCAGGAATCAGACTACTGTTTTTGTATGCGCTCGAACTTGGTACAAATACAATTCAAGCTCCCAAGAACATCAATTTACATTCTGAATGGAACTTGGCCAGGATTAACAGTTCTGTAAATTAGGTTCCGGAGATATGATCCTGGCTATTGACCCTTGATGACACCTTCACTCAGCTGTTGATAATGAGAGTTCAAGTTGTGTTGTGGAAACTGCAGAAACTGATTCAAGGGGCAACTGTCCGATCTTTTGCTTGAAATCTACAGATGTTACAAAACAACTATAGTATATTTTTGACTCGGTAATCAGTTATTTCATATGGCTCAACCTAACACATTCGTGTTTTCATTCAGGATTGCTCTGACAGTATCTCTAGAAGTTTTCAGTGAATTTCAATGAGGATTTTTTGAAGGGTGGAAAATGTGCCTTGGAAGGATTCTGTAAAATTTGGGAGTGGATCCTTGAATTGATAGAGGGCACTTATCACCCATTGTTGCAATGTCTGAACTATTTTCTTTCATTAGAGTTTGACTAAAAAAAAACGATATTAGCAGAAGTATGCACTCTCTGAGTGCTCTCCAGCTCTTCTGTATGATAAGTTGATTCAATGCAAAGATTGTTGTAGACGGTTATTTGATATACTGAATCACCTGACGAACATCAGACACTTGTCGTGTCGAATTAATATATATGGCAGGTGCAGTTAGTCATTCAATAGAAACTGACATATGATCAAAATATTTTGACAGTATGTTGTGTTGGGGACGATCAATCAAAGAAATGGAAAGAAGAAGTGATCAATGAATAAGTTACTTCTTTTGTAGAAGAAGCAATCACTAAAATGGCTAAATTAAAAAAAAACAACAACTTATGAATGCTGTCCAACACGAACTAAGGGACCAATATAACGAAAAACTTACATTGCAGATTGAACCCTTGACTATGACTTTTTTGAGGGGTATCGGGATTAGAAAAAAATCAAAGCTTTTTTTCTGGGCATAATAAAGACCGAATGTCCCAATTTTCAACTCTGACTCTCTCGTGTATGACCATTACGCGAAACATATACATGGAGATCTATCCAACCAGACTCACTTAAAAACCGGAGAAAAATATGTTGACAGGCTTTTGTGATAGTTTTGGTTGACTGTTTCTAATGAGACAAGGATCAATTTATGCACGCACAGTCATCTAAAAATGTTTGCAGACAATTTGATAAGTCATAAATTCTAATAAACTTTGGATGGTTAATATTACTTCATAATAAGTCCATTTCCATTCTCTGTGCACGCAATGTGACATTAGATTGGACTGGATATTGTTTTTGAATCGAATGTCGGTGTAGTTTCGTGCAAATAAAACATACATTGGTCGTTAAAATGTTCTGTCCTCAGCATTGTAGTTATATATACCCACACCACACAGTATGTCAAGAGGTTATTAATGTGATCCATTGTGTTGAATGATGACCGTAGAGCTAAGGTAGTTGGGATTGAATTTAGAAAAAGGCCAAGGATCCATTTTTTGCAGTTACCTCCCCTGTTAGCTATATATACAGACTATAACCCCAAAAGTTCTCGATGAATTTCAATGACATTTCTTTGAAAGGTATGCCATGGAGTAAAGAAGATTTGGGGTGGATCCAGGAATTTTTTTCTGATTGATCAATATTTTGATGTTTTCCTGAGACTCACAATTATGCATGTCTCTCAGTACAATTTCTCTAAAAGTTCCCACTGAATTCCAATAAAATTTCGGACCGAAGAGGAATCGATCAGATTTCTGGGCAGTTCTAGGGAATATTAACATCTACTTCTCTGCATTGTTACTATTTGTGTGATTTTCATTCAGTTATAGTGACAATCCGATTGGCAGGGGAATGTGCTCTCTACGTGATTTTTAGATGTAGATACAATTTTTGAATTATGTCCAATGCGAGCATCCACTCATATAAATCCAATATCTAAATTCTAATTTTTGTTGAAAGTGTCGTGAAGAAAATGAGTGTACTGCCGAGTCGCAGTCGGGTAGCGTCTGAATGCAAAGATACGTTTCCGTCAAGAAAGCATCTCCGTTTCTGAGAGCAGAGTTTATAATGGAGAAGACAACACTTATACAACACACCACCCAGGAATCGATACACGCTCCAGGGTATATCTCTTTTGACTGCTTTTGAATTAACATGTCTCGGATGTGGACAAAGGAAAATATTCATAATGTCTTGAGAGGCACGTGGGTACAACTTTGAAATACAGTCATCATCATCATCATCATTATCAGCAGAAGCCTTATAATATCCTTTGTTGGATATAGACCTTCTCTAATATTCGCAAGGCTTCTCTAGCACTGGCACCTTTGAGCCAATACTTTGTGAACTTTCTTGTTTCTTGTTCGCTGTTGTTTCGCATGTTATCTTTGGGATCTACGTTGTGAGTCGTGATGTCCATCAGTTGTCTGACATTCTTGCAAGATGACATCGTTGGGCCAATACTTACGAATTTTCTTCTTTCTCATTGGCCGCAGTTTTGCATGTCATTTCTCCAATCCACGTTGTGCGTCATGATGGACACAGGATGTCTGACATTCTTGCAACATAAGCAGCCAATTACCGTTTGAGTTTTCTGATGGATTCTATATTTCTTCCATTTATTTTCCGAATATATATAATAGATTTCAAATTGAGGATTATTTTTGTCCATATTCCCGCTCAAGATGTGACTAAATCCACACAGAACACTTTCATTACAAATTTATCAAAATTGAATTTAACAAGGAGTGGATGATAATCAAAAACCAATAAGTACAGACAAAAATGACTTTTTTGCCTTTTCAAGATCTCTTGCTCCATATACAAATTACAGTTCTGCAAATAAAATGGATGAATTATGAATGAATTATGCTGACCATATGGGTATTCAGAAATAATAGCATTCCAACTGAGATATCGTTCCAATTTCTTCAATTTCAAAGTTCTCATTAATTGATAAGATTTTTCCTTTAAAATTCATTCTGATTTCTCCCTTGCGTTTGGTGGCATTGTTTTGGTAGTTTACTACCTGTGTTTCCTTCTTGTGTTCTTGTCTTAGACGTCTTAATTCAAAAGAAATCACAACAGATGTACTCTAGAGAATATGGTGATCCTCTGAATTATCGGTTGGTATTTGATACAGCTGTTGTCTTTTCTATCATAGGCTTTGTCCA
Organism: Thysanoteuthis rhombus; assembly: GCA_963457665.1. Classification (NCBI taxonomy): domain Eukaryota; kingdom Metazoa; phylum Mollusca; class Cephalopoda; order Oegopsida; family Thysanoteuthidae; genus Thysanoteuthis; species Thysanoteuthis major. Next base: position 19,860,102 of record OY735206.1, read on the forward strand.
CGCAAACAGACGCTTTTTCTTTCTAATGTTACATCACAAGCCACCTTGAAGCACTAGCATTTTGCACACGTGGATCAATCTTGTAATACTTAAATTAAAGCTACAGTAAGCTCTCCATTTAACAGCAATCGTTCCAATGCAGTGTTTCATCACACAAGCGTTGTACCAGCAGGGTTGTTTTAAATAATCTATTCAAGACCATTGTCGAACATTGGTTTGCACGTTAAGACTTCGTTGTATGAAATTTGTTTTATATAAAAACTAGATTTGTGAACCTTTAAAGTAATGACACCTAAAGTAACATTGGGTATTAGACTATTAAAAAGTGTCTTTTCTGTGCTCCCTGATTTCTCATTGTTCATATGCTTTATATTAAACCCATACACATACCAAATTCATAATAACAGCACTCTTAAATCCCACAGGGTGCCTCGATATTAGGAAAGTACTGTAGTTTTAACGAAGGCGTGATAGAGTTGAGTGGGCATGTGCAGAGTGCTCGTTCTTCAAGATGGCATATGACGTAAGTTGAGGGAAACAAGAATAAAAGAATGTCCAAATAAATATGTGAAACCTTTTGAAAAAATACTAATAGAAAGATATAAGCCGACCGATCTTTTAAAAATTACGAAATGAACAGGAAACTGGATGTAATGCGATAGTAACGACTGGGAAAGATGATATAATGGGATCCTTCGAGTGATTACGCCTCTATGCAGAGATATAAATAAATGAACGAGCATTTGCTTATGAAAACATGGATATAGATGAATATATTGCAATGGATACTACTATAAGGATAAGGATTGAGACATGAATGAAAGCAAAATTAATAAGCAAAACACACATGCTCATACATCTTTCTAGCTCAGTCTGTTGATATTATCAATCTTTTTTTTTAAATCTCTCTCTGTGTATGGAATTCCATCTATATATCTATCTCACTCCTTATATCATATAATTCTATGTGTCTCTATATAAAACTATCACGTGTGTATGTATGTTTCAGTTTATCGAAACAGACACATATCTAGATTCTAAAGAATTGAGATAATGAATATGTATCATTTAAGTCGACCACGGTCTGAGCACATCTCGAAAACTAATTCCCAGTAGTCAAGACGTTGCTCATGTTCTTGTACCACACTAATAACATCTTGTTCAATACATTTTGGTATCTACCGTAGTGTGTTGGTTAGTAAGTCTGCGTTTGAAACCAAATCATCATCATCATCATCATCATCATCATCATCATCATCATCATCATCATCATCATCATCATCATCATCATCATTTTTAACAGTCGTCTATGAACAATGACATTCCACAAGATTCGACAAATCTCTCCATTGCAGTGGTAGTTTATCGACATCTTATTTTCTGATGGCCACAGTTTTGATTTCTCCGGATCCACATTGCTAGTCTGGTGTCTATCGGCTGTCTGCTATTCTTTAAACATGGCCAGCCCACTGCCATTTACGTAAGGGAGCTCCTGGCAGAGCAAGCTCACCATTCGAGAGCAAACAGTTCTGAGAGGAAGGATATACAACCAATGCATCTTCCCGATAGTCAACTAAGGAACCAAGCCAAACGATTGACTCTTAAACTAAGAAGCATTCAATGTACCAAAGAGGAGGATCATACTTAACGTAATAAATGGGGGTCACAAGATAGCACATTATATTAGAGGAAAAACAGAGGTCAAAGATATTGAATTCGCTCTTGGGCGCCAAATTATTGAGAACGTGCACCTGCCTAAAATAATCTACGTGAACAATTGCCCGACCTTCATAGTGCGGTAACAAACTCGTGAAGTAGCCCCATACTCGAGTGTGGTGGAATTTAACACGAGAGTTGCTACCCTTCAGTGGCTTAGTGCCAAACTGAATTGAGCTTATTATTTGAAATACTTGTTTCGTGACCGAGATAGTTGCATGTTTCCCACTTATACCCGCGGGAGTTTTCTGAACTTAAGTAGAGGCTACAATTTTGAATTCTAGTTTTAAATGCTGGCGCTCCCTCCTCACTAAGAAAGCTGGCCTATCATAATCTTTCTACCACTATTTTCTTCGTTCACCTTGTTTTGTATTAAATCACTTAGTGATTATCAAATTCACTGAAAACGTCGTGGTCTTCTAGGCTGGTTTGCTCCCTATAGCTTCACAGTGAAACGATCAAAAAGATTTATTATGTACATTTACTATGTTCAACCAAGTATGGCACAAGGCAACACCTTCGAGATAGGATCAAACTCCCTATTGTAATGGTGATTGTCTAGATTAGCTTGATAGCCGTTGTTCAAAAGTGACAAAACAAAGATATTGGCCCATTTACCTCAACTCAGGTGTTGCCCGTTCCAAAGGTGCTTGTTTGGAAGGTCCCAGATTTTATGGTGAAAATAGCTTACAATAATTTGCATTTTGAAACAATTTCCTGTCCATTGTATGAAACCGCTGCTTCGAAGTATTTCAGTGTTGCTAATCTAGATATTTTATATCTAAATTAAAAATTTTATGAGAAGCAGGGGCCAAGGGAGATAATTTAGAGAAAGTATGAACAAAGAACTATAATCTTTGATTCTTTATTTATGATTTGTTCTCCTCATAACCGCTAATCGAAACAATTTAATACTCGACACAACACTGCCTTGTGTTTTGACTGACATATCTGTTAATTGTAAATTATTTAATTGCTATTAGATTTAAATCAATCACATGCACGCAAATGGATCGTTCAGGTTCAAATTTCGCTCATCTATTCTGACTGAAGACGATTACAAAAACTTTAATATTGTGTATTTCACAAAAAGATCTTTAAAATCTTTTTTGTAAGAATGTATTTATTTTTTCAACGAAATGAGCCATTGCATTTCTATGATGGAATTTCAGTTCATATCTGAGACTACCGAATTTAGCTCAGTAAGTAAGGCAGCCTACTTGTTGTGTGTTCAAATTGCAGTAGGGGATGAGAATTGTACGTATCGGTTCTTGCCACTAATTTTTGTAGTGAATTTTCTTGTCGTTGTTCTTATGGTAAGAAAGCAAAGTCAACTCCAAACTTTGTTGCCCGGTGTTAATATAGTTCATGTCATTCAGAGTGAATGCAATAAGCATCCGATTTCTTTTTTCAAAAAGGGAATTTAGAAATCTCTTATACAGCTTCAAAATTGGTTGAGTTTGGACTAAAGATCAGCAGATACAAAAAATTGAAAAAAATACTGCAAAATTAAATTGAATATTACGGAATATGAAGAAAAAAAAATCTTCGGTCCAATTTCCGTCAATTTTAGTAAAGGTGTAATAGGATGTCAAAAATAAACCTTCTGATATGCATCAAATGCTTTTTGCACTCACTGAGCTCTTTTCCCTGTGGACATAAATCCTATTTACTTTTTTTTAGCGCACACGTTGTATTTTCAAAGTTAAATATGAAAAATACTCATCTATCCCAGATAAATCATTTGAAAGAGACTTATATTCATTTTTGTTGCATTTTTTCTCGACGAAGTCAATTTTGAAAAACAAAGAGGCATCCTTTGGGATCCAGATGTAAAGATATCAAATATAAGCTTAGAAAATAATGACCGAAATGGAGATTTGAACTCTGCTTTATTTATCTAAGATTTTTTTCCAAGATTTCAATCACACTCAATCATACTCGAAAACAAAAAAAAAACAAACAAAAACCCACAAAAACAAACAGAACAAAACAGGACTACGTAGTGAACTTTCGCTTTTTTCTTTTCATTTTACGTATCGCTTCCTTTCTAATAAACTATATCTTATCTTTTTCGTGATGCTTGCGTGGAACCCAGATATACTACAGTGTATACTTAAAACAACGACTCCGACTCAGCTTTTTCTCCCGTAGTGTTTTGCTCACTCTTACCATGAGATGTGTCACGATTTGTCTCCCTTTAAAAACATAAGCATCGCAAACAAATATGAAGGGGGGTAGTAAAACTGTTGTCTTGACGCTATCAAACCCACCTTAGCAGTAATAGTCAGTCAGACGACCTTGCTAGACATTAATCCACGTTTTATATAGTAGTTGCATTCCTAAACATTGAGGTCCACTGTTGTATATTGCTGATGCAGTATATTTGTTTCAATGTTGGTTGGGGATCATGTTTATCAGTTCGACACAAAGTCAATTTCCGCAAGTTGACACACTGTCGATAGAGTTTACGAGTTTCACGCCTCCAAACAATACTGCCTGGTTCGCTAAGATTTGGAATAAATCCCCCGTCACTGTTTCACGCAGGTGATTTATAACAGGCGTGGTTTTGTGACTCCTTGGTTCCATCTAAACTAAGTCAAGTGGGAGGGATATTCAACAACCTCCTTCTTTTTAGAAGTATGACTCTCTTCAGCAGTACAGAGCAGAACTACAAATGTAAAGCATCACAAATTCGGACACCAGAAACTCGGTAACTTCTAAAACTTAGCTATTCATAAGAACGGCATAATAGTCAAGTTGGGATAATCACATTCTGTTCCGTCAGTTTTTCCTTTGTGTCCATTGAAACAGACTGTAAACTGTTTTTATTCGTTGGTGTTTGCAGCTGTATGCAGGTCCCTAGTCGTTTTGATCAACACCAAATTCAGACCAGACTCATATTTTCATATCATCATCACCATCAGTCTTTCATCGACATGAAGCTTCCCCAGAATTTGCCACACCTATCATGGAAGTCGTCAGCCAATACTTTCTGAACTTGTCTGGTTCGTCTCGCCATCTAATATTGTTTCGCTTGTGATATCTTGAGATCCATATGTTGAGTCGAGATGTTCATTGGTTCTCTGCCATTCTTGCAAAATTACCAGTTTATTGCCATTTGATTTTTTAAAAATTGATTCTATGATGTTTACGACTCGTGTTTTCCCCCTAAATATATAATGTTGTATTGTGATCTCTCCATACGATGTTGAGCATAATTCTTTCATGTGTACTTTGGATGCTTCTGAGTTTAAGGGTCAGTCGCTCGGTTAGGTTCAATGTCTCAGTTTCATTGGTGACTATCGGGAGAGTGCATTGTTTGTTAGTCCTCTTTTTCAGGACCAATGAGATTGTTCCTGTTCTTTGTGGTTGAGTTTGCTTTGTCGTAGGCTTGAAACCTTTTGATGACTTGACGGAGATTTTTAATTTGATCATTGTGTGTTGTTAGTTTTCAATAAGTTTCTAGTACATGATCTTTATTTTACTTGAGTTCGTGAAAGTAAATATTTTTCTTCCTTCATTAGGTCCGTCCAGCATTATTGGATTTCGTGGAGGATCTCAGCAAAAAAGACGCCAGCAAATCTAAGGCTCCTTGGGTATTCGCTAACTCCATTGTCTTCTCAGTATTCGTATCGAAAGATCATCTCGAGGCTGGCTGTAAAGAGTTTGGGTGAGCTGATATCACTTTCTCTTACCCCTTTTTGGAGGTGGTAAAAGGATCTGATCTTTCATGTAACCTGATGAAGGAGCTGCTGTGACGGTGTATATGTTGCAATGCTCTAACATATATGGGGTCTTCAATTCACTGAGTGATAGCATCATTTTTCCACTGAGTTGAAGGCCTTTTTGAAGTTGGTAAATGCTATAGTAAGTGTTTTTTTTTAATAGTCTGCTTTCTCCTCTAGTTGATTTATGGTATATGAATAAAACTTGATGATATTCGACCCAGCCCGTCAATGACCGTGCAAAAGATGCCATTGTGTAGAAACTGAATGTCACCATCAATCAGTTGACAGTGTCAGCGCTAACTCAAGGGATTTAAGTGTTTAGTGACCGTTGCATTCTTTTCTTTCTTATGGTGTCTAAATGGCGTGCACACTATTGGTAATACTCGTGACGAGAGAAAAAATGAACAATTTCGAAGAGAGCAGAGTTATTGAGAGAAAAAAAGAAAGAGATGAGTCTGTGGAATGATTCAAGTCAAAATTACAATGTTACTGCATTAACAATCTAAGCATTGATTGAAATTTGGACTGATTTGAACTCAGAAATGTCAATTTTTTGCATGTAGAAGATATTTTACTGAAATTTCATAAAATTAGTATCTTGTTAATATTAGGTCACTCCTGAATTCTACGCTGTTCACTTAACTTGATGGTGTTAATGACCCGGCCGTGTAGTACTTAAAAATAGACGTAGTTTATGCTACACTCAAAACCAAGGAATTTCAATAACCCAGAAAACTCAACTGTAGTAATATTTACGAGACATTTTTGCTCACCATTGCCCTACAGAGAGTCACTGACATTTGAGCAGAGTTTTTTGAGGCTCAATTGAGTGTCTTTCATTTAAGGTTTAACTCACTACATCAGGAATTATCTTGCGAACGGTTGCCCCGAGATAAAATCCTGACAATGCAATTAATTAGTAATATTCATTAGCTTAGTACAACACAAACTAATATCATGAGGCGTCCAGTTAAGATCGTACTCATTACAGCAATCAATAGAAACTGTCACATGTATGACAAATATCTTTCGGCAGCATGATATGTTAGGAATGATCAATTAAAACAACTGAAAATGCATGTTAATTTCGTCGCCTTTTGTAGAACAGTGGTCCATTAATCATCTGAATTCAAAAGACAATACTAAACAAAGCAAACGTAAATGTTACCAAGCAAAAACAAGGGAAACAATCTAGCATTAGGGTATGTTGAAGATCGCACCTTAAACACAAAAAAATCTATTTACGTGGAGAATTTTGAAAACCTCAGTCTTTTTTAGACGTGATAACGAGTAAGCGTTAAATCCTCTAAGTTTGTAGGCTGTCATCGTGATGAACACAAAGTCAGCGACACATACAGACACATAGACCAACTGTGGTTTCCGAGTTATTACGCGTGTATGCAGGCATATGACATTTGTTTTAATGAAGTTCGAGTGGAGATTGACTCTCTTGCTTTCCTTCATTTATTTCAGAGATCATTAAGGTTAAAGGAGCATATGCTCATCAAAGCATGGATATAAATAGATACATTGCAATGGATATTTTTGAAATGATAAGGGATTGGCACTTGAAAAATGAAGAGACCTGCCTTGATAGATTAGGTGAGAGCTTTTGTTGACAGTAATTGAGTGCGAAATCATCTTGACAATCACTACTCTATGACGACGCATTCTCACTTTACCATTTATTAATCAAATGCTGATAATATTCATTATATTGATGTCTTTATTTGGAGTTTGAAAAGAAAACGATCGACTTTTTAAATGCTTTAAGGAAACTAGGGTGTCTTCGAATGGCATTAAAATCGAATCATTAGAAAGCGTTCACCAAGAATGTTTCGGTTGTTATGGATGTACGCATTTATCCCGTATATAGGACACGCTAATAGATTTAGACATTTACTCTCTATGTAAATGGAGTCAGCTCGGATAGTTCACTGGTTAGCACATCTGCCTCGCGTGCAGAAGATCCTAGGTATGGGAAATGGATTTGGGAAATTTATCATTTAGACAAATTTCCTTGAACACTAAGCAGATAATTGAATACATTCTAACCAGGATGGAGTTGGCTTGCATCCAGTCCAAAGGGCTGACCCCCCCCCAAAAAAAACTTTATAAGATCCCAGGCTTGACCAGACGTGCAAGGATCATTTACCTGACGCTTGCAACATAAACTGATAGTTTTTCATCGGCTGCTATACTCGTCAGCTATGGTCTCTTAAGAGAAGTGAGGCTCCACCTGACTCACCCCATATTGTCTATAGAAAATTTTTGCAGTTTTTCTGAATAGACTATTAGTAGGGGGTTCAATATAACGTAAGTCAATGATGAATCGAATCAATGATAATTACAGCTGCTCGATACTAGTATCAAAGCTTCTAGAAGAGCACACTGTAATGTGCGCGATGAGGACTGAGTGCATAAACCAGTTTAAGTTTTATGAGTTTGAACATTGGCTGAATCGTCATATAAACGAATCATATAGCCGCACACAGCATCTGGTATTCCAAGACTATCACCCATCTGGGTGATTACCAGGCTAAACGTCGCTTAACTTTGGTGATCTACGTAATTTGGCTACATAAAACATTAAAAGAAATATCATGATGATTACTATGATGATGATTATATCTGAGCATATTCTTCGTGGTTACTTTCACCTTTTTCACTGCATTAATAGCGACATCATTATATTGTTCATCAAAGTCTATAACTCGCATCTGCCTGGGTATCTTCAAGGGGAAAATGTCACATTAAACTCTCTTTATTCCAAACCCCTATTGTCATTGACTTGAATGAATTCTTTCTTCTTTCTTTAATATTCCATCGATCAAGGGCCTTTCCAATATTGACTCCGGTTTAGACGCCAAAACTCTATCAATAAAACGCTATTATATTTCATCGTCGCTTCGACGGATCAATAATCGACCACCTTTCTATTTTGGTCAACCTATCAAATGGCCTGATGTGGTCTCTTGGCGGGTAATTGATAAAGACCCGACTCTTTTCACTAACTCCACTAATTGTTCTTGCGATATGACCAATATGGTCTGTCTGGTGAAAAGTCATCAACTCATTCAAAAGAGCTTTTCATTTATCCCAAGTGTACTAAAACTGACCAGACGAAGAATTTAATTGAAAATTTGTGGAAACAAATTCATGAGACACTCTGGTAGAATGCACTTTTGTATATAGAAAAAGTTGCACTAATACATACGCACACACACAGAACCGATCATATGGAAACTGAAATATCAGTTTCCAAGTGGGGTTGAACAATCGGATGATTTTTCAAATACAAGCTCATCTATATCGCCAAAAATAACCTCCGTATTTAAATGATTAAACTACGGAACAGCACCTCGAAATATTTGAAATTTGATCTTGATCTACGTTTTCTAACGCCAGGATAGATCTGGATTTTTTTATATTAAAAAATAGATATGTAGATAAAAGAGGCTGCTGTACAGTTAACATTTGATAGTTATCTTACTTGAACAATGTAACAGATTGGAAATATAGTTCGTCATTTTGCTTACTATATGAGTAGATTCAGTAACTCTTCTGATTGCTCTTTCGATATGATCGATATGAGCTGTCCGATGGAAAGTCATCAACTAACTCAATAGTGGAAACAAATTGAAGAGTACGGTGGAATGCTCTTTTGCACACACAAAGAAACATAGAAATACACACAAATACGTACGGAAACGATCTGAAAGTAATGTTATAATATGAGGGCTGATAGGGACTGTTCAATCGAATATTTCGTTATATTCTTAGATATTGGATTTTATATTCAAATAGAATTTTTTTGTCGAAGACACTTTTTGCGTGGTTATGTGAAGTATACATACTTGGTCAAAGATGAGATAAGTTACCTCTTTCCAGGCGCCAAAAGGATGGCAGAAACATCTTAAGCAGAACTTTTGAGAAGATAAAGCGTGGTCACATGGAATCCTAACAGATAGATAGCCAGTCACAGCCACTTAATTAAAAAGGCATGCGGGAGGAAAAGAAAGTGAAAAAGGGTTGATGAAAAAAAAACAGGGTATAAGGATTAGGAGCAGAAGTAAAAAAAGATAGACTTTAAATTCAGTGGCGTGAGAAACGAAAGAAAACAGGAAGAGAAAACAGGAAGAAAAAAGAAGAGAAAAAGGGTAGATGGTCATTAAGTTCTGGTATTGAGTGGAAGAAGAGGGTAGATTGATTTAGTAAAAGCGATATCGATAGAACAAGGACTTTTGCTTGTAATCTTTGGTTAGTAATACTAAAAGTAAATTGTTCCTTTATTACAGTGATTCTAAAACTAAGTCTTGTAGCACAGTGGTATGTCGCAACTATATCCCTAGTGAGCTACATAATTTTTTCCATGTATTTCTAGCCTTAAACTAGTAGCATTATTATGTCTGTTTCACTCTTACCACAGAGTTGCCAATCTAGTGATTTTACCACTAGATTTTGTGAGATCTGAAGCCTTTTAGCAATAGATGAAAGGAAAAGGGGGTGGTTAGTACACACACACGCACACACACACACACACACACACACACACACACATATATATATATATATAAGTAGGATTTATATATCATGTTTACATATATATATATTTTTTACCGGATTAAAAGTGCTCGATGTATAATGAATACAATACAGGAAAATATTTACAGCAGATTAGAGGAAGAAAACACCTGATTCGTGTTTAAGATAGATCTTTTATTCAAGTGCAGAGAATCATACGTAGCACTAATCAAGTGATGATTTTATATATATATATATATAAGTAATAAAAAGAAGAAAAAATATGTTAGAAAACAGGTAACCTAAAGATGAAAATTACTTAAATAAATAATAACACCCTTTAATTTAACAAACAGATGAAACTATGTTTCCACAAGAATAAAAATAAAAAAATAACATCGGAGAACAATTGAAAGCAGAAACAACCAATTGTAATGCATTCTGATTGAACAAACCTTGATGAAACTATATCAGATAATGATTGCAAGGTAGATGAGTACAACTCACTCCAACTGCAACATTTCGAATCTTGGTGAAAGTTATCTTCTGAGTATTTGTACAACTGAAAAACCCAGTTACATCGTCTGTATGAGGAGCTGGATAAAGCGGAACAAGGATAGACCATTGTCATGGACAACTTTCTTCACGTTTTTGATCGATATATTATCTCTACTTCCATTATTGAGCACATTTGGAATAAAGATTTTTTGGGGGAATGATATATCCTTTTTGAATACACACACGCACACTCATGCACCCCCCCACACACATACATATATATATATATATATATATATATATATATATATATATATATATATATATATATATATATATATGACAATGTGATTATGTATATTAATGCATTGCAAGTATTGCAAGGTTCAAAATGAGTGCTCAATACCATCAGTAAAGCGGTTATAAGATGAGGAAAACGTTAAAAAAAACGATGTGTAGTATAAAGTAATATTCATGCACAATACAATATTATAATACCAAGTATGAAATAACAAACTGCATGTAGGGCATAAATCATGTATTGAAACCATAGCTTTGTTTTTGGATTCCCGATCATAAGTTGGTTTCAAAATCCACCAAACGGTTACATGGTAAACAACTGATAATCCAAACAAAGGAAAATTTACACATTGTACCGTAGTATCGAATATGTGTAAAACATAAATAAACACAGAAAAAAATTACATAAATCATATTAACATATATTACGAAATAAGTGACTGAGGTGACATAAAAAAATTTGGAAAGGCTTTTTTATGCTTTTAGTGTTGAAAGCTGTAAAGTATTCTTGCACACACACGCACACGCACACACTCTCTCACACACACGCACACACACACACACATATATATATATATATAAATAAGTAGGATTTATACATCATGTTTACTCAGCAAATATTTAATATGGAGACTAAGCAAATACAAACATTCTCACAGAACATTTAGCGAGGGACCTGATATGGCCAAAGATTAGAAATTCAATTTTTTTACAAATTTAATACTAATCTATCTTCGGATGAGGAACCTATGCATAATATTGAGTGCGTTTCGCCCTCCCTACGGAATAATTCCTAATACTGCGCTTCTATTTAATGTCAATCTGGGGGCTGGAAAGGTGAAGGTCGTATACAGGCTTCCTAATAAATGTAACCATTAGTAAATAATTGATTGAATTTGGAATTTGATAACTTGACCATTATATTTCTCAGTTGGCTTCAGTGAGTGTTGCCACTCAGTTTGTACGTATCCAACCAGTCTGACAAATGCTTTCGAGGACTGCTGTAACATTTTCTCTTTCAAATAATTAATCTACTCATCAGTTTTATTCACATTGTAAATATTGGAGACTGCTATTAAATGATCGACAGCTTTTGAAATTTTGAATGTGTTGTTCGAAAATTTTGCAAGCTACTAAAATTATATATATATATATACATATATATATATATATATATATATGTATATACATATATATGTAGAGAGAGAGAACGAGAGAGGGAGAGAAAGAGAGAGACAGAGAGAGAGATGTAGAAACTTAGTGGTGATTATCAATCACATGGAGAGAACTTATCATGATCGGCTAGGTACGGATTGATGTATTGATCAAATGTCATTTCTCTTCAATCATCATCATCATAATCGTCATGATCATCATGATCATCATCGTCCCACCCGTCATTGGACATACACCTTCCCAGAATTTGCCACATTTCTCTCTAGAGAAGCCAGTACCATCTGAATTTGTCTAGCTCGTCTCTCCATCTTATCCTCTGCCGGCCTTGATTTCGCACGTGATCTCTAAGGATCAATGTTGTGAGTTGCGATTCCCATTGGTTGTCTGCCATTCTTGCGACAGGACCAGCCCATTCCCATTTGAGTTTTTGAATGTATTCTATGATGTCCCTGACTCCTATTTTCTCCCGGATGTAATGTGCTGTCTTGTGGTCTCTCCATATGAGGCCAAGTATAATTCTTTCACGTGCACGTTGCATGGCTCTCAATTTGCAGGTCTCATTCTTGCTCTCCTTTAGCTATGATTTCAATATTTACACTTGTTTCATTTTTTAACCGTTTCATAATACACATAGTTATTTTACATAAGGTATTATCATGATGTATTGCATATGGAGGCTATTTTATATTCAACACAGGGCTTTTATTCGTAGGGTTACCTGAAAAACATATTTGACTATGAGAGACCAGTAAGTGTAACAATGTATGTTTGTTTTACATCAAAAAGCTTTACAGTTTTTTACCCCAATATATTCACTATTTCCTCTTGCAAATGAAAAGCTCATCATTGTATTTAGTTATTTATTTAGAAATTCATTAGGAATTTTTTATAACGCGTGCTGAATCGAATTTCAGATAGATTTAACTCATTCACTGGTATATATGATATCCAATTTTTATTTAACGGCCATAGAATTACTCACCACTCAGAAGAGATTTAAAACACATTAGAATTCACTTTTGATATGTAATGAATACATTGGATTGTAAATAAATTTGAAAACTTCAGAAACAGCGTTGCTAAGAGCTTTCGTTCTATAAACTCTCGAGGCTGCAATAAAACGAGCATCTGTTGGGTTTGTTGTGCATCCCAAGTATCCAGTTCATGATAGGTTATTTTTATCTTTTTTCAAGCTATAATCTATCACATGATCACAAAGTTATTAAATATGATATTATTAGGTTTATAAGTAGGTATTTAATACGTAGTCGACGATGTTAATATGATACCTACTTCAGACAATATCTTTGAATATAATACCTTTTACAGATATATGCTACGTCATTTTGCCACTTCATCAATTGGAACTAAAACTCTTTTTTGAAATTCTTAGAGATCTCCTGATACTTGAAGATTTTTCAACCGCTCGACTTATTTTTGGGGAGTGTTCAAATCATTTCGCAAGTTGATTTCTTCTATTCACAATATCCAAGTACTTTTACTTTCCCTTCGATGAACATTGATTTTATTATTCGATATTTATAAGACATCGAAATAATCAATGAGAAAAATCTTTCAAACATAAGCCATATTTTGAAGACTTCAACTCTCTTGATTTGGGAACTTTGTCAGGGGTTTTCTTGACTTGAATTTTTTTTACAATCACTAGTTGGCCTGTGAATATGTGGCCAAATTTTTCATCACTTAAATGCAAGGCATGACATTCAGATCTAGCAAAATCAACTTCAACATCTCCCTTTATAATTATGGATTCTACAGCTTGTAATTAAAAACTTTTCCTTCGTGTTCTTGAGCCTTGTCTCTAAGTTACAGATTAATTATGCTCAACTGTTCTTAATTCATTTTGTAGTGTTTGTTGGACTCCCGGCAAATGATATATTTCAGTCAAATTAATATCGTCAAGTTGTTTATTTTTATACAAAACGACTAAAGCATCAGGAGGGATAATTTTCTCTTCCCCAGTTGGAGGCTTATATAATTTTTTCTTCAATTATACTAAGTACATATCACTGATTCATATCTGTGATATATATATATATATATATATAGAGAGAGAGAGAGAGAGACAGAGACGGGTGACAGACACACCATTACTGCTGAAGTGCTTTTAAATCTCACTGAATGGTAATGTGTCCTACCTAACTTAGATTCTATTTTTATTTTCCGATGAATGTACGCTACTACTTGAAGGGAAATAAAAATTAAAAAACAAAAAACAAAAAAAAAACACGAGGCGGAACTTGAGATATACATTTAAATATTGTGTTAAAAAATAAACGTAGCTTATCTTTTTTTAAGTATTCGATCGTTATCTCCTATTCTTTAGAAACAATAGAAAAAAACTTTCTATCATAAAGAAATTCCTGGATCCGCCTGCAAATAGGATAAATTCTCCGGTGGCCCATGGCCAATTCTTCTGCAGAATATAGCATAAATTCATTTAGATTAAAAAACAGAAACAAAAACCAAAATAAAACAAACCAAAAAACAAATAGATGGACAGACAGATACGAGTGAATGCATACACTTCCTCTTACTTCATTGGTAGATGTAAACAAAATTAATTTAGTGCTTACTGCAAATATAACTTTTTCATTGTAATTACGTTATATAGAATTTACAACAAAATTTTATATTCTGATCTGAAAGCAGATTTTCATTCTTCATGTCTGCGAGAAGTGATCTAATGCATATGTACGTCATTTAATTATCTTGAACAATACATCTCACATCTGTTATCGCTTTACTGTACTTTTTCGCTCATGGGACTTAAACGCGCCATATTTGCAGAAAATAAAGTATCAATAAAAACAAAGAAGTTTTATGCACGGAAAAGAACAAGAAAAAAAAATCAAAGTTTTAACAAAACATTGTTTCAGCTTCGAATTCAAGCTGACAAAACAAACGTAAACGCTCAGTAATCATTGTGATTGCATTCGACTTGGTAAAATGAATTAGAAGGAAATAAAAAAAAGAGTTTCAACTCGTTTCTAAATGGAATGAAAATTTTGCTTTTAAATAATAACTCTAAGCTGTAAAATGGAAAATTCAATATCAATTTTCGTCAGCTCCACGTCATTTCTAATTTCTTCTTGGCAATAAGACATAAAGCGACAGTTCATGCACTTATGCTGACTTTTATTCTCTAAACAAGTCTACGGCGTCCAATATCCCGCGTAGAAAACATCTATAAATTTGTCAGAAATAGTTAAACTGACCATTACTAACAGAACCATTTGACGACATACACGTTCGAGTAGGTGTGATTACACTGTGCAATAAGAATTTTGTTTGTGGGTAGTGAGTGGTATCTTCGGATTTCTTATGAGTAAAAAGTATAGGAAATGGCTTTTATTCCCTTCAAACTTTGCTTTTGCGACCAGGACAGCGATATTCATACGTAATTGCTGCTGGGTAATGCTATTTTTTCTGACTGCTTGTGTGTAAAAAGTATGAAAATGGCAATCATTCCCTTCAAACTTTGCTTTAGTAGGATTAAGACAGTGATATTCTCATGTAATCGTTTTTCTTACTTCATATGATTGAAAATACGCAATTTGTACGTTGTGAGATTAGAAATAAGTAGATTTCAAATTATTATTGTTCTTGTCGCAAAAATAATGTTTGATATAATAATTGACATAATTGACATATTCAATACTTTTTAGACATAAGTAATCAGAAAATAATGCCTATCATCACGAAACAAAAAAAGTAAAAAATAAACCGTTGCACTGTGTTATTAAACATACAGGAACTACATTGGCGTTTCTAAAAGCTAATACTTGATTTAAAACAACTACTTAGGTAAGTAATTCTACTTTATATATTACGCCATGTGTATGTGTAAGCTTTTTGTCGGTAACATTTGTTAAATGAGATGACTATTAAATGCCAATCACTGATACGTCTCCCTTATTGATTTTGTTTGCAAATGTGTAAAAATAATTGTTGACTATAAAAATGAAAAAAATACCGAAATAATGTTTTTGATATTTCTGAGTATAATGCAATTCACCAATTACTGTCATTTTGACGGTATGGGTGAATTAGTGCTACAATAAAACGTCTCGATTCCAAATATCAGGAGCATTGCTGACAATTACTGGTAAACACTTACTACTAACTCTAATACTCTTTATGTAAACCATGATATTACGGATAATATTTTTTCTTGAAAAAAAATTGCTTGAAGGCTGCGTTCTTATCCATCAGATTTATATTATACTTATTTGCAAGCAATTAGAGGAACTACTATAATTAACATTTAATATTCTTCTATACCCTGGGCTTGTGCCAGGCTGAGCTCAAATTGGTACAGAAGAAAGATGCTTGTGTTGAAGAAGTGATGAGATTTTGAAAAACTTGTGATCACCATAAGCAAAGCCTTTCAGCCACGTTCCATAGCAGACAGTAACAAAAACATGAGTTATTCGTACAGCCGAATGGAATTTTATGCTGATGTTGAAATTGTAAAAGTTGGAAACTCTAGAACAATTCCTATTTAAGATGAATCCTAAAAAGTACTAAGAAAACAATACAAGAGTTGAAATGACTTATAAGTGAGAGAAACACTGAAATGGTGAAGAGCAAAAGGGAAAACAAAAATACTATCATTGGTCAGAGCATCTGCTCAATCCAGATTTAGAAATATCGAATTTGTGCTCGTTGGGAGAACACTCACAAGGGAATATTCATTCCAGATGTTCTTCAGAAGAGGTTATTCATGTGGGGCTTGTGGCGAGTCCATAATATATCCAAAAAGTGTAGACATGTCTTGCTACCTGAGAGAGTTTCAAGTGTTACTTCTGTAACAAATGATTTCGGTCCTCAGTAGGTATTCTAGTATTCTGGACTTGTGTCAGGATGAACACAGATTATTTATTTACTGTTGAAGAATTAGATGGACTAAATCTTCGAATCTTTTTGATGAAGCATTTATATCATTCATTTTTACCTGTATCTGTTTCATCTTATTTGTGTATCTTTTTATGGTAACGTAGGAGACTCTACCAATAGTTTCTGTTGAGGTAGGAGTTTTGGGGCCGAAACATTGAGAAAAGATGAACCACATGGACGTGAATAATAGACCAATCAGGATGCGCACAATGATGAAATCATTTGATCCGAATTCTGAGAAGAAGAATAGCTGTACTTCATTTCATGTCGATTCCATACACTTTCAGGTAGTTCATGGTGCATTCTGATGTAGGAGGAAAGATTCATTCATTCATTTCTTGTCACTTGCAGCCAAAGGTCTCAGAACTATTAGTGCGCATGGTGTAGAGCTCAATCTCCCCCAGAGGAAATAATAGGATGGACAAGTGATTCTCTCTACATTATCCCCAGCTGCTTACAGTACCTGTTTTTTTTTCAGTTGGTCAACCGTTTAGGTACTGAACATGCTCGACGTTGCTTGACCACGGGATACTGTCCACATGATACCCAGCGACTTCCCACGCCTTGTATGCAGTATAGGTCACTCATCTAGATGCTGACAGCGCCCTACGTTGCCTTACCATGGGAGACTCTTTATATGATACCATCAACTCCCAGCCCCTGATATACCAAGTTTATCATCCATCCAGGTAGTGGCAATGCTCGACATTGCTCAACTTATTCAACGTAATTTGTTTTCAAAGGAAAGAAGATGGACAAAATGTTGAAAAACGACCAAAAAAACATTAACACGCTACTCGATAATCCACACAAAGGAACGTATCGAGTACAATATAAATAATTCAGAGACCCGAGATGGAATAGAAACTAAACAGGCAATCGAACCACTTTTGAGAGAATCAGAAGTGGTAGAAGAAAATGAATCAATCCTCTCTGAAAAGACTGTATCTTCTGTTGATTATTGGGGTCATG
The DNA here is from genome assembly GCA_963457665.1 of Thysanoteuthis rhombus. Lineage (NCBI taxonomy): Eukaryota > Metazoa > Mollusca > Cephalopoda > Oegopsida > Thysanoteuthidae > Thysanoteuthis > Thysanoteuthis major. The sequence continues at coordinate 19,877,939 of OY735206.1, forward strand.
CTGAGAGGTTCCCCCGAGAGACGATAAGGATAATCGAAATTCGATGAATGAAATAATAGAAACTAAAATAAAGAAAAAAGAGCTTGAACAACGAAAAAGGTTCTGGAGGTCTCAAGAGACTTTGAGTCCCATGCTCTCCAACTGTTGATCCCAGATAATTATGAAAAAAAAAAAAAAAAAAGAAAAAGAAAAGCTAATACTCGAATGCCTCGGGATATTCAAGATAAGCAAATCAGTGGTGAAATTTAACTCTATAAAAATCAGGGAAGTGGACTTGACAGCTACAGGAAGCAGAGGAATGAGTATAAAACGGGGGATTTTCAGAGGGACTCTGTCTGCACTACCATATGTATTGATCATAATACAAATAAATAGAATTTTCAAAAACATCAAAGAATACCAATCCTCCGAAACGAAGAGAAATCTCAACCACCCTATGTACACAGATGACATTAAGCTATTTGCAAAGAACAGGGAAAGGCTCTGAATGCTGTTCTACAGAGTTGAACAATACAGCAATGACATCGGGATGGAATTAAAATAGGAAAATGTGCGCTAATGCTGATGAGTAGGATGATGTATATTGCAGAAGAATGAAACAGACCAACTGGGCAACGAAAAGTTATAGCGTTAGACACACGACCGGTATAAATATCTAGTTCTCAAATACGTCTCTATAATCAGGAAGGGGTGAAATAAAAAAAACGGAGTTCTGTTGAAGAAATAGAAAAAAACTACCAAATAGCAGAAATTTGATTGGAACAATGAACACATGAACAGTATTGGTAGTAAGATACACGGATTCATTTTTTGAATGGACAAAGGATGAACTCCAATCAATTGACGATCGAAGGAGGAAGCTTATGACGATGCACAAGGCTCCACACCCAAGTGATGACTGAGATGAACGATATAAAGAAGACAAAAAGCCAAAAAAGTTTCATGTGTACCTAATAAGGATTAGGAAAGTATATACAAACAAGCAATGAAGACAATATGCACAAGGCACGAGGCAGCGCAACGAACAACAAGAGAATAGCGAACATTTGAGCTGCAATGAACACAACCAAGAAGGAAAGGCGGGAACAAAAAGAACACGAAAAATTTAAAAGGCATAAATAATTGCAAACAAGTTATCATGGACAGGAAACCTGAAAAGAGGAACAGAATTCCTCATCAATGTAGACAAAACAAATGCATCAAAACAAACTGATGTAAGGCAAAAATCGACGGAGACCAGACCACAAATGCCACCCATGTTTTGAAAGGAGGGAGGCTATGAAACACATAACCAGTGAATATTGCATCCTCAGAAAGAGCACAGAAACAGACACGACGGGGTGGTAATTTTTATAAACTGGGAACTATGCAAATGACTGAGTTTGGACCATGTAAACTAATGGTGCAGACACAGAACTTACATGGTAGTTGTTGCTAAAGAAAAGAGAAACAGCCAAATAATAGATGTGCCTGCAGATCACACAGTAAATATAAAAGAGAGTGAAAAGCTAAGAAAATAAGTGGACTTGGCAAGAGAGCTTGACGTGTGGAACATAAAGATCAGGGTAGTACCAATATTAGTAGGGTCTCTGAAAACTGTGCCCATAACATTGGAAACAAGACTTGGGAGTTTGGAAATAAAAGGAAGGGATTAGACTATCCATCAACAGCTCTTCTGAAGTCTGCCTGAATGCTGAGGAGAGTACAAGAAATAAAAGAATTGGCCTAACAACTAAACTGTAGAAGGCATATGTAAGTTAAGCTCTAGGAGGTTGGTACAGTGCAAATCACAATGCTACTTTGATATTTGATGACGATGATAAGAGGACCAGAAACCTGCAGAAACTCACTACCACTCCCTCCTGTGATGGCCACCTGGCCAGGCTGAAGAAAGCACAAACTGGACTACTATTGTGGGTGGGGTATGTTTAGAGGGGGATTGGAGACTTGCACATGCATTTCAAAAGACAAAACTAAGGAAATATAGATCAATCGACATAGAAATGGCTATGCAGGGGGAATATAAATAAAGAGACTGTAAAGCTCTCGATAACAACCCAGAACAACGGTATAAGAACCAACAAGAGTTCATATTTGATGCTTGTAGATACTGAAATGCCATTAAACTTTTTAACAATGTTTGTTAGGTATGCAGGAAAACAACATTTTAGAACTTTGATTTACGATTCTCATCGATTACGATTGACGTTTGATAGATTACATTAACACTGAAACGTAATGGACAAGGTATTATTTCAACCATGGCATTATTTCCACTGTTGGATCGAATCATCCACGTTGTGTGTTTTTTTTTTCCTCTTCCGTATAATCTCCAGTTCATTTTTAAATTGCTAAATGCTTACTTGGAAAATTTAGCAATCTATACGAACAGAGAGTATAAAAATCCCCAAAGTAATACCTGATTTCAAACAATTACACACACACACACACACACACACTCACACACATATATATATATGAATTTAAAAATGTATGTAAATTTACTGTTTTTCTTCAAGTATACTTAGTGTTTAAAGTTTTGAAGCTTTGCAGACTATCTATATAGTCAAAGACGTTGTATATATATATACACATACGTATATATATATATATATATATATATATATATATATGGTGATTCAAACTAATATACGCATATATATATATATGCGTATATTAGTTTGATGATTCAAACTAATATACGCATATACACACACATATATATATATATATATATATATATATATATATATATATATATATATATATATATATGCGTATATTAGTTTGAATCATTATTTGGAATGGCCCCCGTTATTAAACAATGGATGTCATTTTTCCGGACTGCAGAAATAGAATAAGCAATTAAAGAAATGGGACTGCTGTGGGATTCGAACGTGCAACTGATGGATTAGCTGCTTCAACGTAGCGTCACTCGTACCATTGAAGTAAAAGCTGTGGGTGATGCCTAGGCCAAACTACCTGTTTTAATTCCAGATTCTAAGTTTGTTCACTGCCCATATCTGCATTATTTGGTTCTCAATGCAAACAATTATGTGTAAAGAAATGGATGAATAATCCCACAGGAATAATTATAACTTGCAGTAGATTACTTTGGAGCTCTTTTTGAAATTATCATTTCCAATAGAGGTCCAAAGTAATATGATGCATATGATAATTTTTTCTCTTGACTATTCATCAATTTCTCAATACATATGTATGTATAGTGTATGTGTGTGTATGTTTTGCACATTGGTTAATCTTGTGAGAACCGATTCGAACGTATATATTTATTGCTAATTTTCTTCGTTCATTGTGACATTTGCGCCGTTTATTTGGCCCGAGCAGCAGTGTCAGCAAAATAACATTTTAACCGAAAATTTGAGAAGAATTACTAAAAAGTAATTTGTTTGTTTGTTTATTTATTTGTTTGTTTGCACTAAAATTAGATGGTCTCATTGGTTGATTTGTATCTTTATGATGACATAATAATAACATTACTGCATAGAAACTCAAAAAACGTCTTGTTTGATATTCACTCATTAACAGAGCTAGAAGTGGATAAAAACTTAGAATTAGGATACTTTAATCATTAAAAAGGAATTACCTGATAAAACAGCTTTAAGCTCCTCAGTGCCGACCAATACATGAATAACCCATGACGGGTATATTGTAGTCCTTCAAATATTTTACTCGTGACCCAAGTTAAATGCGACTCCTTCAAATATCTAGTCGTAAAAGGGACCTGAGTTGTTGCGGCTTTCGTGTAAATAGTTCCTGTTGAATTCACGTAATTCTGAGTGTATCATGTAAGTTGCTCAGATAATTACACCAGCTGGTTATTTGGCCCGAAATCATTGATCCTGACGCGGACCTATTAACTGACATCCATTGAACATTGTTTTTTTGGGGGGTGGGGGGATACTCTTGTAATCTTCATTACTTCCTGAACATATACAACCTTGATTTTTTTCTCTCCTGAGGTTTGCATTTTTTACAGGGCAAATTAAATTGTTTTATTCCTCCCCCCTTTTTTTAATCCAATAAATCTAAATCTCATTAAAAATCGAATCTGTTCTTGACGTTCGCAAGAGCCGCATCTCAAAGACGTCAGCTGTTTTTGTCGATACCGCGGCTTTTTATTGAACGACCTTTCATCGAAATGCAACGTACACAAACACATACACACCACGAGCACATACATGCGTAGACACACACCGGCCCATTCATACCTCATTCGTACACGTCACATCCGTACTCAAACGCAAAAATGTTACATCATCACATGCACACACATGCAACATATGCACTCACACACTCGCTTCATACACACGTATACACACATGGACACATTCACACACACACACATTTTGTACACATGCATGTGTTTTTGGTGTGTACTTGTGCGTCTATTTTGCCTTTTTGATGGAATGTCGGTTGAGGAGAAGTCGTGCTATTTTTTTTCTCCTAATTAGAAACCATCAACCAAAACTGCCGCTAGAACTGTGAGCATCGGTTTCTTTAGTTTTTAGGTAAGTCTGAATGGTTGGATTTTCTCTCTGTCTCTGTCTCTCTCTATATATATTCGTCACACGTACAGCTTGTACCAATCGAGCTAAAGGGCTGAAACTTTAAACGTTTACTCATTATTATGTCTAGAAAAGAAGTTTTGTTTTTTACATAATTGCCTAAAGGAAGGCGAGGAAAGTACACATTGATCTTTTAATTGATCACCCAGTACATGGTATGCTGCCAAAAGATATTTGTCACTGGGAGATTTCTATTCAGTGACTAATCAGACCTGTATTTTGAGGTTCCTTCCAATCATTACGTGTATAAGTCTTTTTTTTTTCAATTTCCACAAATCCACGGTCCGACTTTCCATCGAACGTCGTTTCATCAAAACCGAAAAACTCACGCACACACACACTTGCATTCATGAATCACAGCCACATTCACTCACAAACACTCATACAAATACATGCACATACACACGCACAATGTGACAAAAACATAAATACACACATACACGTCACAAACATATACACACAAACATATGTGTATGTGGTATATGCGTGTATGTGTTAATGTGGCATGCTTGAGTGATGAAATATGTGGGTATTTTTGTTTGCATGTGTGCGTGTGAGTGTATGAGTGTGCATGTAAGTGTAAGTGTATGTGTATGTATATGTGTAAATATATTTGCATGTAAGTGTATGTATTTGTATGAGGCCCTTGAAACACCTATGCATGAGTGGATATCGTACGTGTGAGCAGCTATGTGTATGCGTGTATGGCATATTTAAATGTGTATGTCCGTATGCGTGTGTTGTGTATGTAACGTACCTGTATATGTGGGTATGTGGCATGTGCACATGTTATTTGTGAGTGCATGTACGTATTTGGTATGCATATGTGTGTGTGCATATGCCTGTGATTGTGTCGTACGAATGTATTTGTTGATTTTACATTTTTCTATGGAACATCGTTGGATAGAAAAAAGGTCCTGGTACCACTCGAGATATATTTTATTTCTTTTTTCAGTTTCCTCTCAACGTTCTTGAAATCAAACCCATGACAGGCCAAGTCGTCATCCAACAATCTTTCACATTTTAATTCCACCGGAAATACAGGACGCCATGACAAGTGTTGGTGAGATCTCTCTCTCATTGAAATCTCATTGGCTAACAAGTGAGTAACGCTCTGCTAGATCATCTGGGACCAAACATCAAAAATTTTATTTTATTTTATTCCTTAGATGCGATACCATCTCTAGCATCGATTGCTGCCATGGACTGACGTACTGAAATGTTAGGGCACATGGCAGTTTTTCTGATTTTTGAAAATTTTGATTATTAAAGTCTGAAAGCCACATTCAGTCACATTAAAGAGAAGACCCCATGAATGGTGAAAGAATGCCCCCAAAATTGTCCAGGAGCTCCCTACCACAGTTTGAAACCAAATTGAAAGATCTGAAATAAGGTACCTTAAATATGGTAAAAGAAACGTTCAACAAATCCGTCCAGAAGTCTCAGACCAAAACATGCCTAAATTGGAATGTAATTGTTCAATGAGACTATCCGGTGACTTATTCGAGATTTTGGGAAATTTTGATTTTAAATGTCGAGATACGTATGTGCAGAGTGAAAATTAAAGGCGTTGGAGGGCATCTCTTTGCATGTGTGTGACTGCAACTACAGCAAAGTATGTTAAAAGAGAGGCAAAATTCATGTCAGGATTCAAAATCGGACCTTTATTTTTCTTCTTCGGCCAACCGAAGATACATGGATAGTCTTCGTTTGAAGACTAATCGAAATCCTCACTCGAACATATACAGAGAGAGAGAGAGAGAGAGAGAGAGAGAGAGAGAGAGAGAGAGAGAGAGAGAGAGAGAGAGAGAGAGTTCCTCTACTGTTTGTGGCCAGGGAACAGCAACCAATAGAATGTCCGGCCATTTTTCTTCTTACGTCTGGTCAGCTACTGTTGTCTACTGGTTACAAACCTTTGGTCCTCTCAACTGATAGGCAAGAGTTCTTTCCCTATCGAAATCTCTTTTACGAAATTGATTTACCCTTTTTCTTATAGCTGGAACTGGAATTAAATGATCATTTACATCTTCCTCTTCTATTTTCCTCCAGCTTTCTTTTTTTTCTCAAGCCACTAAACTTACAATCTATCGTTCTTACTTCCACCGTTAAAATCCTCATACGCCTCTCTTTTTTTATCAACACCTTTTAACTTTTTTTTTTTCTTAATGTCTTTTTAATTAAGTGGCTCTGACTGGCTATCTATTTCCAGAGGTTTCAAGCGACCACGTTTCATCTTGTCTATAGATTTACTTAAGAGTTTTCTATCGTCATTTTGGCGTCTAAAAAGGGTTATTCTGTTACTTATCTCATCTTTGTCTAATGTTAGAATACTCCACATATACCCACACAGAGAGTATCTTTAATAGAAACGCTGTTAAATTATCGAATCAAATATTTAAGAATAGAATTAAATATTCTGTTAAACAAAAGTGCATCAATGCAAAACTCAATGAAACCGAAAATGCAAAATTTTTGGTTATTCTGTGTATTTTGGATTTGAGAATCGATCCGGACGTATATAAACAAAGATTTATGTGTTTGAAAGGGTCGAATGTGAATACATAGTGCTGAAATGTGCTTGTATCGCACAAAGAAATCGAAACCTTCAAGAAATCAGCGTTTATCAACCTAAATTCACTAATCTCAGTATCAAGTCACCATTCCCCCACAAACGGCCCATCCGACCAACAAGCCAACTGTGCTACAGATTCTTCTCACTTTGTGATTCTCCGTCAATGAGCCAATCTATATGCCGTTGTGGATGCGTACGTGCGTGCATGCCTATACACATGCGTGTGAGCGTATGTGCGTACGTGTATGCAATTGTGTGTGTGTCCCTAGGTGGTTTTGGTCACATTTTGGGGGTCAGCCACCTGTATGAGTATACCAGTACACACCTTCTAAAATTGCAATGTTTTGTTTCTTGTTTCGTTTTGTTGTTTTTCCAAGAAAATGCTCCATTGCGTCTTTATGTTCATTTTGGACCAACAACCCCCAAATATTGTGTTGCCATTCTTTGGATAATTTTAGGTAAAATATCTATTTTTCAAAGATGTTTTTCAAGTGATTTTTGGATGAGTATTTCTGATAGAAACATGGTGTTAATAGTCTACTTAGTACTACACGCAACAAAATTTGGGGATGACCTATGTTCAGCAAAAGATTTCTGTGAAAAAGATTTTCGAATGTTATCGTACAATATAATATCTTTTTAAAAGAGAAATTTCAATATCAAATATATTTTCCTCTACGAAAAATAATATCCTAATCTAACATTTTCTTTTTCTTTGTATAAAACGTCCTTGATATTGGTTTCATGCTTTTTTGACGTCAGTCGAATTTTATGGAATTACAATAAGTAATGTTTTTTATGAATATTTCAATAGAATGAATGCGAAAGACCACATTTAATCTATTTCAATATGTAATATTTTCCCTGAGTTTTAGATATATATATCCGGGAAACTCTAATGTTTCGAAGCCTTTCAAGATGTTTTGTACTCGAATTCATGTATAAACTAGATTTTCACACAAGTGAATAACTTAGTTCATTTATGATCTAACTTCCAGGCTTGTTTTTGAAACAATCACCAAGAAAAAAAGGAAAGCTTTTGAAGTTCAAATGCAATCTATCAAATATTTTGATTAGTAAAACGTGAATGTCTTCTGTAACTGTCCACTGCAAACTGTCACTTTTAAGATAAGGACATACTTAATCTTTACCTTCAACTGCGGCTTTTCAAAAACCGTCAACAAAAACTGTCATTAAAACTGTCAACATAGGTTCCTTCAGTTTTCAAGTTGATCTGGCCGGCTCTGTATGTATATATAATGTGTACAGGCTGTGCCAATGAAGCTAGAGGGCTGAAAATTCAAACTTTTACCCATTATCATAAATAGAAAATCTTTTTTTCAATTACCCTCTCAATAAGTTTCAGATAGGAGTCAATTTGCAATGTAAGTTATTGCTAAATTGAACCCTCAGTCAGTGTCCGGTGGTTTTTTTGCTCGATTTTTTTACTCATAGTTTATTTAGTAATCACTGTCAAACAAAATACGAGAGAAATATCCAACTATTTAATCAACTATTTTTAACATTTTCAAATTGATCAGTTCTAACATAACATGTTGCCAAAAGACAGTTTTTATTGAGTGACTAACCAGATCTTCTGTTATTATGTTCTTGTCTCCAATTTTCAGTCCCCTTTGCGGATTATTCTTTTCATCCCTCGGTTTTTTGTCAGTTTCGTTTCAGAGTTAGCTCGTCTCATTTTTATAATTTCTATTCACATCATCATCATAATAGAGCTAGTGTAAGTATATGTTGCAAGAACTATGGCTAGTTAGCTCGCGTATATCTTATTATAACAGAGTTTATGTAAGTACATGTAACCAAATATAATCTTTATCTCTAATTCACACATTCCTATTTAGATTCATCCGTCTTTTATAACTGTATTATGTATTTATCTGAGTGGAATGAAGCAGTAAGACCACTTCCAGGTTTTTCTTGGCTGTTTTTTTTTTTCATATCTTATATCATTTGTGTCATTTTCTGGTATTTCATCATTTGTCTTTGTGCAAGTAGTTCGTCATAGAATTAACTTGCTTCCTTTCCTTTGTTATCCATCTACATCTTTATTCTAATGGAGCTGACGTGATTATGTATAACCCAAAACGACGGGCAGATAACTCCTACCTTCCTGATTACAATGCAGCTAACACAACGTCGACCATCATTTCTTTTTCAACATCCACAAAGAAATAATAATAGTAAAATTTTCCCAAAGCCCAAATGCAATCATTTAACAATTTTGACGAGGAAGACGTGAATACTTTTGTGTAAATCTGTTAAATACACTCTCTGTCTTCTAAGATAAGGACTGGGTAAATGATGAATCCTTATCTCAATCTGAGAGGTTTTCTCTCTTGTAGCGCTATCAGTTCTATATTTTGTTTTGATTTTCTTCATTTATAGGAAATTATAAGACCACTTTTTGCTATTTTGACATTCTTCAAAAATCTCGTATTGTTTAAATCATTTCTGATCATATCATCATTTGTCTTTTTGTCAGCGGTTCGTTTCAGAATGAGAGTGTCACCTTTATTTTTTCCATCACTATCATAATTCAGCAAAAGTAAGTATATGTAACCAGATCATTCTAATCATAATGGAGCCAACGTTCTACGTTTTTACGACTCTGTCAATTAATAAGAGGAAAGTCTTCAAAAGCCCAACTGGATCCATTCAGCCATTTTGATAGGGAAGACGTGTTTTCTCTCTCTAATGCCGTCAAAGGCACACTTCTTCTTCTAAGACTTATTTCTTATCTACAGCAGAACCTTCTGTAGCTGTAATAATTATCTATATTTGTAGTTTGTTTATTTATCATTAGGGATGGGAACACTCGCTTTAAAATCTGTTTTTCTTTGAGTCACCCTTTTTATATTTTTATCATTCGTCTGTTTGTTAGTGGTATATATTGCAGAATTAGCAGGTCTCACTTGTTTTTATTTCTGTCAACACCCCTATCATAATGAAACTAACGTGAGTATAAGTAACCAGAACTATGGACACTCAACTCTTGCCTTACTTATCATTACCATTTATTTTATTTTTATTTTCCAAAAATATAAATGAACAACGATCGGATATATCTCTAAAGCCAAAGTACAATCCTTTAAATATCTTGATTAGTAAGACGTAAATGTTTTTAGGAATGCTGTTGATCGCACCCAGCCTCTACTGAGATAAGGACTTGGTAAATGATTCCTTATCTCCAGCTGAATATTTTTCTTCTTCTTTAACTTCCTTACATTTGTTTATTTTTCGTTCATCTATTTGCAGTAAGATATCTTTCCGTCTTTTATTGTCTTCATTTCTTCGAACCAAATTGCTTTTTTTTTCTTCTTTTGCGTATTGCAGGTATTCACCCTTTTTCTTTTTCCTGGAGTTCGTTTTAGAAATAGTTCGTCTGACTTCAATTCCTTTTTACATCCTCGTTATACTGAAACCTACGCAACGTAACTGAAACTTTTGACAGATAACTATTAATTATAATAGATCCAGCGTAAATAAGCGATTTGAATCCGTATATCAAGCTGTATCAGGACTTTTTTGTTTAGCTTTATAAGAATTCTATTTCTATTTGTATTTTGGGCATTGATTTAGGGGCTGATAATATGACCCTTTTCCTTTATTTCCTTTCTTTCTTTCTTCCTTCCTTTCTTCTTCATGTTCTTGTTCTTGTTCTTGTTTTTCTTCTTCTTCTTTTTCCTTTTTTCTTCTTCCTCTTCTTCTTCTTCTTCTTCTTCTTCTTCTTATTATTATTATTATTATTATTATCATTTTAGTATCATATTGCTAGTGCCTTCCATGGCATTTTGTCATCTGTGTTTTTGTCAACGTTTTTCAAACGTGTATTTCAAACTGTTTTCCTGTTGTTGGTTTTTGCTTTATTTCTTACAAGTTTTGGGAAGAGGTATATGTAATCCCTTTGATTTACTTATTTGTCCGTACGATATCCCAAAATGTTCTCAATGAATTCCAGTGGCATTTGATAGAAGGTTGTGCCATTAGCCTAGCAACAATAGATTGAATCTTTTAGTGAATCCAGTTTTCCCCCAGTTACCTACCTCGCACCACAAGTACATATCCACACAATATCCCAGCAAGTTTTCGATTAATTCAAATGGTAATTTCCATAAAGATAAGCTATGAAGCGGGAGAAAGTTTTTAGCGCTTTGAGGCGCGTGTCCGAATTTTTATTCGATTGGCAGATATTTTTTAATACATTTATGTACCCACTAATGCTTCCCGAAAGTTCTCAATGATATTTTGTGAAAAATAGGCTATATGTCAAGGAAAAATTGATAGAATATGAGACCAGATCCAGGAGTTACTCTTTCTTACACCATAGCTATATCTAACAAATTTTCGTACATTTCAAAAGTGAGGTATGCGCTCTCTGAGTGCTTATTTGTTCAACTCGTTCTCTTACATAGCAACTTTCAAAGATTCATCATCCTCATCATCAGTAGCAGCTTTTTAGCTCCCGTAATATGAGATAAATCTTTTCCAAATTCGTGAGACCCCTCTATAATTGGCGGTGAAACGTTAGTACTCAGTTCGTCGAGCTGTCTTATTTCTTGCCGACCACAATTTCACATATGATCTCTGGGGATCCACATTGTTAGTCTTCAAGTCCAGCGTTTGTCTGATATTCTTGTAACATGATCTCACTTTCTTAATGAATATTTCTTTTCCCCAGATAAATAACTTTTGGTAACTGGTTTCCAGCCAATGCTATTCCAAACGAATAAGTGTTACTTTTTGAAAGAAGACGGACACATAAACACACATATGCACAATCATACACAATCACGGTAACACATAAGCACCACACAAACTCACATTTGAATGCATGCACTCACAATAACTCACATACACACACAGATACATACACTAACATACACTCATACATCCATACACTCGCATACATAAAAATTCTGACTCACACACCCACACATACGCAAGCACACTCACTCTCACAGATACAATTATACAAACATAGACACATTCACCGGAGAAACCAAACAGTAGATGAAAAACAAACCCATTGACTTGATTATCTAACAATTTTCATAATTCATATCCATGTAAAGAAGCGACAAACACTGACGTAAATTATACATTTCAAAATTTTTAGATTTAGATCATTTATCAAAAGGAAGAGAACGAACCGTACTGACCATTACAGCATTACACTCCTCTGTTTGTTTTTGCATCCCAACCCATGTTTCTTATAGTCTGGTGGGGGGTCAATTAACAATGCATGTTCATGCCTAATTGATCCCTCACTTTGTATCCGCTTGCTTTCATCCTTGTTCTGTTTGTTTTTGAATTGTGGACTTTTCAGTTATCAAACCAAAGGGATAATAAACTTATTCATTGACCACCTCAACTTACAATTTTAATTAATCACCCCAACAAGATATGCTCTCAGAAGTTTCTTTTAAGTGACTAACTGGTTTTTATTCAAATCAGCCTTTATGTTGGAATGAGTTTTGGTATGGATTCATGTCTTTACCAATGGTTTGCGTACGAAGTTAATGCAAACTATCTCAGCTTGAGTTTGACGTCGGTTGGCCGCTTCCATCTTACTTGCCATTAACTTCATGGACAGATGTACCCCCAAATAAGTGTTAGATATGAGGGGCTGATGGGCATTACCCTACCACATTGGCCAACGAAGTGTTGTTGGGGTAAGAGAAGGATGCATTTCCCAACACCATTAATGCCAATGCAGGCAAACTGTCTCACTGTTGAACTAAAATCACAAATCCATTTCCCAGTGCCTAAAAACGCTCGAACAGCAGCACATCCATGATCATTGAAATTCTTTCAACGTCTATCGTTGAAATAGAACTCTCCATACGTTCGACAGATCTCTCGATCGTGGGCATCGCAGAGTCAATAATTTCGCAAAGATTTGGGAGTTCTGTCGACTTCATTATCACGCATGATCTTTGAGGTCCCTCGTCATCTTTTATTTCACTCAAAAAGAATGCAGTTTTTTCAACGTCCATCGTCACGCTATCTCATTTACAGCTGGTCATAGTATCACACATGATCTCTGAAGATCCACATTATCAATAATTTTGCTTGCAGAATATTTTCGTCAAGATTTTGATAGATAATAACCTAAGTTCCCAGTCTCATATCAGTAATTACGTTTAAGCTTTTCAACGTCTGTTGCTGGACATGGACCTTTCAATAAATTCTCCAAATCTCTCAAACACCGAGCGTCCCGGAACCAGTACTTTCTGGACTTCTGTTCAGTTTGTCACGCCATCTTCAAAATTCGATTTATATTGGGATAGTAACATATCAATGGTGTGAAAACGACGCTTCTGATGATGATGGAATTTTCTCTCCTCGATCATCTGTGTAATACGTTTGGCTTCCTTTCAGCTTTCAAACCAAGCAAACCTGATCGATTTCAAAATCCTGGTTAGCGCAAAATTCAATTAACGTTTTTCAATTTTCCCCCCTCCGGAGCAAAAATGTGTTCAGTCTTTGAACGTCTAACTCGTTAAGAAGTGGAACAAATTTCTATTCATAGCCAAAGTTATCACGGGGTTCCATAATTATGTATGTACGTATGTATGTGGGTGTGGTTTGATCAATTTCTCATTTCTTTTCATTTCTTTCGGTCCTTTCACGTCTCTTTCTTCCCTCCTCTCTCTCTCATTTCCTCTCTATCTTTCTCTCCATGAATCTCTGTTCATACATATCTATTTATCGATCCACGAATCTTATCTATCTCAGCCTGTCAACATTTATTTCAGTTTATTTATATCTATTTATCTATCGATATATCTATCAATCTTTCTACGCCTATTCATTTCTGTCTATCCATCTATCCATCCATCAATCTATCTATCTATATCATGAGGCTCTTCAATTATTTCAATGAAAATGCTACGCTTGTAAACATGTCTGTGGACATTTTGGCAATCTTTTTCGATATAAGTTTTTGCTATCAAACTAACAATCTAAATTTCTGTCGAGTCAACAAGATCTGCCCGTCTATCTATATTCATGTGTATGTCAATATATGTATTTATGTATGGACTTATGTGCAGACGTATATATGAACGGATAGAACCGTATGAAAATAACAATCCTCATCTTTATCGACCCTTATCTCATAATATGTATGTATATATTTATTCATGTGATTAAATCAACACATATCTTTATTGCTTATCTATGGATCTCAGCTTCTATTTCTCTCTGTTACTCTTACCCTCTCCCCTCCCGTCTTGCTCTCTCTCTCTCTCTCTCTCTCTCTCTCTCTCTCTCTCTCTCTATATATATATATATATATATATATATATATATATATATATATATATGTATATATATGTATATGCATACATCCTGATGTTCCCTAATTATATAAATAAATTAGGTTCAGTTGTAAACACGTCTGAGGACATTATTATCTTTCCGATATATCATTACTTATTAGCTATTAGTTGATATATTGATCTATTCAAGTTAATTCCTGTTGGGTCCGCTACATATCATTCGGTATATTCAGTTGTGTGGTAAAATATGTATGTTTCCATGACCATGTAGATGTATATTTGCACATATGGAACCATATACATTTGCCCGTTCTGGTCCATATCTGTCCATATCTCCCGAAGTATGTATATATGTATTTATATGCACATACATTTGATTGGATAATGTACCAGTTCCATTTATCTATCACCTAAACATCTATCTATTTATCTAGTTAGCTAGCTACAAAAAATCATACTCAGTATCTATCTATCAATCTAGCCATTCATCAGCCTACAAAATTGTACTCGGTATGTAGGCATCTATCTATAAAAAAAACATACTCAGTTTCTACCTATCTATATATCTCTCCATGTATCTATCTATCTTATCCCTCTAAAAACATATCCAGGTTTATTGTTTACTGGGATGTCGGTTTTCCCCCAACTTTTTCTCTGATTCCATTACGGATCAACAGAATAAAACATTACAAACCCGGTTCTTTTCTTGTTTGTTTATGCCATTTACCTTCCTAAATCACGTTCATACCTCCGAACGAACTATTTATAGTAACGAAACAAACAGGTTCTGCGAAAACATTCTCGTCAAAAAAATGTAATGATGTTTATTCCTTCTACGTATGAAAAATTTATTTAGTGGAATTCAGTGAATCATTTTTGAGTGTTTATTACCAAAAAAAAAAATCCTCGTTGTTACAAGAAAATCTATCCATTCATTTAGATATATCAATCAATCTGTTCATATTCATCCATCTCTCTCTCTTTTTCTCCATGTATATATAAATATATATATATATATATATACATGTATATATATACACACACACACACATATATATATATATATATAATCAATTCTATCAGTTTATATATTATACTTGAGATGTTCATATATATATGTATATATATATATATATATATATATATATATATATATATATCAATCTATCTATCTACATGTCGCCTGGGTACTCCTGTTGTGTTATATCTCTGCTCATACCTATCTATCTATCTATCAATCTATCTGCTCATATCTATCGATGTATTAATTTACTTATCTTCCTACCTATCCGTTTTAATCCATCTATCCATTATCTTTTGCATTGATAGATAGATATAAACTGTTCATATCTATTTATCAATCTATACACCAATCTATATTTTCATACCTGGCTGTATATCAATCAATGTGTACATTTATTTAGCATGTTCTTATCTATCTATCTATCTATCTATCTATCTATCTATCTATCTATCTATCTATCTATCTAATTGTCCATATTTCTCCGTCCACCTATCTCTCTATCAATCCACATGTTAACTGAGATTTTCAACGAGTGCTTCTCTGTTGTATTCCCGTGCAAATCGATCTTGGAAAATATTTCAGGCAGCAGTCTTGGAAACTTATTTTAAGAGCTACTTTTCAGAGATTAGGGAGGGCACCCTGAACTATACAGCATATATCAACGTTACCAAAAGTTTGTTCCGGCAGATATCTATGTCTAACATGACCGTATCGCCATTTGCAAAGGGTAACCAAATAATAACAAAAGTATCTTGATGAACTGGGCTTTGTACCACCCATGATAGAACCTGCTCATCGTTTTAAGAAGTGCCGATTCAAGGGCACAGGTTTGGATGTTCGGCAAGCTGACATGGAATAAGATTTTTGCTTTAGCCGATATTCACATCCAACATGGTGTTGTGCTAACCGAAAACCTAAATGGCCCTTTTTGCCAAAGATAATCAGAAAATCGAAAAAAAAAATGAGAATTGCTTTGCCCCCTCCTAAATAGAACCCTTACTTTAGCAACAGCATGAGATCTGAGGAATTGGTTCTTTTTGAGCAAAATATTTCAAGAATTTGCCATTGCTGTAAGTAGATAAATAAGTAAGTAAATTGTGCCGAATCTGCTTTGGCTCTGTATATTACATCACTTTTCTCTCGACGAATAGATACGGCCATGATGTTTTTGTTTTTCTTATATTAGAATGTAGTATTTCCAGTCAAACCTTCTACTGGGTTGCTTCTTTTTTGGGGTGAGCTACCAGCAAACTGCCTGATGACAGATGATCCGTGCGATATGCAGAGCCGAAGCAAGAAGAACTTCTTGACTACTTATTGAAAGAAATGAGTCAAATCTTTTTCGTCTAAATGTCTAAAATGAGTTTACGTAATGGTTACTTTTTTTTGTTATTTCTTTTTCTCATGGGTTTTCTAATTTTCGTTATTAGATTTTTTTTTTTCGAAATCTGCTGTCTTTGTTTCAACAGCAAAAGACATCGACACAGGTTTCTTCAGTTGGCATGTTAGATGGCTTGCTGTTTATAAATGTGTCACTCCCACGGATCAAATTTTATTCACAACGAAAGTTTATGTACCTAACATTCACGCTCGTTCGTTCATTTTGAAAATTTGGACTTTTTAGTGCCCCAGGAGAAGGAATGTCCAATTCATGGTAGTCTCTTCAAAATAGCATTATCCTTACTATTGAGCTAATCCAAATACCCACATGATTGTTTTCGCTCCGAATTCGCATGTCGTTCATTCTCGGTCAATTCGTTTCTTTCAATGTATCAAGATCTAGATATGTATGACCTGATAGAATGATAAATTGAATTATATCATACAGAAATTCTTATTTGAAATCATCTCCCATCTTAACACGGTTAACGTATCATTTTGCATTGGCAACATACTGTAATCATTCCGTTGGATCATATATATATATATGTGTGTGTGTGTGTGTGTGTGTGTGTGTATTTCTCAATACATAACCGTCATGTTGAAAGAGACACATGGACCGATAAGGAACGGGATGAGAATTTAGAGTGGAAACAGTCATTTGGGTCTATGCAAAACTGGTAGCTGTTTAGCCCAATGGTAAGAGCAGCGGTATATTGACGTGGCCACCCTATCGGTTGCAGGTTTGTTCACTCTCTTTCTGTATAGATATGTCATATGTAATACGTATAGTTCATCATTTTTTGAGGCGTATCATTTGTATTGGATATTAATATTATTCTATGCTGTATATGATTTATTTTTTGGAACAGGGCTTTCTCACATAGCTTGCCCCCACTCAAAAACAAAAATTTAACGATTAGAGATCAGTGAGTATAACAACAGACGTGACTTGCTGTTTGTGTCATTTCTATTGAATGTTCACGTACTTATATATCTCAGTGAATATTATAAGAGACTGTAAAATAATCTTCATACAGTAATTTTTCGCAGGATTTATGCTGTGCTCTTATCTTAGTTACATCAAATGTTTACTTGAAGGCAAACTCTCTCGGTTTCTAGGATAAGAATGTATAACAAAAATCCAAATAGAAACTGACAGGTTTGATAGGTCACTCAGTTGGAAAAAACTCACCGAATGTTGGCAGCCTATCATGTTGGAGGTGATCAATTGAAAAATTGGAAAAATGGTGATCAATGTATAAGTTACTCGTCTCACCTTTTCGGCAGACGTCAGTAAAAAGTCAGAATTTTCAGAAACACAAGAATGGAATCTACTCAGCACGAACTAAGGAACCAATTTAGCATAAACTTTTGTTGACAATTGAACCCCATGCTAAACACCTACTTTTGTAGGAGGACACCCTCCCCCATTTTTTGACCAATAAAAGAATAAAGGGTCAAATTATCAACTTACTACGGATCAATTCTTTCGGCCTGAACACGTGGCACATATACTGATACATATACGCATAGCCAGGCAGAAGTACTTAAAAACTGAAGTAAGGTTTTAGTTGATGATTTGTAATATCGTTCGATTATCTGTGAACTAATTAATCCCCGTGAAAACTTCACTAATACATTTGAATTTCGGTGAAATGACTTTTAAGGAGAGAAGCTATTGAATTCGTTCTTGTGAAATTTTAAAGTTCAACATTGATTATCAAATAACAAAGTACACAGAATATTACCAAGACAACACAGAATAATACTTAATAAATACATAAGGTTAGAAAGAATTGATATATATATATATATATATATATATATATATATATATATATATATATATATATATATTAAGAAATGGATATAAATGATCCAATGGGATGATTATAAATTATGCAATATTATATAGAAAATCTTATTCGAAATGATCTCACATTGATGTATCACTTGGCCCAGACGACGTAAATAGAATGAATAATCAAAGAAAATGAAGTTGTTGCAGGAATCGATTCAATCAGCTACACCATTTCCTTAATGTATCACTGTCGTGTTGTGTTGTGTTAAAAGAAACAATCAGACTGAGAATAAATGAGACAAGAATTTAGAGGGAAAACAGTTATTTGGACCTTGCATTACATGAATAATGTATCACTTTACCTAAACAACGTAAAGGGAAAGAACAATGAAAGAAAATGGGGCTGCTGCAGAAAGCAAACCTCCAACCAATAGGGTGGCTGCTTCAACGTATCGATGCTCTTACCATTGAGTTGCCGGCAATGCAAATGCCCAAATAACTGCTTTTACACCAAATTCTTATTTGAGATGATCTCCTGTCATCACTCGGTTAATTTATCTCTCGCCGTAGACTATGTAAATAGAATAAACAATTAAAGAAAATTCCGCAGCTGCAGGAATCGAACCTGCGACTGATTGGGGAGCTGCTTCTACGTAGCGATGCACTTATCTGAAATTGATTATGTTCTGCACTTGATATATTCTAGTATTTTGATTGTAGAAAATTGTGTTTTTACTACTAGGTTATTGCTGTACAGACAGATCCAAAATATTATAGTTAGATTATATTGTATGTAAAAAAATACTCTCTTATAATTTGTCCTGCTGATGGTAACCTTGGTTAACGGGGAATATAACCGTTCAATCAGCAAATAGAACACTTGATCTTCGTTTTTCTTCCTCTTCTCTCTACACTTGAGTCTGTATGCGTCTTTTACAGATAAGACATATTCTTGTTATTCAAGAACTTATCTTTAAGAGTGTTTCTAAATAAGCTTTAGACTCAAGTTGATCTCTGCTTCATCCTCCTTTGAGATTGAAAATCGTTTATGCTTCAGTGTACATTGAGATTTGTTACCTTGGAAGATCAACTTGAACGCGGGTCAAATTCCCAAATGACTCACTGACAAAATATGAACGTACAAACAAAATTTCTGGAAAGGTCTGAGCCTTTTCGATGATCTTTCACCCGACGAAGTTGGAACCAGGAAATGTATTCCCTTGTATCCACCTGTCCGTCTTTCCGTTTATCTGTCTCGTCCGAAATTTGTTCTCCAAAAATTCTCAATGAATTTCGATGGACTTAAATGGAAGAGGTTGCAATGGCCTACAGAAGATGTGATTAAATTTCTGGATGGGGCCTTGAATTTTTGGACATATTTCCCCTACATCATATCAATATATCTCCTATATTTAACAATGAATGCTGTAAAGGCTGGGAATAGAGTTAAAAGGGAATTGGTTATATTTTGTGAGGATCAAGCATTTTTTTTTTTAAATTTAGATTTTTTTTCACTTCTTATGTACATTAAAGTATTCATTCATATTTGTCCACACACTATATCCAAAATGCTTTATTGACTTTAAAGTTACCTTTATTGCATCAAAACAATATGTGCACTTTCATACACTTCTCAGTGACAATGGCGTCGGCAGAGATATGCGCTCTCTGAGTGTTCTCTAGTGTTTTCGCAAAACAAACTGTCTTCTACTATTTGAAAAAATTATGATAGCCTCAGCTTGCAGGGAACATACCGCTCAAAGAGCAAGCAAAATACTTGATCTTCAAGTTTCTTCCTCCTCACAATATAAGTACCCTTGAGTCTGCACGCGTTTTTCATAGATGCAACGTTTTTCTTATCATTTGAGAACTTATCTTTAAGAGTGTTTCTAAATACGTCTTGGACTCAAGTTAATCTCTACTTCAACCTCTTTTGGGACTGAGATTCGTTTATGCTTCAATATCCATGATCTTTTGTTGCCCTTGGAGCTCAACTTAAACACAATTCATATTTCTAATAGCAACCACCGTGGCTCAGTGGTAGAGACCTCTACCCTGATTTGATAAACCCTCGTTCAATCTACCCTACTCACAATAAAGTTTTGGAAAATTGCGCTAAGAGACTCTCTTGTAAGTTCTCACCACTAGTATTTAGGAACCTTCCCATCCTGAAGCTAAGAAATTAGAACCAAATCACTTTAGATATACCGTAGCTAAAGAGATCGCCGAGGCTCAGCAACGTTAAGCCTGGTCATTACCTAGATGAGTAACCATCAGGGAATACCGAGAACCGTGAGCAGAACGATGCTTCCACAGACCTGGCAAACCGGAGGTAGGTCTTAATGACTATTGCCCAATTGTACATCAACCTGCGACCACCTTGATGAGTTTATAGGTGGAAAACGATAATACATTTGATGCATATTCCTCAATGACTTACGGGAGACTGGGGCTGGTTGGTACATGCAGTAGGTTAAAACGCTCCCTTAATTTTTGCTTCAAGTACTTGATAGCTCCACCGATAGCAGAAAAAAATCCAGAAAAATAGCAGAAAAAAATTGCGCAGAAAAATATTCGCTATTTTCGTCTAAGATTAAATCACATGTTCTGAAAGCGGGACAAGCCGAGCATGAAACACATCTTCTCACAGTGGCAGGTAACGTTTTAGCTTTAACAAATACCTAGTTTATACTGTATTATGTAGTTGATGATTGCATAGTCTATGTTTAAGAGAAACGGTATATATATACTACATTTCAAGCAGCTTCTGTAAGAACTTTTTCTTCATAGAGAAAATCGTGTGCATGAAGTTGGTTTGTACAATGTAAGCCGAGTTTCTTGGTACGCTGTAATTACCTGTAAGTTGGGCTGGAGGAAAAATTATTTCAAAACAAATATAGCAAACTTCCAACAGGTCGAAAAATATTCAGAGAAGAAAGGGGATTCATAACAATGAATCATTGAGGTCGATTCTAATACGATTCTATTTATCCTACCAGGTGGTCATTATAATTCTTAAAATCTTACTATTTATTCAATCATATTTCCTGTTACTGTTTTTACTTTCGTCTGGTTTGAAAGTCTATATTTTTCAATTATAGCAATATATCCATCACATCTCTCCAAAGCAAGATAACTAAATTAATCAATAAGATTGCACCAAGTATCATCACTGGTGGGGTAGTTTGTGCTTAGTTTTCGAATGTTTAAATGATAATATAGTAAACTTAACCGATGATTCAGATTCAAAGATCCCACCCAAAGAAAGTTTCTTCTTCATAATAGCGTTTGTTCATATTTACGTTTTAATGAATTAATTTCATAGGTCATTACACTAATCTAAGTGAGAAATGTACAAACTAGCCCCGATATCCCCAACAAAAAAATATCTCCACCAAGTCTGGAAAAAATTATATAATCTTTTAGTTATTTAGACAAAGAGGAACTTCTGACTTTTGTTCGGATGACAACAGCAGAACGTGTTTGAAGTCGACGAATGGACAAAAGGGTTTAGTTTTTATTTAAAGACTGCTGTTTCAAGGAAACATATTTTTAGGAAAATATAGAAAGAAAATCTTTTGAATCGGAGGTTTTAATGTTACCGCTACTCAACGGTAATGCATACAGTTTGGCACATTATTCAACTGATTGCTGAGTCTCAACTCATATATTTGGGAAACGAAAAACAACTGTTTTGATCCTAAACCACATTTTTTTCTTGTTATATCTGAATAGGGTTACTTTATTGAATAATAATAGTATCGAGAGACACCGAACGCAGAGTTCCTTTCCTAATTGTGTGAATATAAATAAATGTAGAAACAAACTATTTGGGGTTTTAATTACAATCAGAAATAATTGTGCAAAAGACGAAGACAAATGAATGTGCTTGTCCAAAACTGGAAGTGGGAAACGGGTCTTTGTGATGAAAATCGTTTATCCATTCTAGCAATGAAGCAGGACTCTTCAACATTCTATATTTTGATAAATCAAATGATTCCTATACCCACATAGGGGGTTAATTTAGCATACATTACAAATTGAACCCCCACAAAAATCCATGGGGGGGGGGGTCAAAAAGACAATAAATGTTTTTTTTTTGTGGATATACGTACGTGAATGCCAGTACGCGTGATACATACATACATACATAGATACGCAGCCAGCCAGCCAAACAGACCTATTTACAATCTGATGATCTGCGATTATATCTCGGAAATAAAAATTGACTGTCTGTTGAATGGTTAACGTTTAGTTCCTCTGCAATATTTCGAGTTGTTTTCCATGGTCTGCATCAGAATCAGCCTTCAATTGGTTGTCGTCCTTCAAAGAAAGACATTCACATCTTCAAAGCTCTCGTCTCCCTTTCAAATTTTTGGAACTAATGTTGAGCTGCACATTCATGATGGTTCCCTGGCCGAATACGTGATGAATATTCTGTTGCTTTCAGTCCCATGTTGGACTCGAACGATAAACTAGCTCGAATTTGATGTTTCTACCTTTTTTTGGTATCCTATAATAAATCAGAGTAAATTATGAAAAGAAAAATGTTCAGCTTGAACAGATATAGCAAAATTAATACTTGCATACCGTATATTTAATGGGCATTTATTCTAAAATAAGCATCAACTTAAAAAAAAATACAGAAAATGCATAATATTTTTGCTCAAGCTCAATAAGGATACTTGCTAAAACTCCCGAAAATCAAATTACTTCCCTTGTCTGTTGTGGAAACTTAATCAATCAAAGACGGCAGAGGATTATATCTTTTTTTTTTATAAGTGTGTTCTGGTGTTTTTGTTCATGGATTTGTTTGTTTGTTTGTTTATTTGTTTGTATGTTCCTGCGTTCTTGACCATAGCATCTTTTCCACTAAACAGAATTAGAAAAAAAGAATTGAAAAAATGTTTTAGGGATCCTATTTATAACGGATTTATTTTTCTGGCGATACCATGTTGTCTACAGACTTGTAAAATAGCATCAGTATCAGACCCCTTCATAACTTGAAAAAAAATTTTACGGGCATTAGTTTGACAAGTTTATCATCATTTTGTTTGTTCCAGCGCTTCAAGATGTTTCTAGATGTTGTTTTACTATATTTTAGATGTTTTCCAGTGGAAAATGTCACTGATGTCAGACAGAATTTATTCAGCATATATATATATATATATATATATATATATATATATATATATATATATATATATATATATATATATATATAAAATCTGCGATGGAATTTTTGGACGTGATTGCAAATTCTAACGCTAAAGTTGTTCAATTATTGACTGCGTTGACTAGTCTACTCTTTTCTTCGTGATGAGCAAAGCATTTCTGTGGTTGGTCTTGTCGTTATGGTATAAAAAGAGTTACACAATCTTTCAAGAAGAATACTCAAGCGTACTTCCGTCCTCAAATGAAGCAGATTATATTTCTTCTGACGTCCCGGTGTGTTGAGCACAAGCGAAAAATCGCTTGAACATTGTTTGGCTTGTAAAGCCATCATGTTGTCAGTAGTTCACGTTTGAATGAGCCTAACCAGCGTTCACCTCCAGAAAATTACGAACAATTACGATACCAGATGCAGCGCAAACGCTGAAAGATCTATGTATGAATATAGGGGAGTATAACCACCGAAGAAAAAAACCACACGAGTTCCTTCCTATTGTAGAATAAAACAACTGCCTCAATAAACAAACAATAATTCGAGAGAAACCTGGCAAGCGTCAGTTGAGTGAGCGTTTTACGCCACTTTTCAACTGCCTCGAAATTTGACAGGTCTCTGAATGCCAAAAAACTTTCCGTTTAGACCAAATCGGTTCATAGCGTTCATGGGAAACTAAGGGTAGTGATTTGTTTGTTTTTTTATTTTGAATGCAATGATTATTTATGTTTGTTTAACATGAAAAAATCACATGGAAACAAATAGTATTATTATGGAAACGAATGTTGCTAAACGTTGCCAAATGCTGTCAAAAATTATATATATATATATATATATATATATATATATATATATATATATATGTATATACACACACACACACTCACTCACACACACACACACACACACACACACACACACACATATATATATATATATATATATATGTTGCAGATATTGAACAACGTCAATTCTATTTCCACTTGTTTCTACAAAAAAAAAAGGGAAAAAGCAAAAATATTCTTCAGCGTTTATTTCTTAGTCAGTCGTTAAGGAGGCAGTGCGCACTCACCTATCTGTACTTCCCCCAATCCCTACCACTAACCACTCGAAACAACATAACATAATCACCGTTTTCGGTCTGTTAACGCTCAAACGATTTTCTGATTGTTCTGACACCGCGAGGAAAATTGGAGCGTTCGCCGTCAGACAGCTAAACACTTTTAATTTAAGTGGAGTAATATCACGAAAGACCATAAGTTCTCAAACTTGTGTTTTTTTATTTCCGTCTGAAACAATACTTTGTTACTTGTCGTATTAATTCCGATTGCATGGAACTGAAAATAACGAATATAATATAAGCAAGTGGGTATTATGAAACTCAGCAAGTAAATGTTATAAGATGCATCAAGTTCGATGATAATTTCAAATAAACGAGAGTTCAAATAGAGGAGAAATAGTTCGTAGGGATCGGTGACGGTTGAAATGGTATTCAATTTAAATATTTTAGTAAGCAGACAAGTTGTCTATCCTCGGCTAATTACTCTTGGTTATTTTGACACCACTAGTACTGCTCTTTCGATCCTATCTATTCAAGGACATCTCTCTTCTAAAAAATGCTTCTTTTCTTACAAGCCCAATTCGATCCAAAAACTCGACCAGCTTTGTTGCTATATACGATCGTTTTGATTTTATCCTATTTAGAATTATATCTTCGAAAATATATAAACGAAGGTGGATTGAAAACATTTATTTTCACTGTCAGCATCCTTCAGTTCCGTTCCCTCAGCAACTAGATCCATCCAGGAACTTTCTATAAGAACTGAAACTTTGATACCTGCATTTCCTCATGGTGTGATCTCATTTCGTTCTTTTATTTCAATAGCTTTTCTTTCATTATACCAAATCCTGACTTGATAGTAATTTCTTTCCGATGAATTCTTTCAAAATATATGTATTTTTGTAATTAGCGCAAGGAACACAACTTTTTGCTTGTTAATGTCTATTTCAGAGAGAAAATGCAGGGTTTTGTTGTTTTTTTTTTTATTTAAAAAGTTGATTCCAGGAACATAAGCTGCCACAGCATAGGCTTTGAGAAATTGTCGAGTACTTGGTTACTGATTATTCTACAAGTCCTAAATTCTTTTGAAAGTTAAGTGGATATTATCGCATACCTCAATCTTTTTTACTCAACGATGCTATAACGGAACGCTATTTGATGAAATGGCGTTAATCAAGGAGCCCCCGTATATGTAACCAAAACTACGGGCGGATGACGCCCTTCTTTCTAACATCATTTTAATGTCATTTTAATGACAGACCGAGTAACCTGATCGTATTTACGGAAAGCCAAAGACATTCTGTTGGAACGAAGAATTGGTATGAAAATAAAAGCTACAAATCAAGTAGAGAATAGTAACTAACCTCTTATCTAGCAGGATACTAAAAGTAATCTCCGAATTGAAAACAAATCCTTGGATCCACCCTAAAACTTAATAACTTCCTCATTAAGCAACCACCAAATCTTTAAAAAATTTCATTGAAATTCACCGGGATAAATAGGTTGACAGAGAGTTGGATGGGCAGACGGACAGACCGAAGTGAATGCATACAACTCTTCCCTGACAAAGACAAAAAAAAATTCATGTATGGGAAAATATTTCGAAATATCCACAAAGAAAAACGGAAGACGTATTTGAATAACCAAGAATTGATATTGAAGAGAGATGAGTGGAAAAAATATGCCAAACGATGAGAAATCTGAATCAGACAATGTGGACCACGAAGAATATTGACGTAACTGGGCGGAGGTCGAAGGAACGAACCGAGGACGAACGGAATACTCCGGAAATAATTAAGATAAAAACGACAGATATTGAAGGGTGGGATAACATAAAAATTCAAACACTACAAAGACGCACACACACACATACACATGCGCACGCACATTCACATAAACATACGGACACATACATGCTCACGCATTCACATACCCACACCAATACACATACATATGCAAGCACATGCACTCACACACATATTTACTCACATGGAAACACGCACTCACATATACAGGGAAACACAGGCCTGGTTAGTCACTCAATAAGAGCTGTTGCGTGATCAACATCTGTTGGCAACATGACGTGTTGTGGGTGATCAATCAGTGAGAAAAGGAGTGTTCAATGAATAATCTAGACTAACCCCAAAACTAAAGAAACTCAAGCTGACAGTGTTGCTGACAGTTTTGCTCTCTCCAAGCAAATATGAAAAATCAGAAGCAAGAAAATAAGAAAACAATTTTAGAGTCAAAATAAAACGAACAGAAGCGGAATTTGAACATTATCGATGAATTTGAAAAATGAAAATATTTTTAATAGAGGACAAAATCAAAATAATTTCAAAAGAAGCAAACAAATAAAATTAGATAAAAGAAAACAAAGTTATTAAACTGAAAAAAAAAGGTATAAAAACTACGATGCACTCAGAGAGCACTAAACTCTGCGCACGCCTTTGTCATTAAAAACTGGACTAAAAAACAGTTCAGAAATTGTTACTATCTAAAGGTGATAGCTGTGATAATGATACTAAACCCAACTGCCAAATTTGATAACTTCTCCGTGGCTGATCCTTCGGCAAAAATATCATTGGAATCGATTGAGAATTTGTGGAGAAATTGTATGGACAAACACGAGTGAATATAAAAATAAAAGAAAAAAATCTCTCGATCGAATAGAAATTCCTGGATCTGACCTAGATTTTAATCAATTCCCCTTTGCCCTCTGATCTACCTTTAAAAAGAGCATTATGATTCATTGAAAACTTTTGGATATATTGTGTATATAGCTTCGATGCAAGAGAGTTAACTGTTGAAAATATCCGAATAAACCCAGGAATATAATCACTCACTTATTCCGCTTTCCCATGGATTTCCATTGAAATCCATTGATAACTTCTGCTAATATTTTATGGACATAGGACGATGATAAGATAGATTTAATCCCTTAGCGCCCAAATTTAGCCAATTGTCTGATGTTCTATAGAATTTCATCAAATAAATTGAGAACTTTTGGAGTTATTGCATGAACATATAGCTATGATGTAGTAAAGTTAACAGTGAAAAAAATCCTGAATCAGCATCCAAATTTACTCCTCAAATCATGGTGCAATCTTCCATAAAATATCATCTAAATTCATCGAGAACTTCTGCAGATGATGGGTAGAATTGACATATAGATACGACGCAAGGTATTTCCCCCCAAATCTGTTGATTTTTTCAGGATCCGATGTCTCAACTTCTTTGAAATTTCATCGGAATTCACTGAGAGCCCTTCGAGAAACAAGCAGACAGTGTGAAGAAACAGACAGACAAGAGTGAATATCTATCCATCTATCAATCTATCTATCCATCTATCTATGCCTCTTCCAATTTGGCAGTCAGTGGTGAAAAATGAAAGAGAATGTATGTATCGAAATAAAATGACAGGTCAGGTTAGTCTTTCAATAGGAACCGTCTCGAAACCAACAAACCATGTTGTGGGGTGCTCAAATTAAGAAAATCGAAAAGAGAATGATTGGTATATAAATTACGTCTTGCCTTTTGTTGAGGAGAGATCACTAAAAAAGGTTTGAATTTCCACAAACTAAGGGATCAGTTTAACATATATTGTTATTGCAAATTGAACCCACCACTGAAAATCTTCTTCCGTCAGGGGTTGGGTTTGGGGTCTGTAAAATGACTAAAACATTCTCCCAGACATAAAGGATAAATGTTTAGATTTTCAACCCTCTTGCTGTACTGGTGCAACCTGTATGCACGATATAAAAATGTATAGCCAGCCAGTCAGCTAGCCAGCCAGAGTAATTGGGAAACTGAAAAAACCTATGTTGACAGTTTTGGTCGACGGTTTCTAATATCAGAGTGGAAGAATTCGGTGCATGGAATTGCAAAGATGTGTCTCGGGGGCAATGAAGGAAATTCGGAAGGAAGGAGTCTAAAGGAAATAGTTGAAAAATATTTGAAAGGAAATGAAGACGGAATGAATAAAGGTAATTATCGTTCAGACGGACACGTTGAATGGAGACGGAAAGGAATATAAAAATATTTTTAAACAAGGACACTAGTTCAACGATTCGTCCACATTCCATCTGCCGCTGCCACAATGCAATAAGTCAATCAGATCGTTTTGTTCTCTTAGTTTTTATGACATCATCAGAGATTTCTTCATTCTCTGAATGATGCAATTTCGAGTGGCAATAAAGTCAGGGTTCAGTACAGCATTGTAATTGAATAGTAAATCTGAGAATCCAAGCGAATAAAGGAGAAAAAAGAGAGGTGGGAACAGAGAGAGGAAAGAAAAGAGGAAAAGAAAAAGACAAACAAAGAATAGGAAAAGAAAGGAAGGAAGAAACAGAGAAAAAAGAAAGAAAGAGAAAAAAATAAGAGAACCGAAACAAGATAAATGACAAGAAAAAGAAAAAGAAGGGGAGGGAGACGGAAATAACGAGAAGAGGGAGAATAAACGGAAAAATAGAAAGAAAAAATCGGAAGGATAAAAGAGAAAAAAAAAAAAGAAAATGACAAGCACAGAAAAGAAAGAGAATAAGGAGAGGAAGGAAGAAAAGCCCAAGAAAACAACACAAAAAAGAAAATTCAAAAGATATGATGAAGGTTAGGAAAATTATGACGAAAAGATTAAAAAACAACAAACAAAACGGGTCAAATTCTGAACGCAACTATCCTAGCGACCAAACCGAATTAAAAAGTTTTTCCTGACTCATTGAGGGGAATATGTGTTTAAAACTTCGTTTCTACTATGGACACTTACGGCTAAGGACAGTAGAGAGGGAAGATACAGAATTACAGTGTATTCGGAAGCATCGTATCGAAGAAATCTGACACGTATGGACATCAAGTAATTAAGTAAGCTCATGAGTTTTATGCGCGTTATCGTTATAATTGTATGATGCATCGGTTTTTGGGGAGGGAATCTTTTTACGGAAGGAGAACGAATCCAAGTTCATAATTTGAGAGAATAGGGAGTAAATAATCAACATGATGAAGGCATGTACGGCGTGTGAAATAGTTGCATGTTAACCACTGGCTCGATATTCTAACACTGGAAAAAATCTAAGATTCAAATTTTGACTTACAATGGAAATGCAGCTTGACTACTCTGAAGATTTTTACTTTTTTTTTTTCATTAATCACGTCATCGGGTGGGATGCGCATCGCTGTCAAGGGTCAGAAGTAGTGCCAATCTTGCAGTTACTTGGGACGCGTGTAATCTGAACTTCGACGCTCATTTATATACTAATTCACTTGTGACCTCGTATTACCCAACTTTGCCTCCTAGGCCCGGATATTGTGAGCATTCTATCTCAATATCTAAGCTTGCATAAGATTATCGTTAGTCATGAGGATTTCCTTTCCAAATTGTTTTTCTTTGATTCCTCGCAAGAGAAATTCCAGAAAAATCTGATCAGAGAATCTTATCCTACTTTGGCTGTTTTTATGCTGCTTATTATTTAATTTCCCAAGTTTTTCATCTCTATTTGAAAAGGACTACTGTTTCAGACAAATGATAGATTCACCTTATATTTGCCCCCCCTGGGTGACTGACCATGTTTCATGTATCGTGGGTCAGACCAAGTTAGATGTCCAGTCTCGCAAATCGTTACTATCGTAGCAAGTTAGATACCTTTTGATAGCTCGTAAAATAAGCCAGGTTTTATTATTCTGTCTACCTGCCTCTCGCTTGGGACATTAGTGTATCCACATCAGAACCATGTCAAGTGGGACTACTATTTACTTTCATCTTTTCAAGTACTTCTTATGACAACTCATTCGAGTAGTCACGGTTCAGTATCGAACAAACAGCACAGTTCGAAAATATTGTCTAGCTTCCCGGTACAATACGAACTCACGCCATTCTTGCCTGGTTTACAATGGGTAAAAACATTTCCTCTAAAAACAAGAAACAAATAGAAATAAATAGATGGAAATATACGTAAACTAGCTCAGTAAATAGTTTTAGTGAGACGAGTCAAACATATGCATTTTTTCTGTTTCGCACTAAATTCTCTTATTTCTTCTTTTCCTTCGAGAGGTTTCCTAATTAACGGTTCCTGTATTCGTTTTTGCAAAAGGAATGATTTTCTGTTGACAGGAAAGGGGAAGAAAAGATAAAGAATTAGAAAGCACTCAGAGAATGCATTCCTCTGCTAGCACAATCGTCTGAGTAATTGTTTATGGATCCACGCCAAAATTAATCACGTCGTCCGTAGTCTATAACCAACTCTTTTATTGCTGAACTTTTGGAAATATCATATGGACTGTGCAATCAGTGATTTTCTTACATTGCTCTTCTGTGATAGGCTGAGAAGATTCACATTCGATATGAGGTCAGGTAGACGAAATTTCCTAAAGAAAGAATGTCTCACTGATCAGATCATTTTGTTCATCGAATTTTTATGACATCATCTGAGTTTTTAGAAAATTTTCTGAATGGTGTATTTTCAAGAAGTCAGGGTTCAGTTCGAATTTTTACTTTCTTATAGAATTGAACCCCCTTTTAAGACATGAGGTGACGGGTGGAAACTATTGACTAAATATTCTAAATAGAATCCTTTCAAAAAGCACCGAAAATCGATTTCGAACACATTGAGGGCGAAGAGACCAACCAACCAACCCTCTCATAGAGATGCATTTGGACACATCAAAGAGAGAAAATATTTCAGAATTGAAAAAAAAAAACTTTCTCGGATCCATCCACAAATTTAGCCAATTGTTTCCAGTCCTATCATCAATCCTCCCACAAAATCAATTGAATACTTTCGGAGATATAGTGTAGACAAACAGACAGAAAGAAAGGCGGAAAGATGCAAAAAAAAAACAAACCCCCAAAAAACACTGAATACGGATACCTCACCAGCTGACAGAGGTTTACAAACGTGAAACAGATACCTGCAAAATAGGACGTGTTTAAAAGGTAGGATTTGAGTTCTGCTGCTCATGAAACTCTGATAGCCGTGTGGGTGTATGCAGGCTTTCCTATCTCAAGGCAAGGGACGTTGGTCTAAATAACACAGGAGGCTTACTTTTTATTTCCGATCGACGTTGTAAAACAATCGTCACAATTTTATTAATTACTTTTATTATACGATCGAGAGTGCAACAACCACATCGAGAATAAAGACATAACTGTCAAAATCAAGGAAAGCAGACCACTACATATACCTGGAACCACAAATCTCCATGAGACAAGAAGAAATCAAACGAAGAATCACTCCAAGATGGCAAGCCTTTGGCAGGGCAAGCTCAACCTTCAAAAACAAGAGGACCCCACTTCTAAAAGAGTATACAACCGATGCATCCTCCCAATAATCACTTATGGAGTTAAAACATGGAGCTTAACCAAGAGACAGACCAACAGACTGGGAAGCATGAGATGCGTGCGTGAGAAAATCATGCTCAACCTCATTTGAAGAGATCACTTGAGAACAGTATATAAGGAAGAAAACGGGGGTCCGAAACATCATAGAATTTATTAGAAAACTTATGTGATAATGGGCAGTCCCTATTGCAAAAATGATGGACAGCCGATGGACATCACGACTCACAACATACCCAGAGATCATATGCGAAACCGAGGTCGACAAAATACAAGATGGAGAGATAAAGCAGACAAATTTATAAAATACTGGCTCTGCGACGCCCACGATAGAGAAATGTAACGAATCCTGGGGAAATTATAAGCCAAACGACGGACGTTAAAAGACAGATTTAGGATGATGATAATGATGATGATGATCGTCGTGAGTGTTTATATCAATATTATCTACCATTCAACTTCATCTACATTTCAGCTCAATGCCGTAGACTGACGGTCTAGGTAGCGTTTTAATAACCCCCCCCAAAAAAAACAAACAAAAAATTTGGATAAAGGTAAATAGCGCAGGATTCTCCCTTTACATCACTGATATAGGGGTCCAAGAAAACCAAGTGCGTTATAACGGAGCCACGAGAAAATTTAGCCATGTTGGAGCTCAGTCTAACTATTTCGGGTTAGAATAATATTTTGCAGTATACCATAACTGCGCTAAAACTTTGTTGGAACGGAACTGGTAGGGGGTCCGTGAAAATAACAGCAAGCATAAACTTGTTCAGCAGATTTATTTACGGTAAACAGTTTTAGTGAGACAAGTAAAACATCTGTATTTTTTTCTTCGCAGAAAATTATTTTATTCCTTCTTTTCTTATCAAGACGTTTCCTAAATAACTCTGTTCGCCTTCTTATTTGCAAAAGAACTTATTATTTGCTGAGAAAAAAAAGGAAGGAGAAAGAAAAAGCACTGAACGAAGGTTTTGTTTGCCATATTCTCTGTCAGTTATTTTAAACTATTGGAACAAACCTAAGTCTAATGGGATTCATTTTTTATTACTAGATTAAGTATTCTTCCGAATCCTGATAATTTTTTTTATTACTATTTACCTTCATCCTACTTTTGGGGTTGTTTATATTACACCTCGGCACAGGTCGTCACTGTTTGCTCGCTGCCGTAGAGTGACGGCCCAAGTTGAGTTCGTATGAAACCGACTAACAGAAAATCATTAACAAGTGAGAAAGAGGGAGATAGTTGTCGAACTTATTTCAAAACGAAAACTTGCTCAGCAGTTTCTCCACAGTGAATAACAAAGTCAATCATTTATTTTTTTTCTCGCACCTAATTCTCTTATTTCTTCCTTGTTTCATCAAGAGGCTTCCTAATTAACTCAGTTCGCATTCTTATTTGGGAAAAAACTTATTAGCTACTGAGAAGAAGGAAGGAGAGAGAGAAGAGAGATGAGAAGGGTCTGGTCGGTAACTCTATAGAAACCGTCACATGACCAATATCCTCTTACAGCATGTCTTGTTTCAAAAAAGGGTGATCAATGATTAAGTTACTCCTCTCGTCTTCTGTTTGGGTCGAGATTACTAAGATGTCTGAATCTTAACAAACAGCTTGGCACAAAGTGATCAATCTAACATAAACTCACATTGCAAACAATAAAAACTTTTTGGGGGATGCTTTCTTTTCAGAAAACAAAAAGAATGTTCAAACTAAACATAATCAGGAGTAAATATCAAAACTTTCACTTCTCTATCTTCATTGCTACGGCTTTTACGCGTGATAGATACAAAACCAGCCAGCCAGCCAGCCAGCCAGCCAGATCAACTTAAAAACTGAAGACGCTTGAGGTGTTAAGAGCTTCTGTGACAGTTTTGGTTGATGGTTTCAAAAACACAATAAAGAAACAAATAGAAATATCTTTAACGAAATTTTGCGCCAAATCTGTCTCACAAGAAACTTTCAGCTACTCCGAAATTGCAAAAAAAAAAAAAAAAAATGGTGGATTGAACTATACAAAAACATGGTTGCTTGTATAAATACATAGACAGAAGCAAATAAACAATGTAAATAGAAATGTGAATAAATAAAAAAAAAAGAGTAAAGGTAGGTTGTTGGATATAAGTATGAAAAAGTATAATTTGACTATTTTTCCCCTCAAAACTAAAGTAAAGAAGCTAATAAACAGAATTGTTTATATGTATATTCATTGTGGGAAAGACAAGAAAATGCTGATTGGTGCACAAGAACAAGTTTTGTGAAAGACTCACCGTTAGAGCCAATAATTGAACAACCATAGCGTCAAAATTCGAATTAATCTGAAAAAGTCCATTGAAGGATGAACATGATAAGAATAAATTCCATCTATGACATCACTGGCATGTAAAATAGAGCAAAATATCCTGGCTGATAGATATGATTTATCCAATTCCTGCGGTGGTTTGTGAAGAGTAATAGATCTCAATTGCAAGATAAAAGTCCTTGTCAATCGATGGATAAAAAATTGAAAATTATCCACTTGGCAATTAAAGCCCTGACTCACCGACATAACTATATTGCCATCAATCATAAAACGAAAATTTCACTGATTTGGCTATAGAACTGCAAGGGCAGAAATTTTTATCGTTGGCAGTGAATTGGTTTATAAATTCGTGGTTGGATATATTACGGGTGTAAAGTGACGTAACTTGCACCAACAAAGAATCAGCAAAACTAGTTCAAAATTCGTTGGAGACTGTCACGTTTTCTTGACAAAGTGCCACGTTACTACATGGCGTGTCAGTGCAGATTGGGTTGTTTAAAATGAACAATGTTTGAACTGTTTTGTATATTTTCCGACGTTAATTCTCTGTCCGTCGCCTTTCTTCGTAGAAAAAACACTCAACTGTTTCTCAAGAATTATACATCTGAGGAAGCTAGTAGAGTAGATCGGTTGAGACGATATGGTATTGACGACTGCAACACAAGGAATGAGTCCAATAATCTTGACGACTATGGAATGGTGATGGCTCATCTCAAAATTCCAGAACATTTTTTACAATGCGTTCTCAGCTCTTTCCTTCGACAAATGTCATAATCATTGTAAAGAATCGTGCAGTGCATCGATCTTTCGAAATATCTTCTCAATAAATGAGGTAAGGAGTTACGCTTTAAAATGTCTCACTCAACCCGAGAAGACATTAAGACATTAACCGAAGGATATAAAAATGTTAAATATTTACATTCATTGTTATGAAGTCACACTCATGGTTAGAAAGTAAATGTTAGGTTATTAGATCAATTGTTATGAATGAACTTCACAATATAAAAATTATCACATTTTCATCTATTTTTATCATTTTTAATTTCTTTTAAAGTAGGTGTACAAGACCGACTAAAAAGACTCACCGCCCTTTCAGCTCAAGGTAGGGCGATGATACTACTTCATTTGAACTCTTCTCCGTCGACGTTGAGATGGTTCTCCGAAACCCAGACTCAGAAGATGAGGAATCAGTATAGAAGGCAAATACTTAAGCAATCTCACACTTGCAGACGACATCGCCCTTTTTGTAGGGAATGCCGACGACCGCCGGACATCACAACTCACAACATAGGTCTCCAGAAATCACACACAAAATACAGGCCGGCAGAATTCAATATCGAGGGATAAATTAGAAAGTATTGGCTCTGCGATGCTCATGATAGAGAGATCTGGTGGGTTTTGGGGAAGGTCTTCGCCAACGACGGACAATAAAAAGTGATGATAATGATGATGATGAAAACAATAACTGTTTTATGACTCTGATTATAATAAAAAGCTTCTTCTGTGGAAACAATTATTTGATCTGAGGACTTTGACTATGAAGTATGTATACTCATATTCGGAAAGTATGGCACAGGCAACAATAGTGGTGCGTTAGTTGAGTATCAAACTAAATATGTCGTGTTACTAGGAAAAGGCTTTCGTGAGCCAAAGTGGCACATAGCGAATAAACAATTGATCTATGTGATAAATATTTTCGAATGTTCCTAGACTCTCAAATTAGTGATGATGATATGTTAGGCTGAGTCGTCAAAGAGGTGGGAAGTGATTGAGACTGTATGCTGCCTCTTTAACATCGCGTTGCAGAACAAATGCTGACTGCTATTTCGCTTCTCGCCTTTTCTGTAAAAGTGGGAAAGCGTTGAATCGTTCAATCATCTTTCTCTTTTCATTGTTCTCTGAGACAACAGAGATTTCAAACGAGCCCATATAGAGAAGTGATAAGATTATATGCATAAATATTTATCTTTTTTGTTTGATATGACGAACATAATTCTTCCCGATGTTTATATATATATATATATATATATATATATATATATATATATATATATGTGTGTGTGTGTGTGTGTGTGTGTGTGTGTGTGTGTGTGTGTGTTATTTGTCTGTTGCAAATAGATGGAAAGATTACAACTTGATAAATATATATATTTGTATATATAAATACATATACATATATTAGAAACAGCTATCTATAGGTTGAAATATGAATGTTATATAATATTGAAATTCTTATATGAAATGATCTCCCGTTATTATTCACTGAATGTATCATTTGGCCAAAACAACATAAATAAATGATACATTCATTGTATGATAACAGGTGATAATTTCGTATAAGAGTTTCAATGCAATACAACACAATTTATAATAATTCAGCCGGATAATATATCCATACCTTCCTAACATACACACACACACACACACACATATATACATATATATATATATACATATATACATACATATATATATATATATATATATATATATATAGAGAGAGAGAGAGAGAGAGAGAGAGAGAGAGAGAGAGAAAGAAGAGAGCGTCTGTGTCTGTGAGGGATAGTAAGTCGTTTATAGAAGATATATTCTTAAGAACACGTCGTTACCTAGAAGGATAAATATGAAGATACCAAGATAGAAATGAACATATGTAGAACATGTACAGATAGATATGAACTGACTGAGATAATTCGAAAGTAGTTCACAAAACATTACTGTCTATTTCCAAAGGAAATTTCTCTTTTTTCTATTCACTTTGTAAATTTGTTGATACGCATATTTTTTTCTTGATCAATTATCGATGAAGCTAATGAACTGAAAACATGTGGAGGTAAACTTTAGATTATCGCAAAAGGGGAAGAAATTATTTTTTCTCAGTTTTTAGAGAACGTGTTTTGTAATTATTGTGCAGACATACACCCGCTTTTCGCCAATTTTTGGCTTTTACGAGAAGGGGCGGAATATGAACGAAGCATTCTACGTTTGTTTTGCAATGAGCAGTTATAGAGACACCCCTTCGCACCCCCATCCTCCCTCTCCAACACCCAAGTCGCCTGCACCTCTCACAAACACCCATTTTTACAATGTCGAATCTAGATATCATATCGAGGAGTCTCAACGAGTGAGTAATTGGAAATTTCTGACTAACAGTGCCAAAGCGTTGTAAAAATAAAACCCAAAAAACAAGAGAGAAAGAAAGAATCAGAGAGAATATTCCGAAGGAACTAATACACAAAAAGAGAAAAACAACAAAATAATTGAAATTCAAGAAAATCATAAATAACGCAGGTCTAGTTAGTCACTCAAAAGAAATCAACATGTGCCAGTATGCCATCAAGAATATTGGGAAAAGGGCTTATCGATAAACAAGATACTTCTCTCGCCTTTTGTTGGGAAATCATCGCTAAAATCCAATTTAGGGGTGATTTGAAAAAAAAGCAAAAACCTTTTTTTTCCAGACATAACAAGTACATGTTTAAGTTTTAGCCCTTTAGCTCCATTAATGTGGCTTATACGTGTGATACCTACAAAGCCAGCCAGCCAGCCATCAAGGTAGACAGACCAACTTGAATACTGAAAACACTTATGATGGAAATTCTGCTTGTCAGTTTGAGTCGATAGTATCTATATGATGCTGACACTCGAGAATTGATGGGGAAGCAAAAGGGATGTAACCTATTTAGGCTGAAGTAATTCACCAGACAGAGCTATTTAACCAATTTTCACAGATCTTAAGTGAAAGTACATGATGTTCAAGGCGTTCAATAGATTTTCCATTGTAAGTTATTTGCCAGACCGGTGATTCAGCGGATATATTTCAAGGGTGTTTTTTTTCCGAATTGGCAAACATCAACTCTGAGTCTCAGGTATGTCCGGTATGTTTAATATGTCTGTCCCTCATGAAATTCTTTTATCTACAGATTAAATTGAAAACAGTTGATGAGAATATATATTAAAATTCTGATTTAAGAGTTCTGTCCATTGACTCAAATGTTTTTGTCTTCGTCATACTATTTCGACAGTTGGTATGCCACGCGAGTCAAATATATTTTTTAATGAAACGTCATTAAGTACGATTTGAAAACCATCGAGGTAGAGGGAAATTTTAAAAGCAACACAATAAAATAGCAGCCCGTCTCTAATGGTTTTTGGACTTATTCTTCTGTCATCTTTGGCTGACCTGTAGAGTGTCATTATTGTCATTTCGGGTCGTTGTTATGTAAATAAAATCTGGAAGTAAACTCTGGGTTAGACTGATGTAGTACCTGTATTAGTACCACGTGGTATTGTATAGCAGGGAGAAAATCGACTGGTAAAAAGGCAACAGTTTGCAAACAAATCTGTGTCGATTTTCAGGAAGATATAATTGTATTTACCGACATTTGGATTTGAGAAAAATCAAATATGATTTTTCTCTCTTGAGCTAAAAAGTAGAATTTAATGCTTTTTCTACTTCAGTTTGGAGCTGCCATAATGGTCAATATCTCTGCTTGGTCTACGAAAGAAGTTATATGCACTGATACTTTCGACCGCCTTACTCTCCAATTTATTTCTCCGTGTAATATTTTGTGTTCATTTAATGGGGGTATGAGACGCACCTTCTCTTCCCGTGCGTTATCAATTATGCTTTATTTATCCCACCCAGGATACATGTCACCTCAATATGAGGAGACATACCTAACTTGTTCTCCTTGCCACAGCTGCATAGAATGACATACAAGCAGTTCATAGTCACATTTACTTCTGATGAAGGACGAAGACACTAGTCTGAAAAATCCAGTTAGTAATAACAAAGTAATAAAAAAAAAAATGATCATGATTCCCCATCTCTGATATCCCGAGTAGAAGATGTCTCTCCTAGTTTGAATACTTAGTGGATTTCTACCTTCAATCAATTTCCTTTTTCCAATATTTTTTCTCCCATTCAAAATATTACAATGATGAAGACGAAACAGAATAACCTCCCCTCGCACAATAGAACGAAACTGGAGTGATTCCTCCATGGAGTAGCCATGGGCGAGGCGTATAAGGATTCTACGATGCCCAATTGATAGAATACCCCTTCCGATCTCACTGATAAACTCAAAAGAAAGCAAGAAACAATATGTTTGGCTCCAGCTTGGCTGCAGGAGCTGCCAAAACGACGTTAAAAACTGCATCCGATTGTCTCAAGGTAACTACACTCCCTGGTTTGGGAATCACGGTTGTTCATCTTGAATGTTTGCCTTCCTAAGTAGAGAGCACTATCTGTCCCCCTATTTTACTTATCCATGGATGGGTTCACGCCAAGGACATCAGTGCAGAAAGAAAGTAAACATACTCGACTTATTCCATAGTCGACGTGGTTAACTGGTACGCCTTTTTCAACTCGACATTCCAAAGATGACGATCCATCCAGGTATGCAAGCAGAATCGCTGCAGGAAGATAAAACACCTGGAATTGTGTTTTATTAGTTTTTAGTTAAATCGAAACAAAAACACTCCATGCGAACTGTGACTCAGATCGATGGTCAGTCAGCTGGTTTTGTGGTCCATTACTACTGCAGTGTGTTTGATCATCGTTGGTGCCTCAAATCTTCAATTTGAGTATAAAAAAAAAGCTAATAGAAATAAACAATGATGATAGAGAACCTTTGTTAGATACAAGCTCTCTTCTTGTAAAAACCAGTTCATGTCCGGAATTTACATTGTTTTCTTCTACCGTAACAAAAACAATCATCAAATAAACGCTTCTTTGTTTTTCTTCCCCATCACGTTAAACCAAACCGATGTCTAAAATTAACACCATCCAACTGTGATTTGAAATCACGACCAACTAATCGAAAAGCAGCTCGATTACCAATTGAGCATAACTCATAAATTTAGCATATCTACAAAAAATTATGTTTGAAATACGCAAGGAATGTTTCATCCTAATAGATAAATACGTTCATGAAATTAACGTTTCCCTAACTTGACTTGAAATCGCAACCAACTGATCCGTAGTAAGCTCTGTATCAACTGAGTTTAACTGACAAGTCTCACGTATCCACAAAGATTTATGAACCAAATATATAGGGGAACATCCGTTTCGTTAATAAATACATTTATACCAAAAAAAAGTGTTCATTATAGATACGATGCAAAAGTTGCATATCAACTTCAGTTAGAAGAGAAATAAGGAAGGATTTTGGCCATGCAGCAGCCAAGCTGATCCGTAGATCAGTTTAAAATGTTAACATCGGAGAATGGCATTTTTGCCATGTCGAAAAACTATCAATGGTTGCAGGTATTTCGCCCTTTCGCAATTCTTACGCTGATTTTCTCGTTGTTAATGAGTGAAGAGTATAGAAACTGGCAATTATTCCCTTCAAAATTTGTTTTTGTGCCCACGACAGTGATATCCATTTGTAACAGCTTCCCTCAATTTATGTGATCAAATATGTTAAAAATTGCTTGTTGTCCAATTGGAAATGTATAAATCTCAAGTTATCACTGCCCATTTCGCAAAGGTAGAGTTTAAATTGAATTAGTGACATCTTCTATACTTTTCAGGCGTATTTGATCTGAAAGTAGTTATTACCAAGGAATAGGAAAGAGTTTTTAAAAGTTACATGGTGTTATCAATGTAGTGGTGTCAGACTGTCACAGTTGTATTTGTACAGTGCAATATTCTTTTCAATACCTCCCATTCAACTTTGTGCAATACCAAATTGAGCTTGATAAATGAGCCCAGGGCCTTGGATTAGCCACGCGAACAGATTATCAGATATTATTTGTCACAGGATTAGATTATGTAGATTATGCAGTACCAGCCAATAAAACATTTGAAAACCACTCATAACAATACAGGCTTCGCCGAAACGAAGACTTACTAATAGGGAGTAAAGGCATCGAACATGATTACCCATTATTCAAAACTAACAATAAAGGCAGATGTACAAGTCTTTGCACATGAGATGGACTCATCAACTGAGTAGAAGCATTGGTTATCTGAACAGTCGGGCCTTGATAAAAATTAAGATGGCGCAATCCACGTCATTTTAAGAGAATGAAAAGAGGAATCACCCTATTTTAACGATATAGGCGATAATTATCACAAGCCAAAACAATTAAGACTAGAAATTTATTCCCAAAAATGGGTGATCAATTTCTAAAATTAACTTGTGTGACTTTTCATCTAACCAGTAAAAATCTCCTTTAGATA
The DNA here is from genome assembly GCA_963457665.1 of Thysanoteuthis rhombus. NCBI lineage: Eukaryota > Metazoa > Mollusca > Cephalopoda > Oegopsida > Thysanoteuthidae > Thysanoteuthis > Thysanoteuthis major. The sequence goes on from OY735206.1 coordinate 19,919,655, forward strand.
TTTTTGGTTTCGCTGCTAATGACAGAGTAGAACTCGAAAGTCAAATGATTAATGATCTGAGAGAATTTAAGACATAAAAAATGTGCAGAGATCCACCATACAAAGCTCCACTTAAAAACCCATAGAAAATCCGAAAACAATTGAAATCAATAATTTTTAAGACTGCAAGGGAAGACAGTAATGAAATTACTAAAAAAAAGTTATCAAAAATCAAAGTCAAGCATTCAAAATAACAAAATAAACCAAAGATTTAGAGATGCTGAGATCCAGGCTGAATCTATATCTAGCAACGAATCAGATGGTGATGATTCACAAAATGATAATAATTCACCAATAACTCCAACTGGAGAAGGCACAGAATCTGGTAAAACAAAACCAAAAGTGTAGAAAAAATGTCTCGTTGGAAAGAATTAAGAAGTTAGAAAATGAAAAACAGTCTGCTTATCGATGACAAACATAATCTGCAATCTCAAATTGACCGTTTAAGAGTAAAAACTAATAAAAACCCCAAGAAGAGAAATTATCTGCACTTAAATCTGAAATCATTGCCAAGATGAACGTCGAAAATTCACAAAACAATCATCATCATTTTCCTTTGCCTTTTAGTGTCTGTCGTTGGACTGTCTCCAATATTTGCCAGATTTCTCTATCGGAGGCGAGATCGAGCCAGTATTTTCTGAATTTGTTCGTCTCACCAAGGGTTGCAGTTTCGCATACGATCTCTGGGATCAATATTTTAAGTTGCGATGTCCAGTGGTTGACCGAACTTGCAACATGATCAACCCATGTAAATCACTTGCTGATTATTTGAAAGGAAAATAATTTTTTATCTTACATATGACAAGGCAGCCTCCAAAACTATATGACAACACAAAATCAAGAAAAAAGGAAAACAAAAATTTGACATTGGTGAGAAAATCCAGGAAAACATCAATTTTCGAGAAAATGAATGCAAGAATAGTAATTAATCCCTTCCACAACCGAGCTCAACAACACACGTAAAAATTTCGTTCTAAGTCCAATACCAAATTTAAATGCATTAATAAACGCCAACCACACAAAGTTACTTCGTTTTCTCCACCCTGCAAAGTAAGCTCCAACCATGGAAGTATTAAATATAGAAAACAAAGGTGAATTAAATGAGATAGTTCTTATAAAATGTCTCTTTCCTAACGTTTATGGACTATAAAACTGGGTTAGAATTTTTGATTTTTGGAGTAAAGGCAGAAATCGTCATGATTATCGAGACGATATCAAAATCAATACAGAAGAACAATTGGAACGTAATATTTCGATTGATGACAGCACCGTCTTCTCAGATTTAAGAAATACCCCTCCTAGAGGTGTTACAGTGTATTTAAAAGACATAATGTAAACAGGAATACTAAGATCAACTGTTATGTAAGTTGTATCACCATTTATTGCGATGATTTTAGAGAAGAAATTGAAAGATACACTGCGAATGATCGGGATCTCTATTTTGATTTCATATCATTGAATCTAAATAATATAACCATGTCCTGATATCTGGTGACCTCAACCATCCAGACATTGACTGGGAAGAGCATGAAGTAAACAACAAATCGTTATCATCTAGCTTTCCAATCTCTGAATACAATTTATGATTGTTCTTTTTCAACTCAGCAAATCCAACACCCAACAAAACATCATGAAAAACGAAGATAAAACCGTCTAGAACTCTCATACGCTACAGACTAAGACGACGTGAAGAGAAAATCGAATTCAAAGCCCATTTGTGTAGAATGATCATATAATGATAGACTTCATGTTCTTTTGAAAAGCCAAACCTGTATACAATCCAAATCGCAATCAACACCGATTTTTCGTATAATTATAGAGATAACAACAGTCTAAATGGATACTTGTAAGGCATAAATCGAATGAAGAGTTTAAAGAACGAGACGTCAATGATATGATGAATCTTCTCGAAAGTGAAATAAAATTAGCCATTGAAAAATTCATTCCAAAGTAAGAAAAAGTCCTATTTACATCCAGACAGCACACAAGCAACCTGTGAAAACGAACAATATAGTATCAGATTTGCTAGGAGAAAAATACAATGCTCATAAAACGAGGCTTCTGACGAAAGAGGAATAAGACTGCATTCGCTATAAAAAGACACTGAAATGAAGCAAAGAATCTCATAAGGAATTATAATTACAAATCAATGAAGTACTTACCTTCATCTTGATTGCTGTTTCTTTTATTGTAACTAAACTCAGGCAGGGCACTGTTCAGCAGTGATTAAAGAAATTAACAGCCAGGATCGGAATGAAAAATAAGTTCCAGAAAATAGTCGAACTCACGACCCTTTATATCGGAAGGTGATTCGCTTAACATGCAACTGTTCTTTCCACTAAACTAATGACAAGCATTAACCCAAATCAAATCTTTACACTCACGCTTAACTCATGATCTCTTTTGAATCATTTTTCTATTGACTGGTAGTCCAGTTCAATCTAGTGTTTTATTTTCATTTGATTTAGTAGATAAGGTATTCTAAATCATTACCATTCATATTTTATACTATTCCTCCTCATCTTAATAGCTGTTTTTTTTTCATTGCAACCAAACTCAGGCTCGTTACTTATAAGGATGTTTATATCAAAGTCTGAACGAAACATTGTAGATAATATCAAAAGCAACCAGATATAAATTTATCAGACCAGAAAAAAGTGAACGTACTAAGTATGTATTTTATCCCGTTTTCACCAAAGAAAACTTGAGCAAAATGTCATTTTTTTTCAATAGAATATAAAGGATGTATGATAGAAATTCTTGAATCACAGTTATCACCATAATCCAATCCTTACTATCATTGGGTCAGTGAAAATTTACATCCTTGGACTCTCAAAAGGATAAGCTACGCTATAACATATCCACTTCCATACAATAATAAAGTGAGTATGAATAGTGGCAAACTTTCAGAAAATCTGAATCTAACACATGTAATATCAACTCACTAAAAGGGTTGTAAGCACGGAAGAGTGAACTACCGTCCTGTAGATTTAACCTCAGTGGCTCACAGAGTATTTGAACGGATTATCAAAGACAACATTATCAGATATTTACAAGATAATGAGATTAAGTCCCCAGAGCAATTTGGCATCAGAAACAAACAATCATGAATTTTACAGCTATTTGAATGTTTTGATGACTGGACGTCGTTGTATTGAGGCTAATGAAATCAACGTGTTTATTTATTTATTTTTTTTTTACTTTCGCAAAGCGTTTGATTCTGCTTTCGAACAAATCATGTTCTGATGGTATCATGGGAGAAGTTACATTCTTGGTTTAAAGAATTTTCACGTAACTGACAACAGAGCCAATCTCCATGGATCCATAACAGATTGGATTCAAGTGTCAATTGGTGTTCCTCATTTTCATTTGAGTTACGTCAACGACTCATTGGAACACATCTAAACTTGTAAGATAATTACAGATGATCTAAAAATATACAAACCATCCGGAGATAATACATCTCTTATTGAAACTAACATTATGGAAATTGAAAATTGGTCAGAGGAATGGCAACTTGATCTAAATCCTCAAAAACGATAGATGTTCCATATAGGCATAGATAATGGATCAATAAACTATCATAGACACGAACAGCAAAACACATTCAGCCATTAAAAAAGCTATCTCAGTGAAAGACTTTGGGGTCATCGTTGATGAAAAGTGAGGATTTGACGTATGTATGAGTGAATCTCTCAGAACGTGCCTGTTGAATGTTAGCCTCCATCAAGAGATACATCAAATGCACTGACAAGTACATTGTTAACTCAATAGATATCTACTACGATGAGTTTTAGAATATCCAGACGGAATCTGGCACCCTTATCTCGTTTGACATACTAAATCCATTGAATATGTACCGTGAAATTGCTTTTAAAAATTAATCACTTTGCAAGGAAAGACTGATGGTTTACATTGCATCTTTCACTCAAATATAATAGAACATGAGGAGATATGATTCTTGTATATCAGTATATGCATCAGTATATCAGCACTGGTCCTCTTATACTTTTCTAGTCAATTATTCCGATAATTCATTGTCATAACTTCAAGATTTATAAAGGTCATTAGGAAATAAGACCTAGAGGAGAATTTTATCACGCAACGAATATTGATTTGTGGAATAGTTTTTCCTATATAATGACCAACGCACGATCGGCAAAAGAATTCGAGAGACTTTATGATTCTTTTTACAAAAACTCTTACGGGATTATGACTGATATAGAGTGCTCTATAAGTCAACGGACTTTCTCCCTTAATTAACATATTATTAGTATGATACAACTGAACTCAATAAAAGTCGATAATATCCATGCGTCCTGGGCTATGTCATATCGAACATTTGATTGGATTATTAGGTACACGTGTCATGGGATTAGATTACACAGTATCACCAAGTAAAATATGCGAGAATCACTCATAACACAACTGAATTCGATGAACAGTGATAATACAGTGCCATGACTTTTACAGTGAGCTCAATGTGTCCACAGCCATGCCAGATTAACCATTTAATCGGATTATCATATATCATGTCAGGGAATTTGATTACCTTGAAGAATACACCAAAATATTTCAAAATCACTTATAATACAATTAAACATTATTATTCATGAATATCTATCATATAGTTCATAAATTTCTAGAATGATCTCCACGTGTCCAGAGCTATGTCGGATTCGATTAGATTATCAGATATTTTCTGTCAGAAGGAGTTGATTATGTATTAGTCACCCAAAGAACATCTCTTAACCACTCATTACGTCCTTTCTATATCCTTAAAGTACTCTATATTGATTGCAACAAATGCAAACAATAAGAGGAAAATTATCGAAAAGACAAATGGCCAGACTTCAGCGAAATGATAGAGCTGGGAATTAAAAACATGCTATCCAATCAGATTTCAACCAATTAGTTAAAACAGTTCTATCAATAAGTCTCTGGAACGATGGATAACCGGAAATCAGTGTTGTACTCACAGGAAAATCAACTCACATGATACGCCATATGAGATCTTTTTTTTTTGTCTTAAACATTTGTCAAAGAAGATAACTATTGAAAGTGAATAATAGAGTAAATTCACCTACTTTTTCATTTTATCTATCATTTTTTTTTTTGCTCGTGCGTAAAAAATCTGTGTCCATTCTGGTTGAACATAAACAAGAAAAAGAAAAGCAACTTTATGTTTTTGTAATTTTCAAATGCTGTCAAATTGCTAAATTAATTATGTACAGCCATCATTTTTTTTTGACGACATGGGTAAACTGGCTGTTTCAATAAACTTCTTCATGTTGTTCGTGCAAAACTATTTGACAGCGAACAGCGACTGATTATCTCAACTGAGAAAATCTTCGGAGTCCGAGAAGACTCAATAGTAATTTATTTTGTTAGCTTTACGTGACAGGAAGAAAAATTCACAAAATGTAATAATTCTCCTGCTGTTACGAAAGTTCATGGTTATTCTGCCCTGAGGTATTTAAACAATTGACAACCAAATAAAAAAACATGCTGCTTTTTTCTCTCTCCCCCTTCTTTCTTGTCCGTCTTTTCTCTCTCTCTCTCTCTCTCTCTTTCTGCTCTCTCCTTCTTTCTTCTCCTGCTCTCTCTCTCTCTCTCTCTATCGCTCATCGTCTTGCTCTCTCTCTCTCTCTCTCTTTTGCTCCCTGTCCTGCCGTCACTCTTGCTCTTTTTCTCTTGCATCTCTCTCACTATCTCTCTCCTTTTTGCCATGTCCTTTGCTGTCTCTAAAAATATTCGTTTTAAAGAAAGAGACATGGATCAGCTTCCACCACGACGCATTTCAGGGTACTAATAATATTTGGCTCTCCGCACGATGATTTTTGGTCGAAATTGGGGTTAACAGAGAGAGAACGAAAAAACAAAAAACAAAAAAACAAAAGAAAAACAAAACATGATATCAGAGGAAAGGAAATTGAACTTGACACTTCTTTTCAGAATAATGTCTCTGATGAAAATGAATTTTCAACGATGTTAAATCGAATGAGACGTATGCAAATCGCTAGCTGCCCTGATATTTCATGATAACAAAATTTATGATAACAAAAATCAGAAATCAGGAATCAGGTCTGGTTAGTCTCTCCTAATAGAAACTCTCACATGACCAACATCTTTTGATGATGAATTAAAAAATGGAAAAAGCGGTGATCAATGAATTAATCCCTTCACTCTCCTTTTGCTGGCCAATGATAACTAAGAGAGTCCAAATTTCCAATAGACAAACAAAGGGAATGGCGTAGCACAAACTTACATTGTAAATTAGACCCAACCACGAATAAACTATTTCTAGGATAATTAAAAAAAAAATCTATATGTAATAAACGGTAACTGTTAAACTTTTTAGCCTTTTAACTCCATTAATCAAAGTTCAAACAGCGTGATATTTTTCTGAATGAATTATATTTTCAGAACGTTGAAAAGTTTAAATGTTTGTTTTGGTCACGTAAAACTAAATATAACATAAACTCACACTTTAATGATACGAAAAACATGGCGTATTTCCAAATTCTATTTTGTTTTCTTTTCAGAAAACGCCATCAACTTTTTGAAATGTGTTTGTCATTTGAATTTTGACTGGAGATATACAATATACATCGGAATTTGTCAGTTTTATTGGATTATATTATATCTAAAAAAGATTAAATCTGTCCTGTTTATCTTCTTACTATCTATCTTTCGTATAAACATGCAAGGCATTATCGACAATTTTTCTTCATCCTAAACATCATCATCATCATGGACATGGACACGGACACGCAAAGGAAAGCTGAAGAGAGAAACAGGATCGCTCATCATGGCAGCCCCAAACAAATGCATTAGGATGAACTATAACCCAAGCAAATAGCAAATGCCACCTATGTAGAGAAACTGTAAACCAAATAACCAGTGGATGTGATCAACTAGCCCAGAAAGACTATACACCAACACGATAGGGTAGCAACAGTGATACACTGGGAACCGAGCAAACAAATAGGATACAACCATGCGGAAAAGTAGAACCAGCATGGATTGGGAGCAGCCCTAGAAAATGGAAGTCACAAATTATTCTTGGACTTTGACATCCCAACTGACCACCCCATTCGAACAAGAAGAGCGGACCTAGTTATCGTAGACAAGAAGCAGAGAACCTGCCAAATAATTGATGCAGTCGTGCCTGCGGATCAAAGAGTAAATAAAAAAGAGAATGAAAAGCTGGGAAAATACCAGGACCTGGCAAAGGAGCTCAACGAGGTGAGGAACATGAAAGTCAGGATAGTACCAGTATAATTAGGCGGATTTGAATCTGTACCAAAGACACTGAAAGTGAGATTAGAAGAAATGGGGATAAAAGGAAGGATGGAGACTATACGGACCACAACACTGCTTTGGATTGCACGAATACTGAGGTGAGTGCTACAAATATGAGATGTACGACCCTAGCTTTTAGCAATAGCCTGACGGGAAGAAAAGAAGAGGGAAGGAGAGAGAAAAAAAATTGGTCGTGGAGGTACGATCCAGAACGCTTGTGTAATAGGTGAGGGAGACATCAGAGGAGGGCTGGAGACCTGAAGAGACTTACTGTCACTCAGTCTCCAGCTCTTACTATTAGGCAACTCGTGTGAAATCGCAAATTATTATTATTATTATTATTATTATTATTATTATTATTATTATTATTATTATTATTATGCAATCTCACACCAGTTGCCTGGCGGTTACCGCTTGAGGTTGAGTGAGAGCAAGTCTCCGCAAGTCTCCAGCCCTCCTCTCCTCATTCTTATAGACCACAGAAATACTGTGGTTTACAGTTTCAGACCGTTTGCCCAGTGGTCACTGCTGAAGGCTGTATGACAATAAGTCTCCTCAGGTCTTCAGCCAACATCTCTTCTCTCCCTCGTCTATCATGCCAGTGAGGTAGTTCACATTTCTGTTTCCATTTTCCTTCCTCCGTTAGGCCACTGCTAACATTTAGTGTTGCAGTCCTTACATTTTTAGCACTTTCCTCAGTATCCTTGCGGTTCCTAGCAGACTTGTGGTCAGTACAGTCTCAATCCTTCCTTCTATCCTGAGCTCCCCCAGTCTCACCCTCAGTTTCTTTGAGACAGTTCCCAGTGCACCTACTATGATTGGCACTACCCTGACTTTCATGTTCCACATCTTCAGTTCTCTTGGTAGATCTTGGTATTTTTCCAGTTTTTCACTCTCCTTTCTCTTTACTCTATGGTCTGCAGGCACATCTACGTATATTATTTGGCAGGTTTCCCTCTTCTTGTCTACAATTACCCAGTCCGGTCTTTTTGCCTGGATGAAGTGGTCGGTTCGGATATTAAGGTCTCAGAGTAATTTGTAGTTCCCATTTTCCAGGGCTGCCGCTGGTTTATGCTGGTACCAATGGTTGAATCCCACTCATTTACTCAGTTTCCTGTGTATCACCGTTGCTATTCTATCGTGTCTATGTTTATACTCCTTCTGGGCGATTTGACTACATTCACTAATTATGTGGGTTACGGTCTTATCTCTTTCTCTACACAGGTGGCACTTGCCGTTTGTCATCATCATCATCATCATCATCATCATCATCATCATCATCATCATCATCATCATAATAATAATAATAATAATAATAATAATAATAATAATAATGATAATATCCTTGATATACAATCATCCACCAAGTATTTCACATCAGACCCAAGGTTATTGGAGGTTTTTCTCTGGAAGTTATTCGGTATTTTTCATGATAACTGCTCATCACGGTAAAGCAAATGATTGAAAGATACGTTAAAGAAAACAGAAAAGAAAAACGAGAAAATGAATGGAAACCAAATTCAAAGACCAATAGAAACTATCAAACAGGCGATATAAATGGTTACGTAGAAGACACCAAGAATGAGAGACAGAATTTCCATTCCATGCATACCAGCACAAAGGTTTATAAGTTGGATTTAAAGGATTTACGATATCGATACTATATTTTTGGAACTGAAGAAAGGTTAAAAATGCTGCACAGTTCATGAATGAATAAATGTGTAAGTACATTCATGAATAAAAATATTCTAAAACGAAAAATGAAAATAAAAAGTAATCAGTATTTTCCTCAATTAAATAAAGGATACCCAAGAATCAAAGCAGATATCTGCACAGATTGTTCCTCCATCCCTACGGTGATAGCTAATGACAGCAATTGTGTCATTGATTTATAAAAGGTGACTTGATTTATGTCTGCAAACGAAATTGGGAGAGGTATATGCATTCGCAAATATCCGTCCATCTGTCCTTATAAACGTCAGTCTTTCTGCTTGTCCGCACAATATCTTCAGAAGATGGTATTCTGTGGATTGTGGATTTATAAAATTTGAATTCATTTACGTCTGCCAACGAAATCAGAAGAGGTATATTTGTTCTCTAATGTCTATCTGTATGTCTGTCAGTCAGTCAGTCTATCTATTTGTTCGCCTGCCTGTCAACACAATCTATCCAGAAGTTGGGATTTGGTGGAGGGATAAGCCATGAGCTTCCGAAAACTTGATCAAATTTTGAGGATGATCTAGGCGTTCATTTTCGATTCGGAGATCGTTTTCTTATCCAACAGGAAAAGAGGTTAGAAAAAACAGACTGTTAATAATCATCACACGGCACAATGAGCCAGGCACTAAAATGGTTGAGGCCCACTGTCAGTAGATAGTTGGTAGATTTGATCATTTAAAAGAAAATTATTATTATCATTATTAGTATTATTATTATTGTTATTATTATTATTATTATTATTATTATTATTATTAATAATAATAATAATAATAATAATAATAATAATAATAATAATTTGGACAAACTAATAATTGATCAATTCTATTGTCAAAAGTATATCGTCGAACATAGGTCCGAGGCCTTTGTTTGAGAAAAGTCAACCCTCTACAAAACATCCACGTCACACCTTCGTATGCTGCGTTGCAATAGTGTGTTGCGGCACACTGATTGAAAATCACTAGTGTTAAGAGTTGTCAGCGGTATGTACACTCTGGGTATTTCCTCGTTACACTTGTATGTATCACCTTTTGAATATGCAATGTTACTCTCCGAGTATGTTGATATTCTTTCAAGTCAGTGTGAGTGCTCGAAGAACCTTGTATTTTTCCACGGATATTTTATTGAACCGAAAGGAAACTGACTACTTAACCCCGATTCTAAATCTTTGTTAAAACTATTTCCAACCACCTAGAAAGAATGGTAATAAATCAATCAAGACCACCATTTAAGTTTTTGTTATTGCTCGACAGAAGATAAAAAAGCCGATGGAATAGCGCCGAAAGGCGAATGATCTCCCTTGTGCACCGGTCGTAAAATTCTCGCGCAAAGTGCACCCCGTTTGGTAACGAAAAATGGAGGAAAATCGAAGACGTTACACTCAGTACAGAAAAGTCGTAAATCTCACGCAGCGATTTATTTCCTAGCACACACTGTATTTATACTCAGTTCCGTGTGGCGACCATAGTTGTGTGCGGCAACCATAGTTAAAGAAGAAAAAAATGTCTTTTATTTCCTCTCTTGCTTCTTTGTTCCGATATTGTATTTAAATCTGTATTTTTTCCTGACTCAAATTCTTCTTTATGTTTTCCCCCATAGTTTCCGTATCTCTTTTTAATTTCTACCTTTGTTCGTTTTCTCAATTTTTGACTCCTGGACTTTATTTCTTTGCTGTCATTCCCATTAGGAATATTTTTGCCTATTTCAGCTTTAAGCAAAATAATTTGTCTTTCTTTTCTCTCTAATTCACCGATCACCGTGGCCCAGAGGTAGAGTGTGGTTCAGTCTACAATCTAGTCATTCCAAAGATTAAAAATGGTACTCAATGCCCCCCTGCTCAGAATAGGAATGAGGTACCTCTCACTGAGTATATGGGATTACGGCCAAATCACGTTGGATACACTGGTTCTCATAAGATCACACTGATTTTAAGCAACGTTGAGCCTGGTTAATATCTGAATGGGTTACCATTAGGGAATATCAGGTGGTATTGCCAGGCTGGATAGGGGTCTTACTAACAATTTTCCGCATGTACCTAACCTGGCAGAATTTTCGATGTGGGAATAAGCGGGGATTGACAGTATATATATATATATATATATATATATATATATACTGCATTAACATCCAGTTATGTAAGGTGGCCTAGGTTCAAAGAGAAAAAATGATTTTTCATTTAATTTTCGGCTCCTTTGTTCCCATTCTATATTTAGTTCGAATTCCCTGACTCATATCGTTCTATATGCTTTCTCTTTTAGTTTCCATATCTCTTTTTACTTAGCTTTTTTGTTCGTCTTCCGATATTTGGCTTCTGCACTTAATTTCTCTGCTGTCATTCCCATTAGCAATCTTTTTTGGATCTCCCAGGTTAGAGCAAAACCTCTCGCCTCTTTTACTTTCCATTTTGACGCTCATCCAGTCAGTCTGCATTTCTATAAAATTTTCTTTCATGTTTCCTTGATTCCTCGTTCTCCTTACTCAATATCCTGAAGGACGTATTTTTCATTTTCTTCCAGTATCTCAACCAAAAATTCTATTTTTATGTTTTTTCTTGATTTTTGATTTTTTATTGATTTATGTCTTTTGTATGATATCCCTCTCTTTGTCATTTTCTATTTCTATCCTTTATTTTCTGTGTCGTTTCTCTTCTGAATTTCTTTCGGTCATTTCTTTAAATCTAATTATTTCATTCCTTAGCTCCATTACTCGAATCCTTTTCTTTCTTATTTTATCTTTTCTTTCCTTAACTTTTTTTTATATCCTGGACGTTTTTTTAACATACTCTCTTTCTTTCTTTCTTTTTCGTTTGTTCCATATCTTCAACATTTTTCCTTTCTATATTTATTTACGTTATTGTTTTGCTCAACTTCGAAACCTAGTTTCTTCGTTTTTTTTTCCTTTTTATATGTGATTTCCTCTCTTTCTTCCATTCTTTTTCTTTCTTCCGTTTCTTTTTTTTTTCATATCCTTTACCCATGTCAGTCTCTCTCTCTCTCTCTCTCTCTCTCTCTCTCTCTCTCTCTTTCATTGCTTCGTCTCTGTCTTTTTTTTGTTCTATACTTTTAAGTCTCGTTTTTTTTCTTGTATTTTTTGCATAATATATATATATACATATATGTATAATTCTCTCTTGCTTTTTTTTTCGTTTGCTCCTTTTTGTGACCTTTGTGACCTTGTCTATTAACCCTTTATCTTTCTTTTTCTTTTATTGTTCTTTATATTTCTCCGTGTTAACTCTTCTCTGTATCTTTCTGTCTCTCGCTCTATATTTCTGAAGCCCGTTTTTCCCCCTTTCTTATTTCTCACTTTCCTCCCTGGTTTTGTTTTTTACTAACATCTTCACTTTCTTTTTTGATTTTCTTTTCTAATTTTGTACCTCCTTTCCTTAATTTCTCTCTTCCTTTTCCGTCCTTGTACCTTTGACTCTCACAGAGTTTCTCTCTTTCTTCGGAAATCTTGACCTTTTCTTCCACTAATCATTCTCTTTGAAATCTCTCTTATAGCCAGCGCTTATAATGTCCTTTACTTCATTATATCCCCTATCAGTCTCTGGCCATCATCGTTTTTCCTCTTCTCAGTCTCGTGGTTTCTATTCTTCAAATCCTTTGTACATTCTATTTGATTGTTTCCGACGTTGCTGAGGTTTTGGGACAAATCCTATTTGTATCGTTTCTACTTCCAAAACATTTTGTTTTGGGCTGAAAGTTCCAAATATCATTTTTTTTGAAGATTTTTTAATATATATATATATATATATATATATATATATATATATATATATATATATATATATATATATTGCATTTTTGGTTTTCGAGGATAATCTCACTTTTAACTAAATTTCATTACGTTCTTGTTTATCTTCCAGTTCAGCAACCCTAAGTTTTTTTCTCGGTATTTTTTTGCCATTTTATTGTAGTTTTTTTTCTACATATTTGCAATGTTCAATTTTTCTTCACTTCATCTTGAATCCCTGATGCGTAGCGGTTAATGGCGCGGAGAATGGAATTGGCAAAATAACTTCAAACTCAGGTAAGAGCTATTTACGTTTACATCGCGCTAATACCATTGGGAAAGGCATGACCACAGCTACGGGTAAAATAGCAGGGTGCACCGTTGTAGTTAGTCTAAGGAAGGCAATCAGTCTATGAGAAGGTAACCATACGAGAAGGGCAACTCTGATTCCAAACCTTGAAGTATTTTCTTCCTTTTTTCAATCTTTCTTTCTAACGTTCCTTTCCTTTATTTCCTTTATTATTTCATTTTCTTCAGACTATTAATATCCCCTTTTTGTAACCTTTGTGATTTCCACAACGTTTCGAACGATTCATCAAATGTCCTCCCCCAGGTTTTTCACTCTGAATGGAAAGAGAAGTAGGAGTCAATTTTTGTTTTATATATTCATGTAGACTTATCATGGAGCATAGGGCAACTACTGCACTGCTACGGTTTCACTAGTAAGTGAGGCTTTGCGTATTGGAGTTGCTGACCCCATGCCAAGCCCACCTTTTCTTTTCGGGCTTGGGACCAGTTAAGGCAACTGGCGAGCCATAGTTTTTTTCTCTCCATAAAACTTGGCTCTTTCCTGATCTGCTCTTTTTTACTTGATTCATGCTAAGTCGATGACAATAAACTACCGTCACGAACAACAGAACATATTAATGCCCTGGGCCTAAGTATGATCACTAGTTTCAGTTCAGTTTGCTAAAAACTCAAGTTGGGAAAACTCGTACACGACAGAATGATTTTTTATAATCAAGTTAAGACAGACACCTACGCAAGTCCGCAAAACACATTCTTTCGCAAAACCTATAAACGCTATTTCTTTTGAAAAAAGTAAAAAAAAAAAGGAAGAATATCAGTTGAAACTGAATATGTGCAGAGGAAACCTAGTCAATGCATACAAAAATATTCAACAATTATCAGCGCATTCGCCCCCCAAAACTATTTGCCTCCTTTCACCCGACCTCCACATGCATACGTGCATACAGGAACAAACTTTAAGTTATCAACTGAAGACAGCGTGAATTTCGGCCAGTGTAGTTCTATAGTTGACTCAATGAAATTTCCGTTTCATTGTGAATAATAGATATATTCAGTTCTATCTGTGAGTCAGGGCTTCAGTCTTCCAATAGATAACTAACAATGGATTATCTTGCAATGGACAACGGCTTTTATCTTGCAATAAATAACTACTACACTTGTCACCTCTCGCAGTTAATTGGTTGATATGCGTAAACAAGACTGATTGCTTCAGGGTCAAACTCTATTCAGAATGCAATTATTTCTGCAACCAAGCCAAAATTAAAAATGGGGGATGGGACATGTAAGGTTTCTTCTATGGGTGGTGTGGGGCTAAAAGGGGTAGAGGAGAAAAATAGAAAGAAAAAGAATCACTGTAAAGATCAAAGAAAAAAAGGAAGAAAAGGTGATAAATTCTGATTAAGATAATATGTTTAGAGACACCGGATAATTCATTTTAGTATCCACGTCTCCCTATTTTATCTTACTTTCTTTGTCCTTCTCTTCCCCACTCTCTCTTTTCTTTTCTCTTACTCTATTTTTCTTTCTCATTTAAAAAAAAAAATATTTTCTTTATTTCTTTCCCCCTTTTCATTTTTTAGTCTTAACCGAAAATCTGAACTTGCCATTGTTGTTAAGTTAGGAAAATTGTGTCAACTCAATAGGAGTTTGAATAATCTAATATAACAGTATGCAATATGGATAAAGTGAGGATATTTTTATTTTTGTAAAATCATCCTCATCATCAATGTAATTACAATTATTATTATTATTATTATGGAATCTCACACCAGTTGCCTGGTGGTAACCGCTGGAGTTTGAGTGACAGCAAGTCTCCTCAAGTCTCCAGCCCTCCTCTCCTATTACTCATAAGTCGCAGTAATTCTACGATTTACAGTTTCACACCGGTTGCCCAGTGGTTATCGCTGAAGGCTGAGTGACAATAAGTCTCCTCAGGTCCTCAGCTAACGTCTCCTCCCTCTTTCGCATATCATGACAGAGCTACTATTCGTTGCAGTGCTTATATCTCTAGCACCTTCCTCAGTATCCGTGCAGTTCCAAGTAGCGCTGTGGTCTGTACGGTCTCTATCCTCCCCCTAATCCCGATCTCCTCCAGTCTCTCCCTCAGCGTTTTGGGGACAGTTCCTAGTGCGCCCACTATGACCGGTACTACCCTGGTTTTCATGTTCCACATTTTCCTTAACTCCCTTGCTAAGTCCTGGTATTTTTCCCTTTTTTCACCCTCCTTCTTTTTTACTCTATGGTCTGCAGGTACAGCAACGTCTACTATTTGGCAGGCCTTCCTTTTTTTGTCTACTATTACTAAGTCCGGCCTTCTTGCCTGGATGAGGTGGTCAGTTTGGATGTCAAAGTCCCACAGTAGTTTGTGGTTGTCATTCTCCAAAACTGCCTCTGGCTTGTGCTGATACCACTTTTCCCCATGGTTGAATCCCATTTGTTTACTTAGTTCCCAGTGTATCATCGTTGCTACTCTATCGTGTCTATGCTTATACTCCTTCTGGGCGAGCTGACTACATTCACTAGTTATGTGGTTTACTGTCTCATCTCTTTCACCGCACATGCGGCATTTGCTGTTTGTCTGTGTTCTGTCGATTTTAGCTTTTATGTAGTTTGTCCTTATGCTTTTGTTTTGGGCTGCCATGATGAGCGATTCTGTTTCTCTCTTAAGGTTTCCCTTTCGTAACCACGTCCATGATTTCTCGTCTGCTATATCTTTTATCTGTCTTTTAAACTCGCCGTACAATTTTTTCCTTTCCCACTTTTCTTTTCTAGTTTGCTGTACCGTTCCATTGCTTTCTACTTTGTTTGTTGCACTATCCCTCGCGCTCTTTATGATTTCTTCACTATTTGTTTGCACATATTTATCTAGGACCACTTTAGCTCTCTGGACACAATCTTCTATGCTGATGAGCCCCCTACCACCTTCTTTTCTCTTAACGTATAGTCTATCTGTATCATCCCTAGGGTGTAATGCTTTATGCATCGTCATAAGTTTCCTTGTTCGCCTATCCATTGATTGGAGCTCTTCCTTTGTCCATCCTAGGAATGGTCCTGTATACCTAACTACTGACACAGCCCAGGTGTTCATTCCTTTTATTAGATTTCTGCTATTTAATTTGGTTTCTAATATTTTCCTTATCCTTCTAAGGTATTCCCTCTTAATTTTCTCCTTCATCTCTTCCCGTTTTATCGTGTCACATTCAAGGACACCTAGGTACTTGTATCGGTCTTGTGCAGTCAATGCCCTAATCTTGTTGTTGTCCGGAAGTTCAATTCCCTCAGTCATTGAAAGCCTTCCTTTGTGCATTACCATGATTGCGCATTTTTCTATCCCAAACTCCATTCCTATGTCATCACTATATTCCCTTACTTCGTTTAACAGAGTCTCAAGCTCTCCCCTGTTTTTCGCAAACAATTTAATATCGTCCATGTACATTAAGTGGTTGACCTTTTCTTTTGTTTTAGAGAAGTGGTATCCTTTGCTGTTTTTCAGGATTCTGTTAAGCGGTATCATTGTTAGAACAAATAATAGTGGGGACAACGAGTCTCCTTGGAAGATCCCCCTTTTTATCCCTACCTCGGCTAGTTTGTCCCCTGCGGCTGTCAAATCTACTTTCCAGTCTTCCATTGAATTACCAATGAATTTAACCACCGGTTCGCTAATTTTGAACATTCTAAGGCATTCGAGTATCCAGCTATGTGGAATCATATCGTATGCCTTTTTGTAATCTATCCATCCCATTGCGATATTCTTTCTCCTTTTCCTTACTTCTTTTAAGATCATCTGGTCTATGTAGAGTAAATCGTTTGCCCCTTTGGTTCCTATCCTACACCCTTTCTGTTCTTCTGGTAGTAGCCCCCTTCTATCCATTGACATGTATATTCTCTCTGCTATTTGCCCGGTCAGGATTTTCCACATAAGTGGTAGGCAAGTGATTGGTCTATAGTTGCTTGCTATGTTCCCCTTTTCTGGGTCTTTTTGGATGAGGGTGGTTCTGCCTTTAGTCATCCATTCTGGTGCTTTGCCTTCATTCAGACAATTTTGGAGTAGGTGAGTGAGTCTGCCGTGTAACGTGGTAAATTTTTTGAACCAATACCCATGGATCCCGTCGGGCCCCGGTGCTTTCCAGTTGGCTACTTTCCTAAGAGTATGTTTCAATGTGTTTTCATTCAGTATTATCGGTTCCCCCTTGTCTATATCTTCTAGTTCTTTTCTCATGTTTCCTAACCATTGCAGTGTTACGTTATGTCTTTTTGGGTGCCCCCATATGCTATTCCAATAGTTCTTGGCCTCTGTGGCATCTGGTTTCATGTCCTGCCTTCTTTCCCCATTTAAATCTCGGTAAAACTTTTTCTCATTGTTTTGGAATGTGCGGTTTTGTGTGTATTGGGCCGTTCTTAGTCTGTATCTTTTTAGTCTTGCCTCTTTGGCTAGTCTTTTCTGGTGTAACTCTTCGACTACAGTTGCGATGCCTTTTTGCGTTACCTTGTATTTGTTATAAAGTCTTACTCGTGGTCTGTCTGTGTGTGTTGTATTTCTAAGCAGTACTTCATCTCTCTGTAGTAGGGAGATCTGCCTTTGTAACCTTCTCTCCCAGTTGGGTTTCCCTTCCCTATTATTGCTCGGGTTCCTATCTTGTGTTGTAAAGCTTTGTGCTACCATTTTCGCCCCTGCGTAAATTAGGTTATTAAGTTCTAGGAGGGTGTTTGTTTCTATGTGATGTAAGAGGCAGTTGACCTGCTCGGTCACTTCTCCGACTTTCTTTCTGTCTTTGTCTCTTAGGGAGGGGAGTGTTGTTTTCTCTCCTCGCATGATCTCTTTCAAAGCTTGTATTTTGGTGTTCTCTTCTTCCGTTGGTGCCTCGTCATCACCCTCTGATACATAGCTTACTGTGGGGGTCTCATGGGGAGTTATTCTAGTTTTGTTATTGGTACTAATTGTGCTGGGGGGGCATTCTTCAGATGTGTCACCTGAACCTCTCTCTACATTAATGCAAATCTCTAGTAGTTCAGTCTCAGACAGCCATTTCTTCTTTTGAATTTGCTTTACTTGGTCAGCAAGGCGTTGGTTCGATACTTCCACATCAGATTTTTCCCTCCATATTTGGAGCATACGCTCCCTATAAGATCGCACTGAAGGCTTGCTTTTAAAGTAACAATACATAACTAGCCTATTCTCCTCCCTTGTCCATCTCTTTCTCTTGTTTTTTATAGCAGTCACTCCGAGAGGACCGCGCCTTCCCTGGGTGTCGTTAGTGGTATATGAGTCTTGGCCAACAGTAGCTATGTGACGACTGTGTCCCTCCTGAAGGCCATCAAGGGTACACGAGCCGGAGTTTTGGACAGCAGTCACAGGATGACGACCGGGTCCCTCCTGGTGGCTAACAAGGGAACACCTGCCGGTTACGACACACAAATCTTGAATTTGTGCCCCGTTTTTTGCGGTAAAATGGTTTGGTTGTACTGTCATGATAGGGGTTTTTGGTTCTTTGAGGTAGCGCCAGACCTTGGTGGGTTGGTTAAGACCGATGTGGTTCAGAAATAACCGAAGAGCCCCACCAGCTCTTTTTGGTTCTTTTAAGGTAGCACCAGACCTTGGTGGGTTCGTTGAGGGCAATGAGCTCAGTGGCATTCTCAGAGTTCCACCAGTTCGTACAACCCATGGTACGACCTTACATGGATAGGCCATTCTGCTGCACAGATATATCTATTTGGTGGTATGACCATCCCCTCCTAACTTCAGGCCTAAAAATTAGCACTAAGCTTCGTCTGGGTGAAATTAACAACCTTGGGGATCATACGTCTCCCTTAAATCTTCTAAGTCTTGACTTAGTATAAGTCTCGCAATCTGTGTTCTTCCCCCACGGTGGATTTCCCCCTGCTAGCTTATATCTACTGAGGGGTCCTAACGGTCAGTGGTGGACAGACTCCATTCATTCATACTCGGGGGAGGGGTAGCTAGGCATTACTTTCCCATAAGACACCTCTTATCTCAGTGGGGGGGGGGTGGAGAGTTATTAGTTTTAAATTATAAATTATAAATTTAATTCCACTTACCCACGTGCAGTTCCAAGAAACAACAGACCACTCTCTCAACTTTTTTTTTTTTTTTTTTTTTTGTCTTTTTCATTAGGTAGAATTTGGCAGTGGGCAATTCATCCAGGTGAAAACTTATCGGAATCGCAAAGAAAACCATCTCAAAAGTAGAAATATCAATATGTCAAGAATAATCATTCTTAAAGCCTAAAGTAAAATATCTTTTGAACCTTCGAAAATCAAAATATCAAGAATAATCATTCTTAAAGCCTAAAGTAAAATATCTTTTGAACCTTCTAAAATCATCAAAATATCAAGAATAATCATTCTTAAAGCCTAAAGTAAAATATCTTTTGAACCTTCGAAAATCATCATAGGGCTCATTCAGGGTAGGGGCCTGCGGTCCAAATGTTACAACTACCACTTATAATTATAATTAAAATTATTAAAATTATTATCATTATTATTATTATTATTATTATTATTATTATTATTATTATTATCATTATTGAGACAATATACATATAAGAGTTTAGTCTGAGTTAGTTTTCAAAGTCAATCACCAGAAATCATTCAAAGAAAGAAATTCACCTCTTTGCCAAAAGATTAAGATGCTTGCTTCTACCCTCTGTCTCGCAATCTGTGTTCTTCCCCCACGGTGGATTTCCCCCTGCTAGCTTATATCTACTGAGGGGTCCTAACGGTCAGTGGTGGACAGACTCCATTCATTCATACTCGGGGGAGGGGTAGCTAGGCATTACTTTCCCATAAGACACCTCTTATCTCGGTGGGGGGGGGGGGGTGGAGAGTTATTAGTTTTAAATTATAAATTATAAATTTAATTCCACTTACCCACGTGCAGTTCCAAGAAACAACAGACCACTCTCTCAACTTTTTTTTTTTTTTTTTTTTTTTGTCTTTTTCATTAGGTAGAATTTGGCAGTGGGCAATTCATCCAGGTGAAAACTTATCGGAATCGCAAAGAAAACCATCTCAAAAGTAGAAATATCAATATGTCAAGAATAATCATTCTTAAAGCCTAAAGTAAAATATCTTTTGAACCTTCGAAAATCAAAATATCAAGAATAATCATTCTTAAAGCCTAAAGTAAAATATCTTTTGAACCTTCGAAAATCATCAAAATATCAAGAATAATCATTCTTAAAGCCTAAAGTAAAATATCTTTTGAACCTTCGAAAATCATCATAGGGCTCATTCAGGGTAGGGGCCTGCGGTCCAAATGTTACAACTACCACTTATAATTATAATTAAAATTATTATTATTATTATTATTATTATTATTATTATTATTATTATTATTATTAGGAATCTCACACCAGTTACCTGGTGGTAACCGCTGGAGTTTGAGTGACAGCAAGTCTCCTCAAGTCTCCAGCCCTCCTCCCCTAGTACTCATAGGTCGCAGTAATTCTGCGATTAACAGTTTCACACCGGTTGCCCAGTGGTTATCGCTGAAGGCTGAGTGACAATAAGTCTCCTCAGGTCCTCAGCTAACGTCTCCTCTCTTTTGCATATCATGACAGAGCTACAATTCGTTGCAGTACTTATATCTCTAGCACTTTCCTCAGTATCCGTGCAGTTCCCAGTAGTGCTGTGGTCTGTACGGTCTCTATCCTACTCCTAATCCCGATCTCCTCCAGTCTCTCCCTCAGCGTTTTGGGGACAGTTCCTAGTGCGCCCACTATGACCGGTACTACCCTGTTTTTCATGTTCCACATTTTTCTCAACTCCCTTGCTAGGTCCTGGTATTTTTCCCTGTTTTCACCCTCCTTCTTTTTTACTCTATGGTCTGCTGGTACAGCAACGTCTACTATTTGGCAGGCCTTCCTTTTTTTGTCTACTATTACTAAGTCTGGCCTTCTTGCCTGGATGAGGTGGTCAGTTTGGATGTCAAAGTCCCACAGTAGTTTGTGGTTGTCATTCTCCAAAACTGCCTCTGGCTTGTGCTGATACCACTTTTCCACATGGTTGAATCCCATTTGTTTGCTTAGTTCCCAGTGTATCATCGTTGCTACTCTATCGTGTCTATGCTTATACTCCTTCTGGGTGAGTTGACTACATTCACTAGTTATGTGGTTTACTGTCTCATCTCTTTCACCGCACATGCGGTATTTGCTGTTTGTCTGTGTTCTGTCGATTTTTGCTTTTATGTAGTTTGTCCTTATGCTTTTGTTTTGGGCTACCATGATGAGCGATTCTGTGTCACTCTTAAGGTTCCCCTTTCGTAACCACGTCCATGATTTCTCGTCTGCTATATCTTTTATCTGTCTTTTAAACTCGCCGTACAATTATTATTTGAATTTTCCCACCAGTTGCCTTGGGGTTACGGCTGGAGACTGAGCGACGGCAAGTCTCCTCGAGTTTTCAGCCCTCTTTTCCAAACTTTCATAGTCCCCAGCAGTACTGTGGTTTACAATTTCACACCAGTAGCTTGACGATTATCGCTGTGAGCTGAGTAAGACTCTCCAGGTCTCCTGCCCCTCTCTCATCTGATTTCTCCCTCACCTATCACAGCAGTGCTGTTGTTTGTACCTCCACAACCATTTGCTTCCTTCTGTTTTTTCTCTCCTCCTATGTTTGGCCACTGCTAACAGCTGGGGTCGTAGATATATTTCTAGCGCTATCTTCAGTATTCATGCTGTCCCCAGCAGTGCTCTGGTCTGCACAGTCTCAACCCTTCCTTTTATCCCTAGTTCCCCCAATCTCGCCTTCAGGGTCTTTGGTACGGTTTCATGTACACCTATCAGTACTGTTACTAACCTGACTATCATTTTCCGTACTTTATTTAGTTTTTTGGCCAGATCCAGGCATTTTCCCAGTTTTTCACTCTCTTTCCTCTGTGGTCTGGAGGCAAGGCCACGTAGAAAGAAAGAAGAAAAGCAACTCTCCGGATTTATCTTTAGATATGATATAACAATGCAGAAAATTTATGATACTTATATATTTTTCTAAGCCACTGCAGTTTTAGGACTTTGATGTGCGTCATTCAAAGTCCATTTCAATTTTCACTACAGAAAGTGTTTTTCACATTTTAATTTTGACTGACGACGATATGCAATATGTTGTTGTTGCTGTTATTGCTGTAGTTGTAGTCGTTGTTTGGAGAGTGAGTGAGGGGGAGGACGGAAAAGAAATTAGGCCTCCTTGTCACGTTTCGACCTTCCAACCCAACCCATCAAAACAAGTGTGCAAATTCTTCCCAGTTGGTTATTTAATATACTTTCCTTCCTTTCTTTGTAGTAGACATAGCATCAACTGTACGTGCCTGTCTTTAGATTTTCCATCATTATCGGAAATGCACCAATTAAAAGCAACATTGTGTCTTTATTCATGTACTTGGTAGGCTTGATTTCTCAGAATGAGTTCATTTGTCAACGTTCCTGATGTTCTTCATAAATAATCAGCGCTATTTCATTCAGTTACTTTTCTGTCTGTTACCTCCGTCTTTTGGCTGCATGCAGTGTTAGAGAAGATCAGTTAATAGGTTGGGAAAAAGGGTTATCGATGAAAATATCATCTATCTCATCTTTTCTTCGAAATTGTTCGCTAGAACTGGCCGATTTTTCTTCAAACGTGAATGTCGTCAGACACAGTGCAGAGGCCAGATGGGATTTCACGTGATTAAGTTAGCTGAAATACAGTGTTTTAAATGATGATTTCTGAAGATGGAAGTCAAGCAGGCTTTCCACATTTTGAACGTTCTTCTTTCGTTTATAAAGCACTATAGCCTTGTGCCCAATCAAAGTGAGTTCGTAAAATCGATAAGGGATTATCCCCAACCAATCATGTAGACACGAAATAATCCTCCCTGGAAAGATTTTCCCTCATATTTAATCAGGAAAAATAAGAGACAATAAAGATAATCTGAGTATTTTAAAAATGTTTGTCCCAATTCACTAATTTTTTTTGAAAATGTCTGTGAAAATATCCTCTGAAGAATATAATCAAACATGCGCACATTCTCAGATACATATGGATACGGTATTTTCTCTCTGTCTGTATACTATCAAAATCATCTATTTGGAAAATCCAATTATGAGAAAGATTGACCTGTATGTGTCTAAAGATTCATTCCTTATGTTGCATTCCACAAAATGTCGCAAAAATTGGTTATATATATATATATATATATATATATATATATATATATATATATATATATATATATATATATATATATATATATATGTATTTATATAATCCAGGGAGATTCACAGGTTCAAACATCAGAAAGAGCTTTTCTTGTGTGTTGCTTCAGTCACCTATTTCCCAATACCAGTCAATGTAATTTATGTAATCGTCAGAAATGTTTTTTCATTGTTTCCTCTATATTTTGTTATAATTATATAATGTATAAATTGTCTCTTGTTAAGATAATCAAATTTTTCCCATGTAACTGTTTCGGGGATTATAAGAAAAATAAAACAGCTATATTGATATAGCAGTCTCGATCAAACACAACTTTCCTTCATTATATATTTTTTCCATACATGTAGTTTGATATTTTACATATACATATACATATACATATATATATATATATATATATATATATATATATATATATATATATATATATATATATATATATATATATATATATATATACATATAGTTATATGAATGAATTAATGAAATTAAAATCTTGAAACTCATCAGACCAATACATAGTCTGAATTTCATTACCTTGTAAAAATATTTTGAATGATGAAACAGAATGTGCAGAGGCATTAACTAGTTGGCATATAGCCAGAGTGAAGCAAGGGAACTTGTTGATGACGGTAATGAATTGCTTCGTTGAAATGTCTTCTTTGTAGTAACTGCAAATGAATCTTTCATCAACGAAAATCACTGGTCCAACACCTTGGCTGCTAGTAACAGCCACGCACATTGTGCAGTCACCCCCACCCTAAAAAAATTGATTGAGTGGATGCATTCTTTGAATTTTTCTGGTTATCATCTATAATGCGTGTCTTGAAATAGAAAAAAAATCTTGATTCATCAGAGACGAGGATACTCTTCGAGGAATGAGATTCTTGCTCTCCTCACAAGTCGATAAATTTCTTTCTATCAGCAAAATTTTTCTTTGGTAGTTGTTGCCAATTCTCGCACAAAACATACTTTGGGCAAGAGAGAATTGGATTCAAATTGCAATGAGACAAAAAGGAATATTGTCATAGGAAACAGTAACTGCTAATATCCGATATCGTGATAATTGCCCCATAAACTATTTGATATTCTTGTATTAAAGCAGATTAAATATCTTTATGGTAGTAGTGTTGAAATCATGAATAGTTACGCTTCCACTAAGCTTTCTACTTTTCAGCATTCTGCGCGTGTTATTCCTTCTGTCTCATCTTTTTATTTTCTTTAGAGAACAACATCTGTCATCAAAGGAAATTTATTTATCTACAAAACAGTTACTGGAGTCACCACATAAAAAATAAAGACAGGAGCTGACAGCAAGACTTTTCTTTCATATTTATCTAAAGAGATTTTTTTTCCTCAATTCCTATTTTTATGTTTTAACAAATTATATATCAACCAATCATAAACATCTTCTGTTGGTTTTCACGACTCTATGTTCCCATATTTACGTACGATTTGGATGGAATAAAATACCATTAATCATTATCGATTGTTCCCATTTCATCACTCATATAGATACTGACCCATGAATAGATACACACACACATACACACACGCAAATATACATATATATCATTTTGGAATCTAATACAATCCAAAAACGCACCAGAAATATCCACATATTGTCAATATTGGTAAAATAACATTAAAACAAAATAAAATACCATGGAAGACAAACAAGAACAGGGACACAGGCAGCATTTCTGAGTAATAGAAGCCAAAGAATGTCAAGTATCCAAGGGAGAATCGAATAAATGCAACACAACGAAATATCATCACGTGGGCATCATAACAATGTTTGGTTTCAGATATTTTTAAAGTTATTTAAATCTGTTCTGATGACGTCACTAAAGACAAATGCATAATTAGCAATAAAAAGTACATGAAAAAATGTACATTCTAGTCGCTTTTCAAACTGGCGAATCCTCAAAATACATAATATATATATATATATATATATGTGTGTGTGTGTGTGTGTGTGTGTGTATATATATATATATATATATATATATATATATATATATATATATATATACACACACACAAATCAGGAATGCATTATAATGTAATGTAATGCAATGTTAGATGTATGATTAGTTTTCAAGTGCTCGATACATTCAACATTAAACATCAAGTTGATTGACAGTAGAACTTAAGATAAAATTGAGTGAGGATCCACAATACAAACACGTTCATGTTTCTACCTTGTTCTGGCTCCTTCTGGGCAGAAACATAAACGTGTTCGTGAAGTAAATCCTTACTTGATTACATAAATAAATAGATGAATATATATATATATATATATATATATATATATATATATATATATATATATATATATATATATATATATATGTAATTAAAAGTGTGTGTGTTTGTGGGTGTGTGTATGTACGTATGTGTGAGTGTATGCAAATGTATTTGCTCGAACTCTTCCAATCATAGATTCACTAATCAAAATACAAATAAAAGTAAGATATCGATATCATATATAAATATAAACAGCATGTCGACAGGAGAAATAGAACTACTTTGACGAACAGTCATGTGTCATGAACGTACCCCGTTGGTTAAGTATACTTCAGACGTTAGAATTTACGGAGTTCTTATTTTCCACTGTTGTAGAGAGAAATATATTGAGAGATTAGAGAATAACTAAGATCACCATGAATGAAAAAAAAACCCGGTCAAACTGTCGGATAACACTTTTTCATAATCGTATCAAGATTAAGATGTTTTGTTTTTTTACCGAATTATTAATCAGTCTGTTCTTTTTTTACTCCCACTTCAAACCACGCCCGATAGCACCAACTTTCCAAAGTATCATCTTTGCTATTTGCCAAAATGAATAGATAAAATAAAGCTGTACATTGGGACTTATTGTAGATTCCCAATAAACCATTCTCCTCCTGGTGAAACGTTCTCGTAAAAACCAATTCACTTATTTGGTTTTGCTTGGAAATAGTCGTCTTGATGTATACGTCAGTGCTCATTCGTTCATGCAAGCACTGGAAAGGGTCTTTGTGTCTGTGAAGTATTCCAGACCCCATAAACGCATGTGTTATTCTGTCTTCGAAATAAAGAGGACAGTCGTAAACGTTTGCGTTCATGGGGTCATGTTAACGAGGGAATGCTTGGTAATAATTTAAGATGTTTCGCCTTGGCCTTCTCACCGTCAACAAAAGGGGAGAGATAACGTGCAAAGAAGAACTAAAGAACAATGAGACTTTCACTGTTGGCTACAAATTGTTGACACAATCAGATATTCACATGCACAGATGAAGACAAATGACAAAATCAAGGTGAAGATAGTATTAGATATCTTCTACTTATGTATTTAGTAACATATTTAGCTATATCTTCTGTCTGTAACATCCGTTATTTGTTGGGGAATGTAACTATTAAATGCTGATTGAAGAGTGGTCTTACTTCCTCATCTTTTTTTGCTTTTTGAAAATAGGTAAAAAAATCCAGGTTCATTCTGGTTGAACATGAACAAGAAAATGTACAGCAACACAATGTAATCGATATTTTGAAGCATAGTGGAATTGGAAAACTATCGAAATACACAGCCATCAATTTTTGAAAGTATGGTTGAAACAGCGCAACCATAAGGAGTGCACACAGACACACAGTTACACAAAGACACATAGGAACAAATTCAAACATCAAAATTCCTCAAAAAGGTTAAAGGCCAATGTTCAAAGAGCACTTATTTTACACATCGTTCAACACAGTCCCCATATTTCTGAAGGCTGCTTCAATAATCAAATGGATTCTACATTGCACAGTGAAAAATCTCCATTTATACCGCTTTTATGTAGATCTATTTTCTGAACTTGTTGAGTTTGTCACGCCATCTCATATCTTGCCGACTGCATTTTTGCATATGGACTCACGTAGTTTGTGAAGATGTCCAGCGATTGTATGACATTCATGCAACATGACCAGCCGATTGCCATTTAAGATTTCAAATGGTTGTAAAGATATCTATCAGGTTTTTTATTTTGTGCTGTCTTTTAATCTTCCAATGTTATGAGCTTGATTCTCTCTTGTTCACTTTGCATGTCTCCCTGTATGAGGGACAACTTTGTGGTTAAGTTCCATATCTCACGTTCATCATCACGAAAATATCAACGAGGAAAATCCAAATCCCAAATCTTCGAAATTCTGAATAACCAAATACATTTCCATGAAAAACTTCGAAATTCAAACATATTCCCATAGAAGAAAATTTCGGTTTCGTATCTAACAGAGAAATTTTAAAAATGTTTTTATTATACCTCTGCACTAAAAAAAGGATACCAATAATTGTATGGCTTACCATTATCTATTTCTATTTACAACCGTACTAATAAATTGTAATATCATCCAGAGTCTTAATTTTCCCCATCAAATGAGAATATTTACGTGGTTCAATGCAGAGTCATCGTCATTGTCTACCAATCAACTTAATCTTCAAACAAATGGCGTGAGGTTTGATTTATTAATTAATCAACCTTTTTTCCCGTATTGTTTGATAGATCATTCCCAACAAAAGACGTCGGTCGATGACATTTTTATTGAGTTGAACTGTCTCATGTATAAGTACTAGAGTCAGATAATCAAGCTAGGCAGTGTTTGTTGGCACAAGGCCAATTTAATCAATGATAATTGGACTATTTTGTAATCGTCTGTGAGACCATCCATTGGAACATCACTTTACAACAGGCACTGAAAATGATTCTTGAATAGTAAGAGTCACTGGTGGATGGGGGGAATGAAACAGTGAGCAAATGAGGGGAAAAGAGGGGTGGAAAGAGAAAAGTGAGGATGAATTAAAGAAAGACATTAACAAAAAAAAACAACAAAAGACCAAAGAAGAGCTTGCCGGGATAAAAAAAAGAGGAAAAAGAAAAAAGAAATAGAGTGAGCGAAAAAAAAAGAAAAAGAATTTTTTTTTCTTTTCAAAAGAAAAATAAGGTTGAACTTGTGAAAACCAATGTCACGCAATCAACGGAAAGACATAAGTTATTCGAAATTGAAAATCAATTTTCCAGTATTCGCTGATCCGACAAAAAAAAATTCTGTTTTTGCTGACCTGACAAATATTAAAAACTGGTGTGTTGTGACACCTAACGGTGACTGTCATACGACCGATGTCTTTTGGGGATGATGAATTAAAAAGAATGAACAATGGCTAATCGATTGTTGGGCAGTGATCACTTGAATAATCATTGAAATTAAAGAATTCGAACGTGAACACTGTTGGACATGAACTATGGTACGAATTTAGCATACATTTACATTGTGAATTCCGACCCCACTAGAAGCGTATTTTGTGGTAGAATTGGTAAATATAAAAAAGTCGTTTTTTTCGAGACATAATAAGGAGAAATGTTTAAATTTCCCACCAATGCAACCTTTACACGTGTCACAAACATAAATAGGCAACCAGTTAGCCAAACCTATTTGAAAACGTGAGAAACATACGGTTACAGTTTTGAAGACAGTTTTGGCTGACAGTTTCACAAATGTTTTAGAAGAAAGAAAGATAGACCTCGATATAAACAGTGCACTGAGATAGAAAGGAACACATGGCTCATTTGAGATGAGAAATCAATTTTTGAGTTTCTGCTGACAAATATTTAAAAAAAATTACCAGTTCAGCGAAAACTCGAAAATTGATTTTCAATTTCAAATTGCCTCAAAAGAAAAAGAAAATTAGAAAAAAAAAAAAGAAGAAAATTCTTTTTGAGGAATTTCTGCTCAAATTGACAAATTAGGCGGGAATTTAAATTTCATTTACTCTACTCTTCAAGAAAGAGTAAATCAATTGGTCGAAAACACATGTCTTATCGTCACTGAATCTAATCCAATTCAGAACGCCAGGATTACGGGAACGTGTGTTGAGAGACAATTACACGGTTCAAAGGAACACACACACACACACACACACAACTAGATCACTGGAATGGATTTCGCGAGGCTCTCGGATTTATTTAACACTAGTTGCGTGTTCAAGCTCACTTATCGATTTATTGACCCAGGGAGCTGAGCATGGTATGCATACCCTACAAGGGGGCATTTTAGATAGGAGTTGATTGTGAATTTGGGTATGAAAAAAAGGGGGCTTTCTTTCAGTGAAAAGAATGAGTTGTACAAAATAAGAAAAAAAAAGAAAGAAAAAAAATTCTAGATGACACCAAATGATGAGTCCTAAGACTGAATATAACTAAATTGGAATCTGACTAGATTACCAAAACTTGAACATTTGAATCCCTTATATTTTTAAAAAATATTGTAAATTCAAAGTGTTATTGTTACAGCATGTTATATTTAATGAAAATGTTTAGAAATTTCTCTACCACTGAGATAATATTTCGCTGATTCATTTTTGTTCTCTTTCATTTGAAATTATGAATTTCGGTAATTTTTTAAAATATAACGTTATGTTGCATAACAAGCTATTTGAAGATATTGGTTAAGTAGTTAAAATGTGGGTCCTTGAATTGTGTGTCCACCGTAGAGTGGAAAAGTTGCAAAGACGAAAAGAATAAAATGCAATTTATTGGCGTTTTTATTCCCCTTTTTCGTACTATTTCGGGGTTTCATGACGTGTGAGACATATTAGGAAATGCAGCCAACTGCAAAAATGCCAAACAACAGTTAGACATCACAAATCACAACATGAATACCCAGAAATCATATGAGAAGTTGTGGCCAAACGAAAGTAAGATGGTGTGACGATGTACAAGGGTTCGGAAAGTACTGGCCCTGTGATGTCCACCGCTCGGCGTTCTCTTTGAATATAATCAGCGAAGATCTCTTATCGGAAAGGACAGTCGATCAAAAATCGGGATAATACACGATGTTTGTCTGAGAAACCCTTCAGTCTTAATTAAGTCATGAAGAAAAAAATCAAATGTTGTTCTCCCCTGACGGACATCACTTGAGGACAATTGTTTCGTCTAAATAGATTTGCTGTCCACGAAAACGTTTATCATCTCGTAAAACCCTGTCGCCATTACTTATTCTGAATCTACGCAGCTTTACTTTCGCGTCTATTAATGCGCACACACATTTCCTAACAATTATATTAATACACTTTTTCAATTCCAAATTGATTTTATTATAATAAGGGGGACATATTTTTATTTGGTTGTCGAGGTGGGTCAAGGGGCCAAAAAAGTCATCAGCTACTTGATTAGCCTTACATTGCGGATATCAACCCTCAGCAGCTCTTTGCATGAAAATTATCATTCCGATGAAATGATTCCCGGTGCCATATTTTGCACAATATTACAGGAATCTTAGAAACGTCTGTTGTTTACTCAGCTCTCTTATTTGCATGGAAATGCAAACTCTTACCGGAGTTGACTTCATTTCCCTTCCAGAATAACAACGAGAATAATCCTCATCCAATTCTGGGGAGTCAACTTTTTACTGTTAGTCTGTCTTGCCAAGTTAAACCTGAGTTCAAGGACTAAAAACGCTTTGGTAGTGTCCACCTCACTACAATTCTAGAAATATCCCTGTAAGTGTGTGGTGCACCTTGATAACTCAACAATTGACCATAGTACAAAATTGATATTTTCCATCATCATTAACAATAATCTTTTGTATCAGTATTAGCTAACAGGGTATGGCAATGTCGTGTTTTAATTTGTTTGTATCTGCAGTTCTCAAAATCTTTCATCGAACTTTCTTTAGAATTTCTTCTCTGACAATGTGTTGATTGCTGGCCTGGATATGAAAGTATTTCATTCTAAATTATTGCACATGGCAATTATGGAAGACTAGTACTAGCACCAGAAATTCTAACCTCTTCCAAACATGCTCATTTGGAATGTGTACTGAATTAATAACTTGAAAACCGATGAATTGGAGGGATATGCAGCAGAAAAAGCGCATGTGCATGTCACAGCTGAATCAGCCAACTCGCGAAATACGCCTTTGGAAAGGAAAATGATCAGTGATTCTGTTTGTTCCAGTCAACCAGGCGTTAATGATGGTATATTCGGCTGAGTGGTCGGAAAGTTGGGTTGAGGGAGGTATAAGGGACTGGGTGTAAGAAAGAGAGAGAAAAGGGAAGAAGATGGTGGGCACTGCTCATGTAACAACTTGCTACAAAATAAACGCTGAACACTATTCTGCTTAACACCTCTTTTGTTGAAAAAAATAGCGTAGGATGAACTAACCTGGGGATATCTGGACCAAATTAATCAACTCGTTTGATCTTTGCATTAAAAAAAAAAAAGAAGAGAAAAGCTTGCGACTCTTAATTAAACTTCCTTGTACCATCAAAATCTTTTGGTACACACAACAGAATTTATTTCTCAATACAATATCATTCCAAACGTACGTGTCCCGTTTCAAATCCTTAATTGGTGGTTCCTTTAAACTGGGTTTACCAACTACAGCAAAATAAGTCGACCTGAGTTGGGCTTTAGAAGTGGGAGCGAAGTCGGCATCAATTATTGCATATGGTACTTTGCCACTGTAATTTGCTCATAACGTCACTGATCTTTGGTCTGATTATTGTCATTGTCACCCCTTACTGTTGTTACATACGGAAATAAAGTCAACATTCACTAGTGAGAGTTAGACTGGAACGATGTCGGCCGGTGGTTATCTGCAGGAAAACTCTCGCCCTTGTTGTGTGAAATAAATGCTTTTTACTTCATTTGTCTACATTGTACCTACGCTCTAGGCTGGAGCAATGGGTTTCATGCACTGTAGAAGAGACTTAATATATGTGACCCGGGTTGCTTGTCTCTTTTTAATTCTCCTCCTGATTGGAAAATACTTTGCTTCACAGAGGTCTGCTCCGTCGGTGGCTGGCGAGTTTACCTGATGGTATGGCTGACCCAGCCTGTGTCCTGGAGTAGCATTTATCAACACGGACACGGAACCGGTGAACGGCAATCGTTGTCCCACAGGGTATATTCGTACACTCCGTTTCAGCAGATGCCGCTATAACGGTTTTCGAATTTCTCAGATAGCGTCATGGACCCGCTTTCATTTATTTCTATCTTAATCATCATCATACCTTAGTGACACTGTGTTTATATCCTTTAAATAAGCATTCTCTTTAATTATTGAATAATTTCGCAATCCTAACAACACAAAATGACATGGAGAAAAGTTAAAAGAAAGCTTGTGAACTTAAATGTGGCACACAGACTAAAAGTAATTGAAAATCCGAACACATTGTCTCAGACACACGTGATCACGAAATTTGCGATGTGAAAAAATAATATATCCGATATTCCGAGATCTTTTTCACCAACATCCTTCCTGTCGTCCTTCTTTTCTTAATACAAATTGATTTAGTCAAAACAATAACAATGGAATTGACGAAATCCGTGAAGAATAAACTAATAGTTTACAATAAGTGACACCAACCTTTGAACGGAAAAGTGCCTCTTGGCGATGAGTCAGAGGCAATGTAGAGCCAGACCAAATTCACAGATTCATAATTTGTCTCTGTGTGAAGTGTTCCCAATACTTTATAGGAGGAAATCTTTTAAAATAAGTGTTTTATCAATTTCTCTCCCTCCTAACAAATTATTTAATCACCTTTCCACTTTTATTTATTTCATAAAATGTCAATAAGTAATTTCAATCTGAAATAAACTAATTAAATTAGTTTTTTTCCCTCAAAACTGACAAATTTCCGGTGGTAAATATGCTTTAAAGATTAGAAGAACCGAAAATAAGGAAAGTAAACCTCAAGGAAAGAGAGTTACATGCAAAAGATTATTCTATTTCCTAATTGAAAATTCGACTTTTCACGAAGGTATCCTAGGGTCTCGGTAGCATATGTTCCATAAAAATCTGATTCTCACCGCAGAAATGTTCGCACATTACGTGAAAGAACTTGCATAATACGGAAATACAAGTATATAGCACAATGCCAATAGGGAGAATGACTAAGTAGGCTGGATGA
This sequence comes from Thysanoteuthis rhombus, assembly GCA_963457665.1. Taxonomy (NCBI): domain Eukaryota; kingdom Metazoa; phylum Mollusca; class Cephalopoda; order Oegopsida; family Thysanoteuthidae; genus Thysanoteuthis; species Thysanoteuthis major. The sequence continues at coordinate 19,952,896 of OY735206.1, forward strand.
CGGGGAGGGAGGACAATTGAGCGCATTCCTTAAAAACAGTACAATGTAAGGCCTGGGAACCTTCCGATACCAATTCGAATATATATATATATATATATATATATATATATATATATATATATATATATATATATATATATATATATATACTCTTGCAACTCTGGAATTGAGCATTCTTGTAGATGGGGAAGCGCGCATAAGTGAAATATTACTATTCGTCCACTTCTGCGATCCTCTGCCTCTGGGTGTAAAGCAAATCAGGTTTGTGATATAATATAAAGCAATGTCTGATATGTGATGGATTTATTTCATGAAGTGTTCGATGCATTCAACTTAAAACTATGAGTGTTGAATTGGTTTGGAGAACAGCTGAAAATACATCTAATGGAATCTTCCTCCCCCCGACACATACATCCATACATATATATATATATATATATATATATATATATATATATATATATATATATATATATACACACACACACACACACACACACATATATATATATATATATATATATATATATAGAGAGAGAGAGAGAGAAAATGCACTTTTATGTGAATGATTTTACATATGTGCAATGTGTACGTTTTTGCAATTAAATTCAGGAACACATGCATTTTAAAGTAATGTATACGAATAAGCGGGGTGAAAGATTTAATTTTATGCATCAATTCATTTTAAAGTATGCCTAATTAATTATGGTTTCCCGTTAAGCTAATTCAGTAATTAATTGTTGAAATTGAATTATTTTAACAAGATATAAAAAAAAAACTGTTGATCATGTACACAAACTAGATTTAATTCATAAATTCAGCTTTTTTTATGTTTATTAACAGGCTCTTCTCTATATTCGTATTGCTTAGCATGTGTGGGTGCGTGTGTACTCTTTGATAAATAAGAACATGTTTTAAATGAATCAGCTGCAACGGATGTGGTAAACCCGTCCAAATCATTTTTTATATATATTTCTGATAAAATGAAGGATTTGCTACACAAACCGATTTATGTTTTTGCCCTGTTTGGGTTTCTCAATGCGAATGATCCCGTTTATTTCATAGGTAGGGGTCTATTTTTCTAGGTTGTTGGCTCTTCCCCTTATTCTATTTAGTTATCTGATTTCCTTCTTTATTTTTTCTTTGTTTTCTGATTGGTTATCACTTGTTATGTTTTTGTATTTTATTTATTGGAGATACTGTGCTTTTCACGTAGTTATAAATCATCAATTAGTAGAATACATCGTAGGCATTTTTTTATTCGTAGGTAGTACGACCGTCAGCTCTTTGTAGTATGTTTCCTCTCAGATAGTATGTTGTTCACACTTGAATCTATTGCCAAGTTTCAGAGTTCATTTTCCCGTGACCTTTGTGTGGAGTCTAGCTATTCTGGGCTTGGTCAGTTTCTACACGTCAGCGATAATTATGGTGATTGGGTCGTTCTTTAAAGTAGTTGGAGGTATAAATGATAATGTTCAATGTAATTACCATGTGAATAGGATAGCTATGGTGGTTAATTTTTGTATAACTATATCCCACTTATTGTTAATAATCTTTTTGTAATTTTGACTGGTGCTGGCATTTTAACGCTACTTCATTTTTCTATTCGTTAATTCTGCTTTGGAGGGTTCTTTGTTCTATTGGCAAAAAACTTCAAAATTCTCATTTAGGCATGGGTAACTTTGGGTTTTGATAATTTGGCAAATGTGTGTTTGTTTTTTATATTTTCCATTCTAATTTGGGTTTGAGGTTCCTATCAATTAGTCTCCAACTATACGTTGTCAACGATGTACTGTTTTCGTATTTTTCGGTTGTAATCGTTGATGTATGGTTGGCTAATCTTAGTTCAGAGGGTATCTTCGATATTCCTGTAAAATATTTAACTCCTAAATGTATCTCTTTTGCTTATGTTTCAATTTGGTATACAATGTCCGATTTGAGACGATTGTTTTGCTGAAGGCACTCGTTTCGGTGTATATAATTGCAATCTTATCTATTTTTTTCTCACCATTAGTATAATTTCTAAATACTTTATTGTTATGTTTTGTTATGAAATTATCGAAATCATCCGTACACTTATACTTAATTTTCAGAATGTTCTTGGTAGATCTTCCACTCGGAGGGTTGCTCGGGTGAAGTGTTTTTCTATGAATTGGATGGATCTTTTCAAAAGTTGGTTTTTATTTGTAAGTTGGATGACGGTGTATACCAGATGATTCCCTACCTCTACTCTTTATTTACTCCAAAATTACTTTTTAAAAAATCATATTTAAAGCTAGATTAGGTAAAACTACTGTTCTTTAAGGCTTTTGTGTATTTATTTCTAACTTCGTTGAATATTGTTTCTTTTGAGGAGTTATATGATAGCCTAGTTTCTATTGATTTGGGGAACTTTTAAATGATTTAATTTGGGTGGTTAGATCTTGTGTTAATATGTGTAATTACAGGATTTTCTTTTCTGTCGTATATGGATGTTATTAGATAGATTAAAAGTAATATTTAAATCTGCAAAATTTTTACATTTGCCCTAATTTCAACTTAATTTCTTTTATGGTGCATTTGAATTTTTTTCTTTCATTTTTGCACGTTGTTGCTTTCTCCAATTGAAAAGCCGTTTTCTTGGAGTATTCGTATATATTCAGGTTTCTTGTGACGTTATACAAATTATGCAAACCAATCAAGTCAAAAATTACGTCTTGAACGGGATTACAAATACAAACATCAAAAACGCAGACGGCAGTTTTGTTTCAGCAAATAATTCTCGGTTACTGAACAGTAAGTTTGGTCTGCAGTGTTTGATTTTTTCTATATCTTGATAATGATGTTAGTGCAGATCGTTGTGAATTCCATGGATCCCTCGGAGAATCCTTTAGATATTGTAAGGTAGTCCATAATGTCTGTATCATATATATATATATATATATATATATATATATATATATATATATATATATATATATATATATATATATATATATATTGGACAGTTTATCTCCGACAGAATGTAAAGTTAAATTATTTGGAAGCATATTTTGTCCGGCACTGGAATCGAGCGTATAGCAAATTGTGCAGCCGACTTCGTAAATGAATAAATGAAATAAGCATACTGATGTCAATTTTCAAGTCCGTGGACAAAATGGTATGACCAGAAGTAGTGGAACACACGAACACATGACCGAACACACGCACGTATGGAAACGGAAAGAACCCCTTGCTACCTACCTTGATGGCTACGGTGGTTCAGTTATATCACTTGTATCTTTTATAAACAGTCACGAAAACTGTCAGAATAGTTTTCAAGTTGATCGGGCTGACTGGCTGTCTAACTCGCTATGAAAAGATTAACATTTACATCTTCCTATGCGGACCAAATAAAAAAGTATTTTTTTTTTGTATTCTGAAAATCAAAACCCCTCATTCCCGAAATTTCCAATGTGTGTGTGTGATGGGTCAATTCACAATCTAGGTTTGTGTTAAGACTGTAGTATGTGCCAGATCGTTTTCTGATGATTTAGACTTTTTTTTGAGCCAACAAAAGGTGTGATAATGATCACCCCCAACACGACATGCCGTTGGTCACATGATTCTTTTGGGTAACTATCAAGACCTGCTCATTTTCTTTTTGGAATCTGTTAATCCCCACGCTCATTGAGTGTGAAGCTTTGTGGAATTGTGAAGTGATTATTTGGTTAGGTCCCTTGAGTTTCTCTTGCGATTGTGACACTTTTCAGTAGAATAATGGCGTCTGTTTACCTCGGCCACGCCTCTATGCGAGATATTCCGAAATCCAGCCATTCAATAAGAACGAGTGGATGGACTACCTAGGGTAATGGTGACTTCACACCCCTTGAAAGTTCTCCCCTTGTGACCTCACTTACCCTGCCATCCTTTTTCACTAGGAAGCACCAGAAAATTTTTGGGCAGGGGATGGGCAATGTTTTGGGGAGGGAATTTAAGGACATATATTTTTATTATGAGGTTACAAAGTTGAGGCAAGAGAGTAGGGAAAAGTCCCCAACCTGGGCGCTAATGATTCTCAAAGATATCACGATCATTATAATATTTAAAATTGAGAACTGGGAATTAATGCCATTTCTTTGACGGCATAAGAACAAATACCTCACTTTGAAATTGGATACTTTGAAAGTATATCAGTCTATCCATCGAACACTTTTCTTAGTGTAATGGAAGTTCATGGGTAGCCCAACTTTTTTGCTATTTTCGTTTAGTTCATCTAGCATTAATTGGTCATGTTGGTTTTTCGCGAAAAGGACTATGTCGTCTGCAAATCTGAGGTTGCAGAAATATTCACCATCTATTTTGATTCCTCTATTTTCCCAGTCCATCTCGAAGAAGGCTTTGAAGAGTTTGGGTGACCTGGTATCACCTTGTCTTTTTTTTGGTTCAAAGTATTTATGCAACCTGATAAAGGAGTTGCTGTGATTATATATATGTTGCAGTACTTTGACGTATACAGGGTCTACATCTTGCATAGCGATAGCCTCCATGACCATTGGAATTTCTACTGAGTCGAATGCCTTCTTGAAATATATGAATGCTATAGCAAGTGGCATTTTTCATTCTGCTGCTTTCTCTTTCGGCTGATCTATTGAATGGGGATGGTCCAGAGTCGTGTAACTTCTAAATCCAGCTTGTTCCCTTGGTTCGTTTTCATATAGTGTCTCAATGATCCGGTTAGTAATGATTTTTGTGAACAATTTACAGATGCAGTGGAGTAAACATATACGCCTACAGTTGTTAAGGTCTTATGGGTTTTTTCTTTAATGTAGAAGCATTATGGTTTCAGTGTTCCATTTAAAATTGGATAAAATGGAAAAGGGTAAATATATCGTTTTGTAGTGGCATAATAAGCAAGACATAAGTCGCTTTGATAATTTAGTTAACATTTTATTCTATATTGAAACTTATGAGAAAATTTTCATCAAGTAGTTGATTAGAAATAAATATTCGATTCGGTGTGTCTTACGATTTTTTTCCATAGAGGGCACACTATGTCCCCGCTGATCCCATTGCAAGATAGCAAGGGGACAGCTACTCCCGTAGTTCCGGTGCACCAACTTCCACTTTTCAATTATCTGCAAATTTATTTTTCGCGATCAGCATCAGCTGCAACGCCACGTTCTCCTTAATCTTGTCCATGGTTTGGAATATCTTTGAGAGAAGTTGGAAATCACTAGGAGACAAATTTACACCGTAGTTGGGATGATGGCAAACCTGGGTGACGTGATTTTTTTAGTCAGAAAGAAAACGTTGCACAAGACGTGGAGAATGAGTAAGCTCGGCCATTGTGAATGCAATTGCCACACGGTACACCAACTCACAGAATAGTGGCTTTCTGCTGATTGAATAGCTACACAGGGAAGCGTATGCTCATGCAGATGCTGTAAGATTATTTCCGAATGATTGCTTATATACATCGAAGTCGTGCAATTGGTTCTCAAGATGGCTGAATACCTTCTAGGCAGGCATTGTATTTGTAGCATGAGGATTTTGTCTGGCCTATTGAAACACTGACACGTATGGATATATGTGGATATATAAAGAGGTAATAAGAGAGAGAGAGAGAGAGAGAGAGAGAGAGAGAGCTAGAGAGAGAGCTAAGAAAGAGAAACCATTCTGAAATACATCATATAAATAATCATAGAAAGATAAAACATTTCAAATAATTTCTCGACATTTCATTTACCCCGGGGAGTTTTAAAAAATTAAGACAGCTGTTGTATGAATTTTTACGTTGGCATCTGTCAAACAGTGGTTGAAGCTGTGTGTTAGTTTTGTTTACCGTGAATGACTAATCATGATCACCGATCACTGTGCCTCAGTGGTAGAATACTGACATACATAATACATGCATACAAAAATAGATAGATAGATAGATAGATAGATAGATAGATACATACATACATACATACATACATACATACGTGTACGAGGTAAATAAAGTTAACAGTTAGTTAGATTAGTACATCTTGAATTGTATGTTGGTTATAATAGATAACGTTGCGTACAAAATATGGACTTTCTTTATATCATCTCGTTGGATCGGCTCTATTCCTGCAGCTATCACATTTTCTTCAATTGTTTACTCTATTTACGTTGTTTAAGGCTAGTGATACATTAACTGTGTAATGGTGGGAAATCATCTCAAATATGTTTCTATGTAATATAATGTAATTTATAATCATATTGTCGCACCAATAACCGAAGGGTATTCGATTCGTATATATGAGATAAACAACATGAAATATATATATATATATATATATATATATATATATATATATATATATATATATATATATATATCACATTATCTAGCTATTTCGGATACTTATACTTACGTTAGCTCAATAAATAGTTATGAGAAAACATATTGTAGATACACAAATTCGATTGAGAATTACTTGCGTGTCGTGTGGTTACGGATAACTTGGAACTACATAACAATGATATTTTCCTTTTCAGCGTTAAAGCTCATAATACACACACACACACACACATATACATATATATATATATATATATATATATATATATATTTATATATATATATATATACGTATATGAAGAGACAGAGAGAGAGAGAGAGAGAGAGAGAGAGAGAGAGTGGGGTAGAGGAACTCAGATAGTCTGAAAAGTTTTGGATGGATAGACTAATATATATGAAAATAGATATGTGGAAAAATCAGAGCTAGAAACGTACGTAGCTCAGCCATGCCTTTTATTCCATTGATAGCATCGTGTGTAATGTGTTATCTTTAACGTTTCATCTGTGTAACTGGTGCAGCAACAGATAAAAGCGATCGCTAATTGAAATCAGAATTAATCACAGTGATATACGATAGACACGGGGTGAGGTGGAGTCAGATGCCCCAATAGAAGGCAAAGCCAAAAGACATAACCATAAATCGTATACGAAAGCAGTGTGCAACGAAATGATAACAGAAGTCTACAATTAATGGGTCTGGCAGCAACGGGATTTAATTTAACACCAGCAACTCTAGTATCCTCACATATCTGCTGACATCAGTCTTGTTGATAAGCGATTACTATTTATGTTACTTGGAATTGCTGCAAGGTGGCAGAACGGTTAGAACCACATGGAATGGACAAGGCGAGAAGTGTTCAAACACCAGCTGATGCAGTTCATGTTCGCTTCGTACTATTGCCCTTAGGGGATGCATTGATATTCCCACCAACCTGTTATTATAATAGCAAAGGATTTAGAGAGTGACAAAACTTAGATGCTTGTCGTCTTTAAATGTATTCCATATATCATAAACCGGATACTAGAAAAAATTTCTGGTGATGTATGGAGAACAATCAGGAATGATTGATGCCGTACTTAGCATAAGGGCACTAACTAAGTATACGTCGCTCAGTTTGAGCGTTTCATACATGCTGGGCCTCTGAGAAGGGGGTGTAGCCGATGCAAGGGGCAAAAGGAAGCTCAACAGCTTCTTGGGTTGAGCGGTGTATCGAAACTTTCGAATCAATACTATTTGTCAATCAATAAACTAGGCTGACTCTATCGTTCACCAGCGAGCGAATACATTATGCTGTGCTGTAACAGTTACAGTGGATAAGCATATGGTGGCTGAAGGACTTATAAGTAATACTTGCACTGACGGAAAATAGAATTATAACATCATAAAGAGCAATTCCGATTTCAATCTGAATACAGTATGTACATGCTCGGGGATACCAGATATTCTGATAGAATGTTTCAAGTCTTTGGCTATCTTTTGACGTAGTAACATTCATAAAAGTGCCCTGTCTGTGCCTAAGCCTTAGAGTACAGACCTGTGTTAACATTTACGGAGGATATAGAGCGTATTGATATGGGGTTGGAAGCTGCTGATACAACCCTAATTTCGAAACCTGAAAACCTATTGATCTTGATACATTATCATTTACTGTATTTCAGTTATATGTATTTTAGGTGCAAATTGAAACATTCAGCTTGTTCCAATCTTATTTTTTCCCGTCGGTGTATTTATATCGCATATGCATTTCATGTTAGTAACCCCTGACAACTAACTGTCGCAAGAAAGAAATGCACGTGGCGTGGTGTGGCGTGGTGTGGCGCGACGTGGCGCAACGTGGCGGTTGATAGTACTGACAATGGAATCAGTGATGTGGTTTACGTTCACTTAGCTTTACTGCCCATGGGAGAGGCGGCAAAACATCTCTTCTCCTTCCCAGATATGAGTAGAATTCGAGCAAAGGATATATATATATATATATATATATATATATATATATATATATATATATATATATATATAGCTTTATAGTTTTGATCATTGAACATATCGAAAAATCCTTCTCAAAACGTTTTCGTGTGTTTAAAGCTCTTATTTACGAAAATCTGGTAATGTAATTTAAATAATTTTTCAGGGTCTTTTTTTCATGTTTTACATATACTATATTATAATAGTATCATGTGTGAGTTTTCACTTGCTGGTATCATCAGCTCTTGTTACCACGTAACTGCTTCAGGGATTTCAAAAACAAATATATATATATATAGATATACATATTTATATATATATATATATATATATATATATATATATATACACGCACACACACACACACACACACACACACACACACATATATATATATATATATATATATATATATATATATATATATATATATCTGAAGTTTGTTTCACGATCCAACGACCTTCAAGTGAGATCTTTTATTTAATACAATCTGAAGATTGTAGGTTCGTGAGTATCCGTAACTAGAAAGATTATGCTAGCTTTATACTAGATATCAAGCACTCTTCCTTTAGAAACAACACTCTACAGAATATACACACAAATATATATATATATATATATATATATATATATATATATATGACACAATAATATATATATATATATATATATATATATATATATATATATATATATATATATATATATATATATATATATATATATATATATATATATATATATATATCAGTTTATTGCTCACCCAGCTTTCAAATTTGACAGGAGAATGTCCATATCTCTTGCTTTAAAGTGACGCTAATCTTGTAGATAATGCAGCGCTTATTTTTAGCCACTGAATCTGCTATCGTGGTTACTGTTTGTGCCTCACTGACAGCACTACATGCAGGATGGGAAGTAAAGTTGGTTCAAAAACCTACTTGCACTTCATTCTAAAAATTAATTTATCAACAGTCCAAAACAATCTGGAAAAATAATTTGACATCTGAAAATGTTGTTTGTTGCGGCTGGAGTAAAAAAATTGTTTTTCAGTCGGTGCCAGAGCTCGGTAGTTCCTGTCAAATGGAAAAAAAGCAAAAAGCAAAAAAAAAACAAAAACGAAGTAACAACAAAAACAAAATAACAAATAAATAAAAAACAAAACAGGATTTCTGGTGTTGGTATTCAAGGCAAGAAGTGCCGCTTAGTTAGGAAGGTTTGTGTAATACAATCTTACTTCCTCTCTATTCCAATATTTTGCCCTGCGTTGTATTAATGCTTTGAAATGTTGAGAATTCTCTTCATTTCCTGATTTCTTAGATGCTTGTGTCTCTGATAATGTAACACTTACAGTTAGTACATATATATATATCCAAAGAAGATCGAACCCGCAGACGATGGCCAGTAGGATTAGCTGGCTGATCATTTCTATACTACCTACATCCTGATCCTTTATTTCATATTATCAACTCATTAATTTTGTGAAATATATTTCGATGGAGACAGGATTGGTGTGTTTGTACCCTCAGGGCTTAAGAGATATCTGTAGAAAATAATTTCAACACATTACCACAACAGAACCTTAAGATATTAATGGAAATCCTCAGAATATTTCAACAGGGTGTTCAAAGTAGTTTAACAAAATATGTTTTCCATGTTACACATGGTATTTTCAAAGAAGAAAATAGAGAATATGACTTGGACTGCCATGAAGATACTCTTCTTTGATATTTAATTGCTCTCCCTCTTCAACTCCAAACGTCTCCAGCAGACAACAATAAACTTTTTGCACCCATCAGCAAGTAGTCTCCTCCACTCTTCCTCTGTAATTTTTTGTCACCATTTCTGTTTCTTTTGTTTTCCTCTTTATTTCTCTACCTTTTCCCTGTAATAAATATGATCAGAAATCATCTGCAAACACTGGAAACAAAATGTCACCAAAGGCTCTTTTTTTCTAGTTTTTGATTTGGTCGGGCTGATTGGCTATGTACGTATCATACGCACAGGATTCAAAAATGGAGACTAATAAGTAAAGTTGAATTGAGACTTTTTCTTGCTTTTCGGGATTAGTAGATCATGTATTGTTATCCTGATTATCATTTTGATTCATGTACCACACAGACATAGTTGCGAAATCACAAATCGAAGAGCGTTTCTTTTAAAAACATTTATTGAAAGCCAAAACTATCACTAAAACTACGTTCCTTTCAGTTTTCAACTTGGTCTGAATGGCTTGCTAGCTATGCATGCATTTCGCGTATAAGCCACACCAATTTATGTTCCCCTATGAACTTTTAGTTGAGGTTTAATATGCAATGCAAGTTTATGAAAATTAATTTTGTGTCCGACAGGGTTATTGCTTCTGTTTTTTGGATTTTTTTTGTTCCAGAATATTTTTTAGTTATCAGTACTCGATGATAGGCAGGAGGAGTGACTTTTACATTGATTATCCTCTTTTTGTAATTGATAATACCCAATACAACATGCTTCTTAAAGACGTGGCGCACGTGGCCGTTTTACTAGGTAACGAACCAAACCTGTAGATTTTTTTTCCTTGCCTCCTCATTTAGCCTAAATCTTTCAGGTTTTTGTGTAGATATAAACATGTGTGTGTATGTGTGTGTGTGTGTGTGTGTGTGTGTGTGTGTGTGTGTGTGTGTGTGTGTGTGTGTAAATAAGGAAAGACGATTTTAGAAACAGAATTTGCTCGAACCGAATTATTTTACGGTAATGAACGATATTGACTCCACGATGCCCACGATAGAGAGGAGTGGCGAATCCTGGAGAAGGTCTATATCCAACAACGGACCATGAAAGACTGATGATGATGATGACGATTGAGTGATACAACGATGATAATCAGAAAATAGAGAATTGAGCCCTGGGCGGAACTCGATTCCTCACCCATTACCACGGGAGCACACATATAGAGGTCTACACTAACCAATCGAACCACCGTGATTCTGACGAGAGAAATAACACCCTTAACATATTCCCTCTCTTCTCCAATCACTGAAAGGTTTTGTTTATATGTTCCGTTCGTCTCAGACGTACAGATGTCGACGTATATATTATTGTTTCTATGTCGACAGTATGATAAGTAATGGATATTAGTATCCGACAATATGAATAAGGAGAGACAGTTCTAGGAACTAAGATATTCTCAAGCCGGTTAATATATATATATATATATATATATATATATATATATATATATATATATATATATATATATATATATACGTAAAATCTCATATGTCAAATCTTTATTTACATTCATTAATTTGGCTATCGTATTTCTGATGTGTTGCATATAGCTTGTTTAATTAAATCGTAACCCCAGGAGTCGTCTTAGAGGGGGGGGGCACAAAATCAATATGGTGCTGCGGTAATCTCACTTGATTAACATCTTACTTTCCACTAGGCACATGGATGAAGGTTGCAGGAAGTTTCCCATTTCGAAGTTGGGCACACTGCCAAATAATTTCCTTTTCCCGGATTTACTTATACCAACGGAAGTGCAAGGTGACCAACAGATTAACAACTCGGAGAATGGAATCGACGAGCCGAGTTCAAACCCTGGCTGAGACAATTCGATTTCATTTTGCATTAATGTCCTTGGGAGTACCTCAGCTCAAAGTAAGATAACGCTGGATTGAGTGAGTGACTCTTTTTCAGATTTATATCATCCCTGAGTCTATTTCGCACATTCCAAGCTGGAGCTGAGACAAAAACGTAATATTTAAAGACCAAATAGGGACGGATGAACCAGTAACCAGCGGAATGGTGCTTACTAAATAACAAACAAACATCATTCGTTTTGGATATCCGAGAAATACTTTATCTTTCAAAAGGATTCTTTTTCCAACTTGGCTTATACTTTTCTATCTTGTACCCTTCATATACAAATGTACATACTAAATCCTATGTATTTCTGTAGACTTTCATAAGATATTTGCGTAAAATCGACACCTTACTAACAAGATCCCTCGAAATCATATAAAATCTTCTTTTATAGTCCGTTGTCATTAAAAAGAAGAAAGACTGGAGAAAAATATGGGCAGAAAAATATTTGTGCACCTTTTATAGAATGGGGTTTATGTTTGAAAATTGATAATGAAAATGTTTAGACAATGTAAGCAAAACATTTGCGGTAGCTATTAGCATAGAAAAAAAAACACATACATTTCGAAAAGAATCGCAAAGTATCAACTACTGATTGGGTTTTAATAAAATTCACAATACTTATTTGATAAAAGGCGACATTTTTTCTAAATACGATCTTTATTGGAAATTTGTAAAAAAAATTCTCCTTTCGATTATACTACCGCGCCGCTTAGATCATTCGATAAATCAATAAATTCTTGGCCAGTTACCATGAATAATTCTTTTACATATGTGGAAGTTGAGTCCATGTAAATATATTTACTGTTCACTTTATTTTTGAAAAAGAAGTGACGGAGTTGTAAGGAGATGTAATTTGAAAAATTCAAAAAGTGGAAAATTAGGATAAAAAATTGCTCTTATCAGCATTTTCATATTTCATCAATTATAAATTTAGAATTATCATCCAGGAAAAAAGTAATCTCAACATTTAATATTCATTTTTTAGAGATTTTCTTTAAATCGATTATTTTTCAAAAATTCTTTTTGCATTCCTTCATGAGGATGCCATCGCTGACATTTTCTGATAATAATGTGACGAGATTGAGGAATCAAATTTGAAAAAAGGATTACTAGAGGTATTCTTAAAAATTGCTTTTGTTGTGTTTTAACTGACTGGAGATTTTCTACGGAGTGCCATGATTGTATAAAAGAGTCATGCTTTTACCGCAGCTGCTATAAATACCTTAAAAACCTATTGAAAACTAATGAAAAAAAGAAACACACTGGCTGAACAGTTTTGTTCAGTAATGATGAAAGTTACTATTTCACTTTGAAAAATTATTAGAACAATACTTTGTTTCGGTAATTTTTTCTCAAAAACAAACTTAGAATCTTTTAAAAACTAACAACTGTATTAAAAATAACACCGAAAATGTTTTATTTTGCAATTCAAAACCTGATATTGATTGTGAGAGCTCGATTCTACGGTGAAAATTTGTTTTTCTTTCAAATAGACAAGTATTTAGACCTTATCCTTTCAATAAAAAACAAGGAAGACTCAAGGATGGGGTTCATCAAATTTTAATTATGTTTTTAGAATGGAGTTTAAAGTAGGTCGTCTTTGCTGTTGCGATAATTAAAAAAAGAGAAAGTCGAATATATAAATTAAATCATACTCCCTGCTGAAATATATCGCAAGTAGCGCTCCTACGAAGGGTTTCCATCGGGACATCACCATCAACTGCGTGGCTTAATATTTGGTGTATTGGAAAGTATTAACGTTTTTATTTTAGCAAACGACAAACTTATTTTATTAGGAATCTATCTATTCGATTATATAATTGCCATCGTTAACTAACTCGGTTATCCATCTTTAAGCCAACGTTTCAACTCCCCTCCTTGGTAAATGGGAGATTGTTTTGATGCAAAGAGGTCTGATAGCCCATATTCGACCTCTTCAATATTTTGGCATTGAAAGTTATCTCATCTGGAGATAGTCTTTTGGTCATCCACTTCCTGTTAACAAACAGATCCCATTTGTCACCCAAGGTAACAATTCGATACAGAAACGCTTCTTTATTGTCTGAATTGCAAAATCTAGATTGTTGAACAATGTCTTAGGCTGCAAGTCTGGTCAGTGGATTGTTCCATACATTCTTCTACTGTTGAAATTAGTTTTTTCTCAAAATTGTCGAATGTTTAGATAAGGATTTGCCTCAAAAATTAAACTCAGCAGATTGTTTTTTAGCCCTGCTATCCTTCCCGAATGATGAGCATAAGAGAGGTCGAAACTGCCCGATCAGAATTCGGTGAACAATTGTGAGAATTCACAGACATCTAGTGCATTTGAATAAACACTGCTTATTATTTTGATGGATGTTGTTGAATACTTGCCGAGACGAAATTCATAGGGCATACACTGATGGATATAACCGTTATAATTGTTTTGTTATTCATCTTGTACGATAGTACTGTAAAGGAAAAAATCAGGATTAAAAGAATAACACCCAATACATTTGGAAGAATATCAGTTGAATTTTGAGTGGTATGAATGACACCTCAAGTCATATAAAAACGACATTACTTCCTGGTACCCACAACATGTGGTTGCTATGACAATATCACAGTTGTTGGGCTTAGCAAAATCTTTTATGTTTGAGTAATTCATTCTTTAGAAAATTCAGGGTTTATGTCATGATACGTCAATGGGAAATATGGGATAGTGACGGTTGTTTCTATGTTGAATCTGCATATTTCCCAGCTTTCACTCAGATGCTTTCATCCTAACAACAATCAAAGAATAAAAAGTAAGCCAAAGGTGAGAATCGAACTCACACCATCTGACCTGAGAGAGTACAGTATAGGTCTGGCTGCTTGCTATCCATTCTGCTACAGGGTCCTTATGATTACAATGAAGCTGGTTTTCACACTTTAAGCTCCGTACAACTGATACTCCACACTGCTGGTATTCACAATTGAAACTTGGCACACTTTTAATACAACGATATTTTAAAACTTTTATCCTTGGTTGAAGTATTGCAATATTATTACTTTTATCAGAACGTAATCCTATAGCAACGATTAAACCACAGATTAAAATCAGAAATAAAGATCAAGCCCACTGTGAGAATCAAACTTATGGACTTAACTCCTCGCAAACGTACAAAAATGAAATATTCAAATTATCGTTGTATTGAAAGACTGCTAGGTCTCAACTGTGAACATCAGTTCGAGTAGAAGTTTGAATGGTTAAAAGCACTCGGGCATTTATTGTATCCCCTCTAACTAGAAGTTCGATCCTGGGTTTACTCTTGACTTTCTGATTTTGCTATTTAATCATTGCCTTTGGATTACAATCTCTTTAAAGCTGTGATAATAGCAAACGAAAGTTAAGATGAAGGTAAAACCAGTTAAAATTACTAATCTTGAGGCAATACTTCAACAAAGAATATTTTTTTCAAAATATCATCGGTGTTTTTTTTATGAAACTTCTCACAATTATAAAACAGATCTGGTTAGTCACTCAATGAAAACCCTCAAACAACCAACGTATTTCGACAGCATGCCGTTTTGGTGTTATCCATTGGAAAATTTTTAAAAAAGGGTCATCCGTGAATAAGTTACTTTTATCACCTTTTGTTTGGCAGTGATCACCAAGAACGTCTGAATTCTCAAGAATTCGGTGTGAATACAAACAGACGTAAACAAAAGGACCAATTTAACAAAACAACAAAAATCCTTTGGTAGACATGATGTTCATTTAGCTCCATTGGTTTGGTCTCTACCCATAATACATGACCAGTAAACTTTAAAACTGGGGAAACCTATATTGAAAGTTTTGGTGACAGTTTTGGTTGACGGCTAACGTCATTAAATTTGCAAAGTATATATGAAAATATTACCACTGAATATAGATCACTCGCGAACTACAGCGCATGCGTATATCGCAGATGGTTCGTTTCTATAAATGTCCAGTTTTTGCTGGCAACTTCATCAGGCGATTATATTCTTGGTATTAGGAATAGATATCCGATGTTTTAACAAACATCAACTGCTTCTTTCACAACACAGTTCCTCCATTACGTACATGTTTAATCATTTTGTTGGTTTGTATCTTTACGCTGTCTTCGGCTTCATTCCTGTCTAGGATCCACATTTAACAAGTTTTTCCGTCTCAGCTTGCGATATCTGGTAATGTTTCAAGAGGCGACAAGCACCTGGAATGGCGCAGCTCACTTGACGCCATTTCACCCTGGGTAAGGGGGTTATTTATGCTTTTTCCAAGGGCATTAGTGTGAAGTGAACAGAAATTGTCTCAGCTGAGGTTGGCTCATTGAGTCAATTTTCCATGTTGTTAATTGCTCAGTCACTCCGCACGTTCCTATGTTCAACAACACAATACAAGAACACAGCTAGAATGGTAGCATATTTTTACTGATCGCGACTGTCCTTAACATCCAGAGCATTACCTCTATAAAAGGTGAATCCGTTGAAAAATTGAGTACTGCGCGCGTAGATAGGTTGACTTATCTCACCAGGCACTGTCCACACTCGTTAGGGCATAGAAACGAATGCGTGGACTAGTGAGTGATGAACTTTTTTCTATAACCCAAGCACAGTCTCACTCTCGTTCTACAATCACTTCCATTGAAAGTGAGAAGACAAACTACAATTTTTTAGTCCCCCATGACCGGGAATTTTCTGTTGAAAGTCAGTGTGCAATCAAGAGACGTCTATACTTTTTAGATATATCAAGGATTCGCAGCAAATTCCCCACCAATAGCCTCTCCTCAAAAACATATGCTATGTGAAATAAACTCCTTCTTAGATGTTTTCTCGATGGGTACAACCTGAATATTTTAAGATCAAGTGTAAACAAGTACTTAACCCAATGTTAAGTCTATATGTTAAACATATGTTTTACTATTTCCAACTTAACAGTTTTAACATCAATAAGCTATTTATCATTTGCATATACTTTTCTTGATTCTGTGGCATGAAAAATTATGTCAATGTGTACTTAAACGCCTGTTTTCTGCAATTTAACCTGTTTTGTTGAAAACTCTGAGTTCGTTAAGACCAACACAGAAAAAACACACGAATATCTCAGTTCGTTAAGAATGATTCGAGGAGGATGAGGCATCGGCATTTGTTAGGACAATCTTCATTCAAAAAAGAAGTAAAATGGGTCTGGTTTGTTATTGAATTTTGGCTACAGGCCGTGTTTGGGGTGATCAATTGAAAATTGTTAAAATAGCGATCAATAAATAAGCTACACCAGTTGGCTGATGATCACTAATTGAATTTTCACAAAAACAAGAGTGAATTCTGAAGACAAAAAAGGCCAACTTAGCATAAATTTGCATTCCAAATTGACCTCTCCCCAATACTACACACATACACACCTAAAAATTTTAATTCTGAATCCTCTATCTTCATTGTTGTGGCCTGTTTGCGTAATTTATGCATATATTAATAGATGAGCAGACAGCCATACCGACTTAGAAACTAAAAAATCCTCGGTTGAAAGTTCCAGTGACAGTCTTGATTGACGGTTTCTAATGATGCTCCCAAACTGGCTACGACATCAGCCTTCCCTGCTACAGCTTCTTTTATCACAGGTTTCTCTGTCTCGTCTGATCTTCTCAACTTCTTCGTGGTTCGCCATATAGGCGATAGACTTAAAAAACATAAGCACCCGAAGTGATGTCCTTCAAGCTTTTCTGATATCTACCTTTAACTAGGGTTGGATGAAGGATAGTTGGATTCTCACTTTTGGCAAGATCTTTAGTGTGAAGTGGAGGCAGAATTCAATCAGAGTTTGAATTCGACATGCCATTTTTATTTCCCGTGGTGCCAACCGTTTGGCCACCGGAACTTCCTAGGATCTTTATTAGGAGTGCCATTTTTGGTACGGACACCAAGTTCTCGGGCTTGGTTGCTATAGTTCGAGAAGAAGGAATTGGTGGAAGTAAAAATGTTTTCGGTATTTTGGAAGGAGTGGAACGGACCAGCCGTGTTGACAGTTAACTGCGCAAAGGAAATGAAAAAAAAAATTGGATTTTTTTTCTAAATCTTGAAAAAGAAAAGGAAAGCAAACTATCCTCTGTTTCTAAACTGTCAAGTCAGCTTCAAGATTTTTTTTTCATCTATCTTTCACACATTTTTTTAATCGAAAACAGAACTACGCCGATGTTTTTGCCGAGAAATTAGTTTAACTTTTTATTTCTAATTTTTTTTTCGAAAATACTTTTTTATTTTATTTTCGAAATTTTCTCTGTTTCTCATTTTGTTTGAATTTTTTTCTCTCTGTTTCTTTTTTCATTTGTTTCTGTCTTTGAGAAATGCAGATGGGCAAGCGGTTTGAAGCAAGGGAAACTGGAATCAGCAGGACGAATTCAAACTCACACTGGAATCTGCGTTCATTCTGCGCTAATGCCATTGGGGAAAAATATGATCCCCCCCCCCAGCAATTGGTAAAATAGAACAGGGTCAAGTGTCACCACTTTGGAGTTTGTAATGGTCTACAACAAATGTATCCTCCCGATAGAAGGTTCGTCTATGGAGTAGAAGCATAGAACCTAACCTGAAGATGCGATATTTGTAGGAGAAGAGAGAATCATGTTTAACATCACCTGGGGAGATCAAAAGTCAGCAAAGTATATTAGAGAAGAAAAATCAGTGGACAGAAATTGAATAGAATTCATTACTCCTTTGGTAGTGCGTTAGTTATGTTGCAAGAATGTCAAACAACCGCTGTACATCACGATTCATGACGTAGATCCTCACAGATCACATGTAAAACTGTTGCCGAGAAAATACAAGTTGGCGTGACGAACTTGATAAGTTCGTAGAGTATTGGCTCTGCGACGCCCACGATCGAGAGGTTTATGTCCAATGACGGACGCTCCGAGGTTAAATGATGATGATAAAGTCTAGTACATACATTGCAAACGTTGAAAAAGCAAGCGACACTGGGAAACTTATGATATGCTGAGCATCACCAAAATAACACGCCTAGAGAGAATCTTATCAAGTGCAGATGGTCAACAGAATGAATTCTGTTGGCAGCACGGGAGCTTGAATCAGCAAGCCGAGTTCAAACTTTAACTGGCACAAGTAACTTTGGAAAAGGCATGAGTCCAACTCTATCCCTGCTAAGAGTAAAAGTAGCGAGTGGTAAAGTGAGTGATATCATTTTGGATTCCTGTCGCTCCTATGTCTATTTAACTTATCGCAAAACTCTAAAAAAAATATACCGATACGGAGAAACGTGTTATGTGTAGGGCTGTTGATGACATACCCTACATAAAGGAACTAATTCCCGTTGTCCTGGTGTTATCTCTCTCTCTCTCTCTCTCTCTCTCTCTCTCTCTCTCTCTCTCTATCTATCTATCTATCTATCTATCTATCCATCTATCTTTGCCCTTTTGCTTTTTGTTTTACACTTCTTATTACTTCCTTTCATGCATCCTTATGTTCGTTAAACTCTTACTATTTGTGTTTTGACTTATATACGCTTGTTGCAACAATGCCGATGACCTCATTGACAGCACAATTAGAGTTGCGCACGCTAAAACTCGTTCAATACAGGAATTACAAATAAGAGTTGAATTGGGACCCATAGTTGAGGAATAATATTGTATGGAGAAATGAATCTCGTTTTGTTTACTTTTTAGATTATATGAAGCAGAGAGGTTTGACCTTAGCGCAGCCAAACTTGTCTTTCTTATTCTTTACTTTTATTCTTATTTCTTTTCTTATTGACTTCCTTCCATTCATTATTTGGCCTTATCGTCCATCTTCCGTTAAATTCTTACAATGGTGCTTTGACTTCGTCTTTGTTTCTCACAACAAATATAATGACTTCACCGAGAGGCAGTGATGTCATGACGGCACGAAAAAGAGTTGTGTACGCAAAAACTGATAACGAATTCAATTTTCGTGCCCAGGTTGAATTGTTTTATCACAGGAGTTAATAAAGGAGTTGAAATGGGACACATTGTTTTGGTATAATAATGTATGGAGAAATGAATCTTGTTTTATTTACCTTTCAGATATTAATGAAACAAGAAAGTTTGGCCCTGTTGCAACCAAGCTTGTTTCTCCTTAATTTCTTTTCCTACTTCTTTTTACATGAATGTTCTCCCGTCAGACTGAATTTAAATCACTCTTGTTGATTATTTTTCTTTTTTTTTAATCTTTCGATTGTCTTTTCACTTGAACGACTTCCAATCCCAGATATGCCTCCATGAGGACTTGAAATCCATTAACTGCAAAATGACGAGATTTTCGGTCATTGCAGTTCAATAGCTCAACTGCAAATATTATTGTTATCTTTCTAAAGGGTGTTCAGTTTATACATCATGTCTTTATTTATGTTCCCCCATCAGAGAAGGTGGAAAAGAAGAGAACACACCTTGCTGGGTTGAGCTGATGACTAAACGAAAGAAATATAATGGATGACATTTGTTTCCCTTCTCCTCTGGGAGTCAAGGAAGACGTATGTATAATAAAGAAAATTATGAAAATATGTATGTGTCATTGTATCTTATATTGTACGATGCGCACTTACCATATCACTCTCTAATCATTGACTACTGCCGGAGTCGATTTACGTCCATATTACTAGAACGTAATACTGACGCAAGTCGATGCATTTCTGTACTCTTTTATGCAGTGCTTTTTCTTTTGTTCTCTCTCTATAACTTTGTCGGTCTATCTATCTGTCTCTCTCTCTCCCCCTTTCCTTCTTTCTTTCTAAATTTTAACCATTTGAATTTTTAAGAGAATATCTGCTTTTTTTTCTCTTTGCCCTGCGTAATCATTTTGCCTCTCTTTGTTTTTTCTTCTCTCTTCGACTTATTTTAGTTTTCAAAACATATTTATTTTTTCCCTTTTACTCTTTTTCTCATAATTCACTATTCTCAAATAAATGTTGCATATTGTAAGCCTGTATTCTATTTACATTGATTATTTACAAGTAAATGATAATTACAAGAGACTCTCAACCAGAAATGTCACAAAAACTGCCAACATAAGTTTTTCCAGTTATTAAATTAGTCCCACTAACAGTCTTTGTATGCATCACACGCACAGGCTGCATCAGAGGAACTAAAGGGCTTAAAATATAAAAAATTGCTCTTTATCAAGTCTAAAAACCGTTTTGTTTTGTTCTTCTATCCCCATTCCCATCAAGTTTTCGTATTTTATAACGCAAGTTTTCCACTAAATTGGTTTCTCATTTCGTGTGTCTACCGTTATCACGCTTAATTTCTTTCAAAATCTCGGACTTCTTGGAGATCTTACAAAAGACGACATTGATAAGCCTTTTTTACCATTTAGTTTGACTCCTAACAAAGAATGGTATCCAAACATGTGGGTAACGTGAAGGTTTTCAAGTTAGCCAGACGCGTTCGTTTCGTTTTTCAGTTTTTGCGCATTTGATCCTCTTTTTGTCTCTCTGCCTTTCACTTTTCTTCTCTTCATAGTTCTCAAAAATCCTTTTTGTCCAGTTTTCGTCAGTTTTAAAAGATATTTTTCACTATTCTCTAAGATTCATTTCTTATTGCCGACTTTCATTTTTATAACGTCAATATTGACGCTATACATCATTTACATATCTCTCTCTCCTTTCTTCATTTAAATAACATCAATCGAGACGGTCAGCATCGACATAGGTTTTCTTCAGTTTTTTATGGGTCTTTTTGTTCAGCTGACTGATTGCCTTTGCACGAATGGAGCGTACAGATCACTAAAGGGCTGATAATTTACTCCGTACTATGTCCAGAAAATTGTTTCCTTGTTTTTATTCTTCTGTAGATTTTAGTGGTGGTGTTCAACTAACAATTTAAGTTCATACTGAATTGACCTTTACTTCATTTGGGGCATTTTTAACACAAGGTTTAAAACAATTGATCTCACTCTTTTGAAAATCTTCACCCCAAAAATGTCTTATAGGGGCTTCAACGTACAATGAACTAGTGTATGCTAAACTGGTCATTTGGTTTGTGTCTAGGTGATTTCAAGGCTTATTTTTTTTCATCTGAGGGAAGTAATTTATTCATCGATCATCTCTTCTTTATAATTTTCTGATGAATTACCCCCAACATGGCAAAAGACGTTAGTCACAAGAGAATTTCTATTGAATGATCCACCAAATCTATAAATAGTTTGCTTCTCTTCATCTCTGTTTTGGTCTGTTCATTCTCCTCGCCTAATCCTTGTTTTGTTTTATTTCCTTTCATGCTTTTTTCTTCAGACTATCTTTGCTTATCGTTTAGGAATAAAAATAGATCGACACACACAGGGTGGATTTTTTCCGCTACCTGTTTTTTTTTCTTTCTTGCTCCTGGAAGTGTCAGACAGTTTGATATCTACTGTATGCATACGAAAACATATCATCGGATTTCGCAACATTCTATAGCTTTCTTTGCTGTTTTTTTTCCTTTTCTCCCGAAATAGTTTCAAGGTGTGTTTGAATCTTAACAATAAACATTTCCCTGAATTCCTTGGGTCAAAATTGCATGGTAAGATGTGTTCATTAGTCTCTAAATGGTTGTCTATTTTGGGGCTTCGGGCTTGGGTCCTGGTTTGTGATAGGTGTAATATAGGGTTAGAAAACTAACTGTATTCGACATTATTCAAGTCTGTTATTGGCAGAATCTTAAAATAGTCACTTCAAAGATAGAAAAAAGAGGTAGCAAAGGAAACATCCACCCTACACACAGGGGGCCATTTTTCTCTAGGAACAATTTCTTTTTCTCTTGTCATTGCCTTTTCCTTCGAGTCCCTTCATTCTCAACTCAATTTTCTATAAAATGTTTTTCTCTCTGCCTGTTCTTGGAATTTATTCTTTCGTTTAATCATTCTTCCTTCAATTTATTTCTTCTCTGTCCATTTATCCATGGACACACGTATTATTTTCCCTTCATTTCATGATTTACTTTCCTTTTTCTTATCCCTATCCTTTTCATCTGTTTTCTTTTTCTATCGATTGATTCCAATTCAGCATTTCCTTCGTATTGCAAACCTTTCCATGGTGCCGTGTTGATCCTATTTAGAGACCGATTGCTACAATACAAGCCAAGAGGGGTAACTGCTACCTAGGAGGCGCATCTCCCAGTAAAAACGACTTGGTCACTTTGAATAGAGCAAGATCAAAAGTGGGATGAAGAGAAGGGGTAATATGTCATCGGTGCTGAGCGTCTATGCAGAGGAGCATTCCAGACCATGGATAACATTTCCCGTGACCGTTCACTGGGGCCCACATGCTCTGACGAAAGCCTGAAACAAGGTAATCATACAGCTTTCCTATAAAAACACTGATGGCGTGACAAGAAATGATTATCACTATAATATATGATTGTCAAGTATAGACCAAATACTGTATTAAAAGCGGGACCATGTGTGAGACTAAATATTTCGGTATCATGCGATCCGACCGTGAGGGACAATAATAACATGATAATAAAAGATCAAAATACAACCTTGAAAAATTGAATTATTGATTTATTCTGATCCAAAAAGGTAATATGTATTTTGTCTTTTAATGTGTGTCCTAGTAATAATTTGATGGTATTGCTGAAGATAAAAATGGGTGCAAGTTAATGAATTGTCTTCCCACCAGAGCGTATATGTTTTGGCGTGGGTGCAGATGAAAATAGTACTTACATTTTGATTCAAGAAAGCAAGGTGTTTTAAGAGAACTAGAATGAAAAGGAATGAGAAGACAAGTATGTTACAAGCGTTACTTTTATAGTGAGTTTCTGGAAGCCAGGGACTATTTTCAAGGTAGCTCTAGGGAAGGACATAAGCACTATTTTTTTTCATTCTAATATCCAGCGCAGTTATTTTTTACAAAAAGGAGGGAAACGCTATTTTAAGTTATCAAATACTGTTTGTTCGTTTGTTAATACTAACCGGTTTGTTTACATCGAATAAATTGAAATCACTACAATTTTGACTAAATAAATTCTTTTAAAAACAGACAACCAAAACTGTCAACATCACGTTAGTTTTTTAAGTTTTTAAACGGGTCTGGTTGGCTGACTATGTATGTGTCCCGCATACAAGCTGCACCAAGAGAGCTAGAAGGCAGTAATTTTGGATGTTCCTTCCTTATTATGTCTAGAAATAACGTGCTTTTGTCTTTCAAATCCTCCCTCAAATAAAAGCGTTTTTCTCCTTAACTGGAAGGTTCCACTCACATTGAGAGTTTATGCTAAATCAGCACCTCAGTTTATGTCAAACAATGTTTATATTTTTTTGTTTTATTGAAGATTCGGACTCTTTTTTCAGATATCACAAATCAAACGAAAGGAGAGAGAAGTATCTTATTCATCTGTCACATGTTTTCAACTTTCTTATTTGATCATCCCACCTGGGATGCTCCGAATTGACATCCGTCACTTGTCCATTTCTATCAAGAGACTAATCAGACTTGCTTCTGGTAAGTTTCATAATTGCTCTGCTTCTTGCACCGCTAAAGTAATGTTTTTTGCTTTGATAATGAATATATTTATTAGAATATTGCAAATTCTTCAAGATATTTTTCGAAAAGAAATTATATATAGAGATTATTTTCAATCACATGAATTAAACATCGTGGTAGTTCAGTTGTCGTAGCAGTGTCTGGGTGTGAGACATAAAATAATTGTGCCAACAACTATTTTATTGGTAACTGCTGGAGGATGTGTTTTCCAAGTTGTTGTGCACTTTATACATTAAAAAAAAACGGTTAAATTTAACTAGCTCGACGCAAAAACCTTTAGTTTAGCATTATATTTACACTGTAAATGGCACTGTAACTTGATAGGTTTTGGTTTTCTCAATAATGAATATGCTAAAAAATGTTTTCAAAAGTTCTGGAATCTTTGGTTTATCGAATAACAAACAGGCAGGCATATATTTGTCGAATTATTGAAAGGTAAGTGAATAATGAATATTATTATTATAGCCATACAACAAGTTCAGAGGAATTCTACCAAGATCTTCAATACAGATTTTCAAATTTCCAAAAGCTTGGCTGAAAATATAATTTGCTGAAAATATAATCTGGGGCTGCTGTAGTAGCTACAGTAAATAATCCTTGAGTTAAGCGATTGAAGACATTTATGAAATCATAGTAAAATGAGTGAATAACAAATATTATTGCATCCACCGGTGGATATGACAAGTGTCAACGAATTCTACCGAGAGCTACAAGATAAATGTTGAAATTCTGTGAGATAATCGGAGACAGTTTATTCCGTTTCCTGACTGTCCAGAGTTGCAGTGTTTTCTCTTCTGTCTTGACACTTCTTTTCTTCCCTTTATTGACAGATGAGAGACAGTGTTGTTTCAGCCAAGACAGCAAAATCAAGACTTTGTCACATCAATTTCAATACTAAGCCGTGATGGATAGTGACAGCAAAACACAGCAGGATAATCCCAGGTGACACGATATCCTCAGCGAATACCCTTTGAGTGAACTATTGCGCTCGAAATACGCTTGTCGTAAACACTCATTAGGAACATTGGATCAGATATCGCTTTTACAGTAGAAAATGGCATAGCCATCTCTGCTTGAGCATCAAATTACAACAGTTTTCTCTATGCTCCTCTGTAACCAGCTTGACTTCGATATTTTCCAAGGTTTGAGATATTCTAAAATGGAGGGAATAAACACCCTATTCAACACTTCTCACATCACCTGGGGAAGAGATGAATTCATACTTTTTCTGGGGGGCACGAGGACGAAGTTGATGCAGTCTTGCCAATCCCTTTTCGATGTTATTTACTTGTCAGCCATTGACACTTCCCTCTTTGATGATAATAAACAAGAGATGTCGATGTGGCATAACGGTAAAAGAGTATACAAACTCTTCTGCAAAGTTGTTGAAAAAATGATATATTGAGTTGTTGCAAATCAAATGTCATATTATTAAATCATATAGAATGAATCTAAACGCTAAAGATTCATCTATGTTATTTGATTTTTATGGGTTCAATGTATGTAAAAATATAAGTCGCTCGCAGTGAAGGTTTTTGAGCGCCCATCAACAATGGAGTTTACCGTAAGAGTCCAACTACTTTCAAAGTAGGATTTCAAAAAGGACATACAACTATCCAAGCTGCTTATACAGTCAACAATGCAAAGATTGAACATTTCTAGAGTTCATTATACTTTATAGTAGATCATGCTTAGCTTTCTGAATAATTAAACTGGTGCTCTTTTGATGGTTTGCAATCTCGTCATAAAGACCAAGTGAGTAGTATAGCATGTGTGATCTTCATTGAGCACCTTATTTTTATTGCCTTATGCCAGACTGAGGAAAAGCTTTGTGAATAACCAAATATCCACCTCGGGTCTGAGTTACTTGTTTATATTCCACTGGCGCCAGGAATCGAGACTGGGTAAAATCTATGATTTAGAAGTTTTTTAAGGCAGGGAGGATATCACTATTTTGAAGACTGGTGCAGCACAATGTTTTTGTTTCAATTTCCTACATTTTACTTTGTGTTGTATTAAGCTTATCAAGTATTACAAGCTGATAGTTCCTGTTTATCTGAACTCCACAAGAACAGAACGTAGATAACCTTAACGTCGGGAAACTCGCACACAAACATTTGGAACAAGAACTTAATCAAAAGATCTTGTTGCGTGAACGTAAGAACACTTGACTGATCCCATTGGTCGAGACTTCACTGAACAATACCAAAGACATTAGATATGTATCCACCAGGTCAGACATAATCCTCCGAATGCAAGATGACAATTATGGATATACCTATACATATACTGAAACTGGGAATATGTGTGTGACACATATGATATCTAGACAGCAAACTGCAACAAAATGGATCGTGGCTTTAAAAAAGTTTTGTAAAGAGATTGTAATTTGTTTTTCTCGTCTATCCTTCTTCAGTCAGTTTTTTTTAAAGTCATATTCATCAACACTTTCCTCGGTGACGTTTAGAAAAGTTCACGAATTAATTGTCTCTATTCTTGAAGATTACCTTATTTTTTGTTCCACTGGTCTAGGACATGACCATATTATTATTGCATGTGTCCTCATAGCGTCATTTAAGACGCCTAACAGGTCAGATTCCATTAGCCCATTCACCATAAAGCAAGGCTTGAAGTTGTACGGAATGAACCTTATGATACAGCCAACAACGATGAGAAATGACACGTAGAATACTGACAATGACTCATCTCAGAGATCCAGACAAGTGGGTAGTTATCAGGCATTACGTGAATGTTTTCGAACTGAATTGCCTCATTAGTACATATTTTTGGTCGTTGAGCAGCTAAGAACAAAAATATGGTAAGTTATTCTTTTTGTTACCATTCATACAATATCATGATTTTTTTTACTGTCTTTTCAATGCAAGGGATTAGCAGTACAGTTATCTTCACCGTACATGGTCCGAAGTAGATATACGAATAAGTATTTGATTTGGCTAACCAAAGACTTTCAGGCACGATCTGTCTCTCTGTCTCTCTCTGTCTCTATCTGTCTGTCTGTCTGTCTCTCTCTTTTTCTCTCAATATGTATATATGAAGGAAATTACATTAATTGCACTGACATATATTGAGTGAAAACTTACAGAGGAGATACAAAACTACTTACGAGAAAGTTTTGTAATGTTTAGTGTTTAAATCTGTAAAGCCTTGTAGAGTATGTGAATGTTTTTTAAGAAATTGACATGCACACACACACATTTATATGTGTAATGAGTTTATTTCATAAAATGTTCTATACATTCAACTTTAAATACCAAGTTGGTTCAGAATACAGCTGATATATATATATATATATATATATATATATATATATATATATATATATATATATATATATATATCACAGTTACTCATAATCTATCTATCTATCTGAGTATCTATCAAGTGATATCTATCACTTCCTTTTGTTAATAACTATCCATCTGTCTTTCTATCTATCACAGCCTTTTCACTATCTATCTATTATTATATATTTCTATTTATCACATCTCCTTCATTATCTGTCTAAATATCTCTATATTTCATAAAATGTTCGATACATTCAACTTTAAATACCAAGTTAGTTCAGAATACAGCTGATATATATATATATATATATATATATATATATATATATATATATATATATATATATATATATATGACAGTTACTCATAATCTATCCATCTATCTGAGTATCTATCAAGTGATATCTATCACTTCCTTTTGTTAATAACTATCCATCTGTCTTTTTATCCATCACAGCCTTTTCACTATCTATCTATTATCATATATTTCTATTTATCACATCTCCTTCATTATCTGTCTAAATGGTTTACCTATTCAAACTGCCAAACCATTTTGAATGTAAAATCATTTTTATGATTCGTTAACAGCTAAATGGTTTATTAAAACAGCCGAACCATTTTGAATGTAAAATCATTTTTACGATTTGTTAAGAGTTTTAAAGATTCTTGAAACGTTCAAAAAATCCTATTACTCGTGTTGTGTGAATGATGTCTTTATTTTCTGTCAGTCTTTGACGTTAACAGCATTGAGGCTCCAAGCTTAATTTCTTGATAACGATTTGATTATGCACACATGTAGATATTTCCTATGAAATCCCACTGATATTCTAATTAAATCGAACATTTCAGAGGGTTCCATCACGCTATGTCGAACTGACATTTGGATTTTATTGATGAATACGTATATTTATTTTATCAAAATATTCATCTATCATATTGCAAAAAAGTAAACTTAATCGTCTGTTCTTTTAAAGTTGAGTTTATGCTTTTCTATTTTGGTTTTACTTTTGGAACCTTATATTTATTGCATCAGATTATGTAGCCAAATATTTAGATTAACCTTGCATCAATTTATTAAAATAAAAATGATATTTTTTCAAAATCGTAAACTAACCAAAAAAAGAATTCGGCCAGGATATATAATTGATCAACATATATAAAGAAGTATATACACTGAAAATGCAGACGCTGAAATGTACAAATTTCTGTTTAGTCTGAAGGAGCACGAAAGCAGTTTGGCACTCAGTGAGGATTAATCATTAAAGTAGCAATGGTCAACATTTCAAATTTGTTAAACAGTTCTATTCTGATTATTGAACAGAATATTTCATGAAATTTCACAATGTTCCTGCTGTACATATATATATATATATATATATATATATATATATATATATATATATATATATATATATATATGTATGTATGTGTGTGTGTGTGTGTGTGTGAACTTTTGGAAATAAACCTAACTCAGGTTTATAAACTCATTTAAGAAATAGGGAGCGTCTTTTGATAATTCAATTAATTGACAAGTTAATTAATTGGTATGTTATACCTGTTTCGGGAAGGCTTTCCATCTTCAGGAGCATATCTGAACCTTTGATTGATTAATTGGTTAGGTTTCGAAAGTTTTGTTTTGAGAGCAAAAATGTGAATAAAAATAGAAGATTCTTGGGACGCCATAGTCTGCACTGCTTTATAAATGTGAAGGGATCCGTGGTAGTTTGGTTTGATCGCTTTGTTGGAAGTAGAAGCAGCAATTCTGAGCACATTATTAGCTATACTAGTTAAGGGATGGGTAGTATTTAGAATTGGTTGCCACGGTTATAGGAAATTTAGGTCATGGTCCTATGTAGGGATATTAATAGTATGTCTGTGTGTACTGTGAGGATGATGTAATAATGGGGGTGAAGTATTAAAAACCATTGATATTCCTGTGGTTGGCTACGTGGTTGGGACTATTTTCATTAATAATCAAGATGGTGGAATATAAGTTAGAGGGGTTCTGTGTTATGTAGGATCGCATATCGGTTGGGAAATGCATGTTCTGTAACCTTAATGATCATGGTAGATGGTCTGATAAGTCGGATAGCTTCAAGTTGTTCAAGTGAAATTGACCATACATAGGTGTCTTAGAAAAGAGTCTACGTGTCTATGAGTAACGTTCCAAATGTTTGTTATACAAAGAGTCAGGTATTCACAATAAAAGATGAGGTTGTAACATTGATCAAATATAGCCAAGGTCCAGGTTGAATCGGTAGGGCTGTTGTAGAGAATTAGATGATGGTGCATATTTATCCAGTGTGGAAATATAGTATTTGGTGCAGGGTTAAGGATAGTGAGTTGGTAACCATAAAGTTATTATGTGAGACTTCGTTATTTTTATGGTGTTACTGCTAATCGTGCCCCTAATGTCCTTGGATTTGTGGTATTTAATGAAACATCGTTCTTGAAATATTCATTTAAATTCTGTTTTAAGTGTAAGTATATTCCATCTTTTATCAATCATATGTGACAGCTGTGAGAAGAGTTTGGTGGGTAAATTGGTTATGACTAGTATGCAATCGTTTTTTTTTTCTTGTACTGTAGTTGCCTATTTTATTTTGTCAATTAAATTTTTTTTGAATATCCTCGTTTAGTGAAGTGTTGTAGTAAGTTATAGCTAAGTTTTTCAAGTTCCCTATCTGCAGAGCAAATTCTCCAAATTCTAGATGCTTGTGAAAATGGTAGATTTGGTTTCGTCTTAACTATATATATGTAGAAGGATAATTTTTTTTTGATGATTTACAAATCATAATATTAATGAAAATGAGATAGTGTGCAATGTGAAAAAAGATGACTCAAAGTTTAAGAAAAAAAATGTCGAATTCTTTGGTTGAACATGTTGGAAAAATCGAATCAATGAAGTTTTCTATGTGATTCGTAATCTTAAAGATGATATCATGACTTAGTTTGCATACAGTCTGAGATTAAAAATGACACAAGGGATTTGATATTTTCTTGGGTGATCACTCGATAGAAGTGATACTAGAAACAAATCACGTCTGTTGTTATACTCACTGAGGCCTCATTGTAAAATAATTTTTTTTAGTAAGCCCTGTGTTTCAAAGAGATTAAATGATGTGTAGTATAAAGTACCATGTATATGGGGCTGCTAAAAGAATTGAATGCGCAACCGATAAGGTGGATGCTTCAACAAAACATCGCTTTTAACCACTGAGCTTGATAGCAGAGACTCAAATAACTGCTTTATCACCATTCCTCTCAGCTTGTTCATTCAATGCCCATGTCTGCACTGATATTTCTAACGCAGACAATTATTTAATGTATATATTTACAACGAAGGAAACATTATAAAAAGAGTTTCAAATAACATAACATATTCATAAATCATAGAAGTCGGATCGAATTATATATTCATTTCGTGATTATTATTATACATATGCACGCTTATTATATATTTATCATTGTACTTATATATATATATATATATATGTAATATATATATATGTATATATATATATATATATATATATATATATATATATATATTATGGTTTCATTCTTGTTTACATAGAATTGGCTGTAAGAACCTGTTATCAGGATGATGCACTTTGGAAAAAGTCACGTTTCATCGATGGGCGTCTCGAATGTCTTTCCTTGACATCTAAACTCAGACAAATCAAAAATTTCAAACTACTTGTAATCCATATGGAAATAAAATGATATCTCTTGCGCTGAAGATACACAGTTACACACTCTGAAACACGCATGAACACACACACTCACACACACACACACACACAATACTGTATTGGAATGACTTGCCTTACAATATGTTGTTGGGTTAGAAAAAAAAAAATAAAAGGCCGTGGAGGATCACATATTACACCCTCAGACTCTCTCTCTCTCACACACACACACATACATAGATAGATAAATAGTGCACGTGTAATTACACTGAGTAACCTTTATTACTTTATGTTTTCATATATTGTTATTTTCCAATTGCTCCCTCAGAAGTATAGAAAAAGTCAACTATTCACTTAGGACTTTGTTTTTGTGAAACGGGCAGTGCTAATTTGAAATCTTCCCATTCCCATTTGGACGATGGGCGCATTTTTCATTACACAATGCGGGAGAATAGCAATGACTTATGAATAATACTGTCCTCGTCACAAGAGCAAGAAATGATAGTCAATTTTTATACTTTTTACGCATGAATATTTAGAAAATAACACTTATTACCCAAATACACTGTGCTATAAATGATATAAACTTTGATACCCCAAATCGAAATACCCTGACAAGAATTGATATTGAAAATATCAACAAGATATAGTTGAGATTCCTTTATTCAGGCTGAAGCACTCTTTATGTGAAGTAACTCGTTCATTACAAGCTTATGCAATGCACTTCCAGCTTAGGAATACAACACTCCGATGGATGGGGAAATATGCGTGAGTGAATATATCGCTTAAATTCAACCTTACAGAACATCCAGTTCTACGTAGGGCAGAGAAAGATGCCAGCCTCTGGGTCTTGAACGATTTGTAATTCATTCTGCCGGACAAGATACGTCCATTTCTTTATGCATGTCATGTTGAGTGAGACGAATAGACCTTGAATAAACGAGATGAGAATTCGGGTTGAAAGCATATATATATATATATATATATATATAGAGAGAGAGAGAGATAGATAGATAGATGGATGCGTGTATATATATATATATATATATATATGTGTGTGTGTGTGTGTGTGTGTGTGTCAGTATGTGTTTGCTCCTAGTTTGGGCTGTGGAGTCATATGCACTCTGATCGCAAAGAACATGGACTGCATTATAATTAAACTCTGATGAAGTACCAATATATATATATACATATATATATATATATATATATATATATATATAAATACCAACGAGAAAAATTCATACTTTATATCATAATTACAAAGTACATGTAAATCAAGGGAAATACTGAAAAGAATTACATTATTTCTTTACCGGATAATTGGAAATTAGTGACTGAACTGTTTCAACTCTATGTACTCGATTCGTTCCTCTCAATGTGAGAGTCATGTATCAAGAAATGAATACATATGATCCGACTGAACGATCATAGATTGTGCTATATTTTACTTAAGCTGTATTCTCAATGATTTTCCGTCATCATGCAGTTAATGTATCATTTGGCCTAGACAACATAAATAGAATAATCAAGTAAACAAAACGGACCTACTATGCATGTGTGTGTTATGAAGTATGGTTGTGTACGTCGTATTTACTAATGCTGTTTTGTTATTTTGTCTCTTCTCCTCTGATGCTGTTTTCTTGAATCTTTTTTCTTCCAAATTCTATTTCTAATTATCCATCCCCTGCTCTTTTTTTTCTTTTTCATTTCTTTTTTTTTGAAATTTAGTTTTATTCCTGGCTTCTCAGCTCTTTTTTTGTGAATTTGTTAAAGTTACAACTTTTCTCTTCTTGTCAGAATTCATACAATTGAGATTTAACTCGATTTTCGTACGTAGAAGCTATGACAAATGACGATGACAATGATCACCATCATAATCAAGTGATGTCATGCACAAATAACACTGACATAATAACTGAGGACGAATTAACTCCCTCTCCTAAAGCCAAACTCACGTCGTCTAATTAACGGAAATTAGTAAATTGCATTTGTAAGAACTAACAATAAAGGTGTTGAAATGGGACACGTAGTTTTGGGATGATATTGTATGGAGAAATGAATTCTGTTTTGTTCATTTTTTAAATCTTAATGAAGGAAGGTAGTTTGACCTTAGTGCAGCCAAACTTGTTTTATTTCCTTTTCCTGCGGATTCCTACCTTCTCTATTAATTCCAATCTCTCTTTCATTTCTAATCTTTAACTGCATCCCCCGAATTTAAGGCTTATTTTTTTTCTTTGAGTATTTTGTATTTTCTTTCTCTTGTTTTTTTATTTTTTTTCTTCCTTTCTTTCATTGATTCATCTTTTCTTCACTTCATCTTTCGTTTATAAGGCATTTTTCTTCATTTCATTTTTACTTTCGTTCTGTCTTTCTTTCTTTACTTCTTTATACTTTTCTTACTTTCTTTCATTCCTTTTTATATTTCTTCACTTTTCTCTTAGTTTTCTTTTTTTCTCTGTTTCTGATACGCATGTTTTTCTTCTTTTCTCTTTCCTTCTTTCTTTCTTCTTATTCAATATCTCTTTCTTTCTTTTTTTTCTTCCTTTCTTTTTTCTCCCTGTTTTCTTTCAAGTTTTGGGTCTTCGTACTTCTTTCTTTCTGACTGTTCCCCACTTCGATTCTGAGAAATTGATCTGTTTGTTCGTTCACCCATTCTTTTTTTTTTCTATTTTCCTTTAGCATAAAAGTGTTCCTGTACAAGCATCCAATAATGTGATAAGCTTGCAAAGCCAATGAAGTAATCAAAGATTCGAAAAACCTTAAAAGTTTTCAACCCCTTAATTAATTTAACATCCGTGAATAAACAGACGGGACGAAGTAAATGCAACATTTATAGGCGTTATGAGAAAAGATAGCTAAACAAAATCCTATCGCAGATTCAACATATTTTAACCAAAGGACAAAAATAATGATATCACACGTAAATTCTCATCTTGACAATAAGAATAAGAAAAAAATACAAACGTCTAGAGGTATAAGAAACATAACTCGTATATGTCACAGAATGAGCGTATCTTGAGATAATGTTGGCAAGAACACAGAAAGAAACAAAACAATGTTCTAATATCAGCAACATAAGTAATTTTCTAAAAGGTGGAGTAAGAAATGATTTAATTATAACAGAGGATGGATTCAACTAAATGTTAGACTTGATGATAAAATGAAATACAACTGTTGTCAAAAATAAAAAGGTTGGGAACGAACTTGTCAAAACGTCAGCGTTCTTTTGAGATCATCCACGGAAGAATACGCGTTTTTGCTTTGCTCCTCAAGAGGTTCCTGCGATGGCTCAGTCTTGTCAGCTGCAAATCAAAGGGAGTAATACACAATGACACTATGTAGAAAGGATTAACCTGTGACTGTGGACCTGCACGAAAGCCTGATCTTCGTTAGTGGGGCATTCGTAAACGAGACCTGAATCCAATCAACATCAACTCGTCATGCTGGGGGAGGGGCTTTGCCCACAAACTGCAGCAGATTGAAACGTGTCATCACGACGGGTATCCAGACGGACAAGAAGGCTGGTTAGAAGAGTGGACGAAAGCGCTGATGGTAGAGAGCCATGACAATAGTTACAAAACCAAGGACAGATTACGCCAACAAACGCTGCATTAGATTTTGAGTCTCCAAAATCAGGCAGCGCAGTCACAGTAGATGCTTACGCTTAATCATAGATCCTTGGCGTAGGTTGATGACAAGTCATAAAGATAAAGGAGATCACCTCGCAAGCATTGTGAAAAATAAAAACGCAAATTTGATATACGTATTTGGGTACACAATATGGATTTTATTGTAAGGTTTGTGTAATGTACAATACAGTGACCTAAGAATTTTAATTAAAATCAAAAGTAATTGAAAAAATATCAGAAACTTCAATGTGTGGGCAAACTTAAATTCCATTGAATCTCAATTTGAAAAAAAAAAAACGAACAAACCTGAAACCTTGATAGGTATGGAAGAACACGAACACCAATTTTGGCTTAAGAAAACCTTGTCTACCTTTGAACTTTAAGAACGACAACAGAGGGATGTCATTCTCTTTCTAAAACTCCGTATAGTTTAATATCATCTTGACTGGTATCACTACAGTGATAGTTGTACAACAGACTTGGCTAATGGGTGCTACTGATATCATAAGTGTTTTGAAATGGGGAAAGACAGATTGCTATATAAGAGGTAGGGTTACTGGTGGCTGATACTTATACTATGTGTGACAAATATCTAAATTATATATATATATATATATATATATATATATATATTGAGAGAGAGAGAGAGAGAGAGAGAGAGAGAGAGAGAGAGAGAAATAAGTTTGTTTTGTCTTCCATAACAATTTACTGCAAAAAGCATTTTCGTTCTATGTCATCGATGGAGCTAGTTTTTTTTAATTAGAAAATATATTTTACACATTCTGCATATGATTTGATGATTAAGTTGAGATGTGTTTCTAATATAGATAATCAGGAAAATGAAATAATGTTAAAGGGTCCATATTGATGATTAGACTTGTACAATTTAATGCAGGACATCTAATTCAATGACTGAATAACAGGAAAATAAATGTACGTACAATGACTGGAAAAACCATAGACGAGAAAGTGTCAAATAAAAGAAAATGCAAATATCCTAAATCAAAGTGTTTGTGTTCAGTCGACATATTTAGTGGGGTCATGGTAAAATGCCAGTACTGTTTTTAATCACCGAAACAGGTACATGGTTGAATAGCTGATGATCCTCAATATATATTTTAATGTAAAACATGAAAATCTAGATATAAACGACGGTGATATATTTGAAATTCAGTGTAGGACGCAAAATATCTGCAACATAGTGCAATAGCAGGAATCGGAGAGTATCTGATTTTCACGACAAGAAATCGTCGGATAATTTGAAGGACCCTACTTTATTCATTTTAATTATGAAGGATATAATTCAGTTCCATGGATACGGTTAATCTCAGGGTCATATTTAGATTTAGGGTTGGTGCTACAAGTCTCAACAAAAAGCGATTGAACATTTTCTTCCATAATCATGAGATTAAAAAGAATATACAATACCAACTGATTATAAATTTTTTTGAATAGCCCTAAAACTAACGCCTAAAACTAACTCTAAGATCAAAATATATCCTCCATAAGTAAATATAGTAAAATATAGTTTTAGAATATATACTTTTTTTTCAAACCTAGAAATGATAAGGTGGAAATATTTAAATTTGCAGCATTTTAGCCCCATTTGTACGGTCAGTACGTGTGACACATACGCAAATAGCCAGCCTGACCTGAAGAAACTTATGTTGATTTAGACTCTGCTGATGTTGACAGTTTTGTTTGATGAGTTTTAATATAAAACCAACATATGATAAATTTATTTTATTTTATTATTAATTCATTCATTTTTGCAAAATGAAATATAAATATTTTGCAATGTACAAATTCATAAATGAAACCCAAATGTCAGTTCGATGTTATGTCTGCTGGCTTATCAAAAATGTCAAAATAAAATTCCGCAAAAGGTTTCTGACTCCCTCCAAAACGTCTGATTTGATTTGGAAATATTTCCTTGTATTTGTGATGGAATTGATTTCAACAAATTAGGCTACGGGCTCCAACGCTGTCAACGTTAGACGCTGAAAGAAAAATAAAGGCATAAGCCACATTATGCGACTAATACGATTTTCGAGCGTTCCAACAATCTTTAGTGGGGTGTTAACAAATCTATAGAATATATAAATCTATTTGAACAGGTAAACAATCTACGCAAACGTATATCTACACACACACACACACACACACACACACACATATATATATATATATATATATATATATATATATATATAACATGATCATTAAAATGACACGAAAAATCAACAAATATATATAATTTGATTCTTTATTCAATTAAAAACTTTTTCCTCAAAACGGCAATCATCACGTTTCAGAACCACACCCTTCAGAGAGAAAGAGAGAGAGAGAGAGAGAGAGAGAGAGAGAGAGAGAGAGAGAGAGAGAAAGAGGGGGAGAAGGGGGAGAGAGAAAGTGGGTGGGGTAGAGAAAGGGGCAAGACAGAGGTTTTCATTTGGGAATACAATCACGTCCTGTGTATGTCCTCTTTAAAGAAAAACGATATTCGCCAGAACTCTCTACCATGAGCGTCATCGAATTGTGATTTCCAGCATTTTTCTGACATTTTTGCAACAAAACCAGCCTGCTGCTATTTTAGTTTCCTGATGGGTTCTATATCTCTGACCCCTGTTTTTTTTTTTCATGTTCTGGTTTGGCATCTCACCATGTGATGCAAAGCATGATTCTCTCTTGTTGATCTTGCATGTTTCTCTGAGTCGGATTTGAACTCACGAATGTAGATCTCAGTCGCAGTTTGAGCACGAACATGAACATCTCAGTAGGGGTTTGAAATCGGGAAGGCATATCTCAGACAGAGTTTGATCTTTGGCGGGAAGATCTCGGTCGGGTTTCGGAGTCGGCCCACCGATTCAATAGCCCAAGCTGCACACCATTTGGCTACAAACACTTTCACTGCATTTATATCCTAAAGTCTTTGCTACCCACTGCCAGATGAACAAGGGGAAGGAAGTTATTTCCTATCCGTCTGTCGACCTCCTTGCGTTCGTCCATGTCGGAGTTCTATTTGTTTATTCTTTATTCTCATTCTGTACTTTTCGCCTCACGCAGTCTTCAAAGGACGGAGTTTCTTTCTTGTAAGTCTTTGTGACACCCAAATATAATTGTTTCGGCCTTAATTCAAATATCCAAATGACATTAAAAAATAAAACAGAGACACATGGTTCCTCTCATCGTTCCAATGAGAGTAACTTTTAATGTATCTATCTTATATTGAGCAATTTGCCTACTTTCATTTTCTTTTTCATTCATCTGACTACAATAGAATAAGTCTGTGTGTGCTTGAACAGTGATAACTTGACAGCTGAATATTGTACAGAGTTCACATTCAGTAAATATATCAGTCAGCACACAAGATAGTTCAGTGTCGAGTTTTAAGGTTTATTTTGTTTATCTGCAGTTTTCTGGAAATTCAATTAAAAGAAAAAAGATCATAGATCTTTCTTCATGGTTTTTATTAATTATTGCTCTTGACTGCTACTCTTTAGGATTATCTAAATCTATGTATAGAAAATGTGAATTTGTAACATAAAAGCGATATATTTGATATAATTTAAACCTGTATAACGGCTCATATGACAATTATGGCAAGCTGTTCCACACACCTCATATAGTCCGATCCCTTCCACATGCACACATCTTCAGAACGAGCTCTATTTTAATCCAATTATAATTCAACAATTCTGTGAGTTTGTTCGTCTGTCATCGAATAATTCAAAAACGGTGAGATATAAGGCCACCAAATTTTCTTTGATTACAAATGCAAGCATGTTTTCAAATGGAAGTATTATGCTGAACTGAGCCCTTATTTTGTTTATGTCAGGTCATCTAAACCGAACCTTCATCCGATTGTTCAACCGTATACAATGATATCTTTCATTGGGCGGATCATGGCGTCACTCACTTCAATCTTTATGCTATTTGTTCATAACTGGAAGATAAATGGATCTATGCCTGGCCCAACGGCATCGGTTAGAAAGGCAAAGTTTAACGTCCAAGAACTTATAAGATCTTATCAACTTCGGGAAGAAAGTTCTACCAACAATGCATCATCCTGATAGTTAGTCATGGAGCTTAAACGTAGAAACACCCTAAAATTGATTCTAAAATTAAGAACAATGCAACATGTGAGCAAGAGGATCATGTTTAACATCACCTGAAGAGATAAGAAGACATTATTGTATTAGGGAAATGAACAAGTGACAGAGTTATCATAGAATCCATTATAAAAATCAAAAGGCCATGTTTCAGTAATATCAGACAGCCAATGGACATCACGAACTCACAATTCAGATTCTAAGAGATCATGTATAATAATGTGCCTGGCATATATTAAAATGATGTGACGATTTAGATAGGTTCAGGAGATATTGGTGACATGACGCCCGTGATATAGAGATCTGGCAAGTCCTGGGGAAGGCCTATGTCCAATAACGGACGCTAAAAGACTGTTGCTGATGATCATGATGGACCTTGATATTATTTGGGGTTCGAACTCAGCTCACGGATTCCAATTTCCCTGCTGCTAACTGTTCGGTCACCTGCACCTTAATATTTAAGTTAGATGATGTGATTCAATTCACCGAGGCAGGTGGACATTTTCGTGGTGACTAATCTCATTATGAATTAAGCAATAAACGAGATTCGTGAATAGAAGCTCAGTTCTAGAATTAGAGAAAAAAAGGATAGATTTCAACAATTGAGTTTTACTCGGACGGAATTCTTGTGATTTGCATAATTTTATTACATCAACTTCCAGGGATGGACGTTTTATATTGGATTATAACATAACCATATCATTTGAAAATAACAGCCATTTCTAGTTTGACGTCGGTAGCTGAGAACGGCCATTGTGAATGGCTAGAATTTTTTCAATGACTCGTTTTGATGATGGTTGGAAATGGCTAGATTTAATTTCTAGGTAGGGTATAGCTAAAATGTTCTCTATTATAGACCGTCAACCAAAACTGTCACAAACACTGTTTTCAGTTTTCAAATTGCTACTGCTGGCTGAATGGTTGGTTGGCTGGCTGTCCATGCCTGTATCCCCCATACACACCAAATCAATGTAACTAAACTGCTGAAATTTTCAACATTTATCTGTTCTATCAGAGGAAAACGATTCTCCTTTTTTTTTTCGAAATCTGCTATAATACCTTTCAGTGAGTGTGTGTGTATGGAGGGACAATTTACAATGTAAATTCATACTAAGTTAATCACTAATTTCTGCTTGCTTTTTTTTAGCTTTTCAATCACCCAACACTAAGTGTGTTAAATAAGCTTTTTTTAAATCAATTATCCCTTTCCATTGTTTCAATTGATCACCCCTAACACAGTATGCAGCCAAAAGATGCTGGTAACGTGATGGTTTCTTCTTAGTGACTCACACAAAGGCACCAGGAAGTAATAAATATCAATAGAATAAATATTTCGATGTAGATATAAAGGACTGAATCTCCCAATCGAGAATAACAACGTTGTTTGAAGAACGTTTTTCATATTCTTAATATTTGATCAATATATTCATACTTTCTGTGTCCTTCATATGCGTTTACTAGAGAATATATTTTAGCTAATTTTAGCAATTCTAAAAGCCATGCATTAAAATATCTAGATCTTTCTCAGCCATCGAAAACTGCCATTCTCTGGTAACGACGCCGAACTAAAGATGGCCGAAAATAAATCATGAATTGGTCGGAAATTACCTTATGTTAGCTAAGATCTAATAATATAATAATGAACTGGATTACCGCTCCTGTTTCTCTGTCCGTATCAATGGACTATAGAATCCACTGAAAGTCTAAAATGGCAATAGGCTGGCCAAGTTGCAAGAATGGCAGACAACTGTAGGACTTCGTGATTCACGACATGGATCCCCAGAGATCACATGTGCAACCGATGCCGGTAGAGTATTAGATGGTGAAACGAGCCAGACAAATTAAAAAAGAACTGGTTCCGTGACGCCCACAATAGAGAAAGTGTGGCAAATCCTTGGGAAGGTCTATGTCCAACGACGGAAGTTATAAGACTGATGATTATGATGATGATGATGATGATGATTTTGCCAAAAAGAATATCGGACTAACCATTTGAAAATGCATTTGTAAATATCTTACCATGGATCTGCTAATAGTAGTTTATAACCTACTTGCACTAGCGTTCAGTACATATTTTGGATGCTGATTTTCGAGACAAACACAGGGCCCTTTTTAGTCTTGTAAAGGATAGTCTCAGTAGCTTTTTCAAGATTACATGGTTAGAGCTCTGAATATTTTCACCACTTCATTTGGTGTATGATTTGACTATTAAAATGACTACTGAGAGGATTCTCATACCGATGTTTGAGCCCATAAACAGCGAATCATATAAGTTTCAGTCGTTACAGTTCTGTGGTTGAACCTATTGATTCTTTTGCTTCAGTGTGATTGATGGCAACTCACTTCTATTTGTGAGCGAAGGTTTTCATCTTACAATTAGTAAATTGCAACAGATAACTTGCAATGTACAAGGGCTTTTATTGCACGATTGATAGCACACCGCCTCTCACACTTCTCAAGTTAAGCTTCGGTCACCCATATCTGATTTTTTACTATAGGCCACTATTAGACTTAAAGCATATATCTCTTCAGTCCCCATCCCCGTAAAGTAATTAAAAAAAATTATATAATCGAAATTTAGGTTTTACTATTTCAGTATTAATTTCATTAGAGGATATGATTGTTAAAAAGTATGTAAAAATACTTGATTAATTAACTTAAAAACATTATCGTGGGATATAGGCCTAATGTGTTGCCCCTGGAAGCCTGCCTTGTCTTCCAACAGCTCAAACTCCCTGTCCCCAGGCACCCCCTTGAGCCTACCAGCGCCCACTCTGGTTAAACTAATGCAATTTGCTCTTTAGGATTAAGGCAACTTGCCAACTCACTTGCCATCAATGGAATGTGCAATACCGTAAAGCATATTTCCTGTGACTGACTGGGAAGTCATAAATCAGAAGTAAAACAGGCAGAACGGTGACCGACAAAATTCCACTGTGCAGGTTCGGTTGTCACTTCGATGAAACGAGTGCCGGGGTAATTCAAAGACTCCTGTGGAAGAATACACCTCACTGACGTTATGAACAATGATACTTTTGTTTAAATATTAATTGACCGTGTGTCATGACCTGATGAAAATATGTAGAACTATGAGACATGCATAAGAAAGCTTTGCATTCATTGTACATCGTAGGAATCTTGCTAGATTTACTTTGGAATGTATCATCCCATTAACTGCAGATGACGGGAATTTCAGTCATTGCAGTTGTACGACTGATAATAAATGTTTCATTTTATTGTGGATGATGGTTACTCAGATCAACTAGTAGGTCTGTGCTTTTATCATGCTATAAATAACTTTGAATGGATCATCTCTCAACGGACAAGGGCTTTTACCTCACAATGAATAAGTATTACTCTTCACCATATGTTGCACTTATTAAGTCAACATTTGTTGGTCTTACCATCGTACTTATTTTGATATCATATAAGTGCATGGTCTTTACCTTCGATAGGACTCACCAATGGCAAGTGGATCGTCAGTACTCGACTAGGATTTTCAATTACGCTTGATGAAATAAAAATAAAACTATCACAAAAACTGGACTGAAACGCAAAAAAAAAAAATCTTTTTTTTCAGCGAATACGAAACTTTATAACAAACAACCCACTAAAACTATCACAATGATTTCAATATAGGCTTTTTCAGTTTTCAAGTGATTCTGGCTCGCTGGCCGCACCTATGGAGGTAGGGATTGATATTTTAAACATCTGCTCTTTATTATGTATAGAAAAATGTTTTCCAATCTACCAAAATAGGTTTTTAGAAGAGGGTTTAATTAACAGTGCAAGTATATGCTAAATAGAGCCCCTTAGTTAGTGTCCAGAACGTACACACTTGTTTTTTTTTCTTCGAAATTAGGGAAGATATCACCACACAAAATGCGAGAGGGTATTTGATCAATGATCATTCCTTTTTTTCAATTTTTATTGATCATCCTGAACAGGGCATGCTGTCAAAAGACGTTGGACTCGTGAGTGTTTCTATTGTGTGAATAACAAAATCTGTTTCTGAAACATATGAAAAGCGTTAACGAACCTATTTCAATTCTACTTATGACTTTTGGGGTTATTTTCACAAAAATGCCTTTAAAAAAAGAAGAGAGTAATTTTGGTCTCCTCGTTGTCTAATGCCGGCAGATAACAGGCATCTCACTCTTCTATAGTCAGGCAATGGCAGCAAAATGGATACCATATATAAAACTAGGTAATAATGGTTCATATAAAAGAACTAGTGAAAATGAGGGGGAAATGGCATATGCAATTTAAATACTAATACCTTAAACTTAATCCTAAAATTTGGCAGATATTACCGTCGGAAAATCGGTTTTAAGAACTCATATTAGTGGGATCACCCTCGTGTTGACTAGAGATACTTTTTGTGAAACCCCTACTGAACACATTGGCATGTATTGTTTTCGACATCAAATCGACCTTGCAACGTGCACAAAGACATATGCTCAACATCTCATGAAGAAACCATAAGGCAGCACAGTATATTAGTGAAAAACAATGGTTAGAAACATCATAAAATAAATTACAAAAAAAAAAAACTCGACCGGTGATGAGCAGGTTATGTTGCAACCACTGGATGTCCCAAGTCAAAACGTGGATTTGTAAATATCGTATGCATAGAGGCTGGCGGCAAAAAAAGATGATGTGGCAATCTGGACGTGTTCAGAAGATATTAACACCCATGATAGAGGGGACAGGAGGATTTGGGGGAGATTTGTGTCCAACAACTGACGCTAATTTTTGCACGCTTGCATTGTTCGTAAAAACAACAATCATTAGTTCAACAATGCATCCACCATCCTTACGTCCATA
Source organism: Thysanoteuthis rhombus (assembly GCA_963457665.1). NCBI lineage: Eukaryota > Metazoa > Mollusca > Cephalopoda > Oegopsida > Thysanoteuthidae > Thysanoteuthis > Thysanoteuthis major. Next base: position 19,996,815 of record OY735206.1, read on the forward strand.
TTTATGATTTCTGATGTCAAAAGGGTTCTAAACAGAGTAGTAGTAGCATTACCAGGTGTGGTAGTAGTAGCATGGGAGGAGGGAAAAGAAAATGAGAATCATTCACTAGAAAATCTATCAAAGAAAAAACAATCAGTAAGTCAAAACTTCAGCAGGCTTGAGATTTGTATTATTTGTTCATTCCGGAGTGTTAGTGTATGTTTATTTCATTTCACCAGCTAAGATACCTGTCTGTGTTAAAAAAAACAAAAAGCTTACTGACTTCTAAAAAAATGTTTCACATTTGACTTATGTAATTGAAAAAAGGTTTACGTTCTTATTTTACGCCTTGAAAGACAAAAATGTCTCGTTATTTTTTCACTCTTCGGACGGGAATTTTTCCTCACTTTTGAAACCTTCAAGGAGAAAAAAAATCCCTTCCACTTTTCACCTCTCTAAGGGGAAAAGTTTTTCTTAACTCTTGATTTCCGAAAAAAGTTCCCCTTTACTTCTGATACTTTGTTGAATTATGTAGAAACAAATATAATACAAATCACAAAAAGCAGGGTATATAGAGTTGATTACGTGATATGCCCTAAGAGAAATATAGAGCTGAAATATATACTAATGAATAATTACACTCTTTGAATTTTTTCTCCAGAAAATGAAAGTTAAACAGAAACTGCTTTTACTGGTCTTTGTCGAAAATAAGATGTAATTTGAAAAAAAAAAACCAACATAAATTGTCCCCCTACCATCTGTAGGTTCAGATAAATGGTACCAAAACATTGCTCGGATAATGTTGATATAGTTCTATAGGTCTAACTATTATGGTTCAAGGTGGTAAATTCAGATGAAAGAGAAAACAAACAAAAAAACAAAAAACAAAACAAGAACAAAAAAAACTCACTTTTTAGCTCAAATTTCATTTCACTTTAATAATTCATTATCTAGATGGTGGATTCTTAGGTCAGCATTAATGCACTGTACACAGAATTAACCCTGACACTCCGACCTAATGTGAAAGGGGGATAATCAATATCTAACTTGATAAAATCCTAGACTGGAGTCCAGTCAGCAACCACAGATACTTTGGTAGCCTTACATCTGGCTGTTCTTATATTTGGTAATCATAGACGGACTGACATTTGGTGGATTATATTGAGATTTTTTCTAGCTTAGCGTGACATCTGCTGGATATAAATTAAGTGAGCAATTTATTAGAAAGTTTTGATTGAAAAATTAACCTTCCAAAGAGAATAGGTTAAAAGAACCCTCTTCGTGATTCCATTAGTAAACAGAAAATTTAGTAAGTCATAGCAAGATGAGTGGGCTTTGATTATGTGTGTATAACCTTTTTTAGCTAATAACTAAGTTGGAAATTGGCAATTTTAAACTTGTGTCAACATTTTTTCAGACTGTTATAGCTAGTGATAGCATGCGATATATGACAACACTCTGAAAAACAAACACTCGATTTGTTATCACATCTCTTATGACATAAAAGCAACTGATAAATGATACCTCATCCCCCCTTTTTTGTTACCTGATGTTTAACATGACTGGGACCGACTGATCAACCAACCAATCTTAAAGGATCTTATACAGATATGTGGACACATTTTAAAAAGAAACTTTATATCTAGACATCATAGTGCAATGGTTACCAAGTAGGTATTGCAGATCAAAATCTCTCTATGTTCATACGCAATAATCTTGTCAGCTGTAAACTGAACGTCATTTCATGAAAACATAATTAATTACGTGCTAGAGAGAGAGAGAGAGAGAGAGAGAGAGAGAGAGAGAGAAAGAGAGAGAGAGAGAAAGAGTGAAAGGAAAGAGAGAGGGAGGGAGATGAGAAAAATGGTGGGAAAAATAATGAGAAGAGCACCTTGCAAAAGTGGAATTGGAGACTAATTTCAAATTCATTCGATATGCCATCGGCATGAAACGTAGGGCCAAATGAGAAACTTCGCGGAGACATATTGGTCTGCCAATCCACTTCCGCTACACACCAACCCCATCAGCCTTTTTCTCCTTCATATCGTAATTATGATTTCATGTTACTATCAGCATCATCCATACATAATTATCATCACCGATGGTCTGTTTTTTTTCTGTTCGTTTCATCTGACGACTCTTTTTTAACAACTTCACAAAACTCGTTCTTTTTTTTTATTAAACTCCCGTCAAAGGCTGGTTTCGAATTCTTTTTTCTACCGTTACAAGAACAAGAACAAGAAGAACACGGGCAATTACAATTCTCGGCAAATTTAGAAGCTTATACTCTTCACTGACAATTTTATCTCGGCTTGTGAAATCAAACCGATATATGAAATCAACATTCCCCTATCATGTTTTGAAATTACAATCAAGTGATTGGTGAGAGGTTTTCTGACCGATTGAGCCAAACTAACAAAAAAATCATGTAAAAACTGTCACCTAAACTGTCAGCATAGGCTTCAAATTGGTCTGTCGTCTAGCTCTGTGTATAATACGCATACAGGCCAGAGTTATGGAGCTAAAGGACTAATTTTTTGTATTAACTCGATATGACTTGAAAGAACGTTCTGTTTTTATTTTTTTTCATCCCGTAATTATGTTTTTAGTCTGTATAGTGGGAGGGCAGTCTGCAATGTAAGTTCATGCTAAATTTATCTCTTACATTATGTCTGGCAGCATTCAGGTTTGCCCGTTGAAAATCAGACCATTTTAATGATCACTGCCCAACGAAAGGCCAAAAATATCACATTTATTGATCAACCCTTTTCCCAAATCTTTAAATTCATCACCCCAAGAAGACTTGCTGCTCAGAGACGTTGGTTACATGAAGGTTTCTATTGAATGAATAACAAGTCAGTTAATTTCGACACATTCCTTTGCCCTTTACCATCTCTCCTTCTCTCTCCCAGCGATCTTCTCTTGCCTTTTCTATGTGTTCAACTAAACTGCACCCCCTCCGTTATCTACATACCTTCGGAGATTTAATAGTGCCGTTGTAACAAATTTGCCATTGAAACGGATGTGTTTTACACAGATTGCAATAGTAATGAGAAATCAAAAAAGAAAGAAGCAAAAAAGGAATTGTTATCACCCTTCCATGGTCTAATGCCCAGTGTTAGGGTTACAGGTTTTCAAATAAAATGGGCGTAATAAAAAGACTAATGCATCGAGATCTTAATGTTCTGTTGCTGCCAACTAATCGCCAACTATAGTCTTGCAAGAGTATAAAAACAAATTGAATCGGTAGAATGAGTGTATCATTGAATAGGGTCCTTGGAACGAGCGCCGTTACAAAGAGTTTAACTGTGCAATAGTCATTCGTTTCTTGTAACCAATTCCTTTCTCTATCCACGTAAAAAAATTCCCTTAATATCAGCTTGTTCTTTTAGCTTTATTTGATATTTGCTCAGAAACTCTACTCATTTGCTCGTTCACTATAACTCTTTGTGGATTTACTTCATCAGAAACCGTGCACAAAATCTATAACATCAACATAGGTTTCTTCAGTTTTTGAGCAGGTCTTGAAGACTGACTGGCTATTTATGTATACAACACTCGTACAAGCTGTACCAACGAAACTTGTTTTCATCCTCGTCACCACAATAATCATTGCCATTCCCTTCACCATGTTCGTAATCATTGTCATAAACGTCTTTCTAATTTTCTCTCAATCTATCCCTTTTTCTTGATGTTCTCTTCATTTCTCCATCTTATCCCACTTTCCACACAAGAGTTAGAGTTCATCAACCAAAGCTGTCAGGAGAACTAGGTTTCTTCAGTCCTCAAATAGGTCTGGCCGGCAGGGCTGTTCTCTATGTACGAGTCATGCTTGCAACACGAATAGAGTTCTTTGGCTCAACACGTAAATATGTACTCCTTATTATGTCTGAAAGAATGTTGTTTTTTTTTAACATCCTTCCCCCGATTATATTTTTTGTTAAAGGTCGAATTTACAATGTAAGATTATGCTAAATAATTCATGTCCGGCAGTGTTAACGAATGTTGTTTTTTTATTTATCATTTAAAATTTGGATTTTTCAGGGATCATTGAGAGAGAAAAAGTGAGAGAAGTAACTTATTCATTAAAAACTCTTTTTCATTTATCGTAATTGATCACTCCTAACACAGCATGCAGCTTAATGACATGAGTCACTTGATGGTTCCTATTACACGAGTAACCATGCCTGCTTTCTCATTGTCAAACATCAGTTTTCATCATCCACCTCTCTGTCATTGTCGCTGTTATTATCATCACCATCGTTATCATTGTCATTCTCATTGTCATTGCGATGATAATTGTCATCATCATCGTTTCCATGTACATCTTTATTATTATTATGAGTGAAAAGTGTGAAAAACTCTCCATTATAACTAATTTCCCTGTGCCCTCTGCAGGTAAATGCACTTTAAGCTTGGCGATTACAGTGGAAGTATCTTTTTGGTGGTGTATATCCTACCAGAGAGGTAGGTATGAAACCCTGGTCTTAAGGTACAAGGATCTTCAAAAGGCAACTGAAACCAGGTCTTCATCACTGGCCGTAATCCTCCAATGGGGTCGTCCTATAAGAGACGTAATGTTTGGCCTATTTATTCGTCATTCTCAATCACCGTTATCGTCGTTCTTATCATCACCAGCTTCACCATTCCCATACTTGTCTTTGCTTTAATCGTCATTAACCCCTTCTTCGTCTTTACTAGCATCATCTTCGTTATCATCGCCCTAACCATCCTTGTCATTGTCGTCTTCTTCTCTATCTGTCCCATATACTTTCTTATCTTTCTCCTCCCTTCCCTTAAAATATTTATTTTTCATTAATAACCGTCAACTAGAACTGTCACAATAACTGTCAATACGGCTTTGCTCGAATTCTTAGAGCGTCTGACTGGCAGACTTAGCTATCTATCTTGCAAATTGTGCGTACAGGCAGCACGAATTGAACTGAAAGGCAGGAAATAAAAGCCTTTCCATTTTATTATGTTATGATAAAGTGGTTTATTTGGTTTTCATTCAAAAGCCCTTCTCTGAGGAGTGCAGGGTTAAATTTGCAAGGTAACTTCGTGCTAAATTGGTCATTTAGTCTGTGTCTGCGTGTTATTTGGAAAATCAGATTTTATTCTAGTTATTACTGGCCAACAAAAGAGGATGAACGATCCTATTAGTATATACATAGAATAAAGTTGCTTGTAAAGAATACATGTTACGGTCGTATGATATCAGAAAACAATAACTCAGCTGAAATGGATGCTTAAAAGGACAAACGTCAGCAAAAACTTTCATAAACAGATTGATTGCTTCCTTTCATTCATCTTAAATAGAAACGCCAAGTAAAGAATTCGGTCTAACTAGTAAAATGCGATCGAGATTCAATGCAAAACATATATTGAAATGTACGTTTTATTTCATTAAATTGTCAAAGTCGTTGAAAGATAAGAATTACAGATTATTTTAATGAAAACGCTTGGTGGGGAATTTAATTTAACTGACACGAAAATTCAATAAATATTCAATTCCAAGAATGAATGCAGAATTACGCAACATGATGTGATTCATACACACAGCCACATATAGCCAGGTTTGGCGAGGAACCAGATCGATATAAATACTAGATGAATTAAGAGGAAAGGGAAGGATAGCCAGGGGGTAGCAAGGAGATTACTTAACTTTGATAACTTTGATATGATGGAGGTGGGCTCCTCACCTCCATTTGCATGAATGTCGACCACAAACAGTATGCTCTAGTGTGCCGTCGTCGATTACGGTTTTGTATCCCAGTGGCGGTTGGTTATCTGGAACTTGCTCAGTAAATTTGCCTAGAAAAGACTTGAAGCTCGGCAGATCTGTTATTAATGTGGTTTCGGTGGGAATATAGATCCAAAGTTTTCCTCTAAGGACTGAGAATGACTCAACATATTTAAGTCGGGCTTTTTTGTTGCGCCCTGGACTGAACATGGAATATTGGCGCGTATACCTCTTGGTTCATTGTGGAGAAATGAGATGTTTGAATCGTTGGGTACAAATTTTTGCAATATCTTGAACAACATTATAGTTGTGTAGCATTCTCTCCTTCCCTGCAAAGACATAAGTTTCAGTTTAAAAAGTGTCTCCTTGTAGGATTCTACTGGGAAAGTACCTCTGCAGATCTTGGGTTCTTCGTTGGTTGCTACGCTGTCCCCTTTCACCCAACTGGGTTAGGGAGTCAATAAAGGAGACAATCGCGACTTACGAATTCAAAAAAGAAAAAGCTCTGTAGCCGTTGTAAACTAAATCAGTTTTGCGTCTTTTAGACGAGTCGAAATTTAACAATGGTATTCCTGAGAGTTTTGCTGAGAAGAATATCGACAAGTTGTGAGCGGTGGCTTTCTCCAAGTCTCTCGATCTTAAAAGTGCAGACTCCTTAGAATCGGAAGTGAGACAAGGGAAATAAATGAAATAGTTTTCTAATTTCTGATTTCTATCTCTTGTATTCGCCTCTGCATTGAAACAATTGATCCCACAAGAATTCTGTCCAGCACAACTGATCGGCTAGTAACCAACGCCAGTCGTCAGATACGTCTCAAATACCCGCACAAAGGCTATCCTACACCCCAATTATGCAACAGTCCTTCTCTTCCTCTCCTCATCCCCTTTCCTCCTCCTCCTCTTCTTATTTTTCTTGATTTTTAATACGATATGGTTCCATCCCTCCCTTCCTTTCCCCAATAAACTTTCACTCACTTTTTTCAACCTTCGTTAGCATTCATCTACAGAATCACTGCAGCCCCACAAATGTCTCCCCAGCCAACCAACTAAGAAGGCTACAGATATTCCTCTCTTAGGATGTTTATGTGTGTGTGAGTACATGCGTTATTCTGGCACTCCTGTGCATATTTTTGAAGGTGTCTATGAGTACACCACTGAGCACCAAGTACCAATCTATTTTTTCTATTTTTTTTGTTTCTCGACAAAGTGGGTTTTTTTTTTGTCTATATGATCACTTCGAGACAATATCACACAATTTTCTTTTGATAACTTTAGATAAACGATCTATTTCCAGATATTTTTAGAAAAAATATCTATTTTTTAAAATAATTTTCTTGAAAATTTATTCTGGTATGTGCTGGGGGTAGTTTTGGGTAATTTTTGATAAAAGGTCTATTTTTTTTTTTGATAATTGTAGATAATCTTTGGGATAATTAGTTCTGGTACACGCACGGGCTACGGTTAGTCATTTATGCAAAGTACAGATATTATATATCATTATTGATCCACTTTCTTTTTATAATTAGGATAGCTTGTTTTTCGACAAAAAATATCTTTTTTTCTTATACTCTCTTATATTACTTACACTTTTTTTCAGACTTCATCATAGTTTTCTGTTACTGCTTTTATCATCCTTCTTTTGGACACCATCAACCGAAACTGACATCAAAACTGTCAACATCGGTTTCTTCACTTTTTGGTCGGCTGGCTGGCTGGTCATGTATGTACGTATGTATGTATGTATGCGTGTATGTATGTATGTATGTATGTACGTGTGTATATATGTATGTGTGTATGTGTGTATGCATGTATGTATGTACGTATGTATGTATGCATGTATGTATGTATTTGTATTGAGCGTGCACACCGCGTGGATGGAGTTAAATGACTGAATATTTAAACATTTACTTCTTATATCTTGAAAGTACGATTTTTTTTCTCTTAAAAATCCCCCCAATAGCTTCTTTGTGAGAGGGGACAATATACAATGCAAATTTTTGCTAAATCAGCTTTTTATCTTGTATCTGTTAGCGTTCAAACTTTTTTATTTTCACTTTTTTGGTGATCAACACCCAAAAAAGGCAGAAGAAGTTGCTTATTCGCTGATCACTCAATTTCTCATATTTTTAATTGATCATCCCCAATACGGTCTGCTGTCAAAGTATTTTGGTCACATGGCAGTTTCTATTGAGTTATTAACCAGACCTGTTTCTCGCTCTTCATTTTTTTTTTAGACTTCACCATAAATTCATTTTACCCTCGCCATTATCGTTCTTTCTTTTCCAAGGAACCAGCGGAGTGGAAAACACCGATTTTCCACGCCACAGAACTGCGAAGGCCACATGATTGCTGGTGATGGGCCTAAACTTACATACTTTGATAATTGCTGTCTACATCGCTGTCATTTCTTTTGCTTGAAAGTACGGAAATAATTTGTCTGTCTCAGATAGGCTACATAAAGCAGGATGAAAACTTCGATACCACTCGTGTCTTTTCTAGCTACCCATTGTACGTTAGTTACAAAAATATATCTAGCTATCCCTATCTATCGTAGTTGGCCTTATCTATCTATTTATCTAACCATACTTAAGTAAATATCAGTCTGCTATGTTTGTTTCGATTTAGCTACGTATCTATCTACCTATCTATTTCAGCCAGTTCATATCTATCTATCTTCTATCTATCCATCTATCTATCTATCTATCTATCTATCTATCTGTAATATCTATCTATCTTCTATCCATCTATTTCAGTTTGATCATTCATGCCTGTCTATTTCTCTATCCCTCTTCTTAAGTCTCTTCATATCTACTTATCTATCTCTCTATTTCAGTGTGTTCATATATCGATTTTCTTCATTCTATCTTTTTTCTCTATCAAACAATATTTTAGTCTATATCAATCTGCTTTCTATGTCCGTATCTATCTCATTTGTCTATACTTTTCATCCAGTCTTGACCCAATATGTCCATCTGTCAATCTATTTAGCCATCTATTTCTAACTTTATCACTCTATGTGTACATACATATTGAGCTATATTTATTTTGAAAAGTACAAAATTTGAAATGATTTTTGCGACCGATGCTGCTGATTTTAGGCTAAAAATTGCATAGTTATCAATTGCAGTCGTGACATCGGAGATGGAAAATATTTTTTGGAGCTTGTCTGTCGCAAAATAGATGGTAAGTCCAGGCTACCGCTCGGAAAGAAATCATTTTTATCCTGATTGATTGCAACTCAGTCTTGTCGGTGAGGTAAGACATTTATCTACCAACACATCGTCTAACAATGGACAAGGGCTCTTATCTTGCGAGGGATGACTACATTCTGCGATTGATGGGTTAACAGACGATTTTTAGATCGAATTCAACGTACTTGATTTATTTCTCGGGTGGAAATGAAACTTTTATGATATGTAACTTCTGGAAAAGTTATTTAACCTCGTGACAGAGTCGACTGAAAGAGAATACCTTCCTTATAATGTGAATGCCCTCTAGACTTGAGTGGCCTGATCGATCTTTATGTGATTCGATAATTCTTCTGAATTACTTTAGCAGAACATTGACCTAAATACCCTCCAATCTTTTGTTGTTACTCTTGGTCATCTAATAAGAATCCCAAAATAGGAATTGATGTTCAGTTCGGCGCCCAAAATAAAGTCATTTTCTTCAGAGGACATTTTCTTAACCTCAAAATAATGGATTCAGTTAAAGATTCTTTGAATGAAAAACTGGTTTTCAAATGTGATAATTGAATCAGTTGAATTTCGCAACAAAGGTAGCAACAATGAGGCAAGCATCATTATATATATATATATATATATATATATATATATATATATATATATATATATATATATATATATATATATGTATGTATATATTTATATATATATATATATATATATATATATATATATATATATATATATATGTGTGTGTGTAAAATACAAATCAGGGATTCAATATATTATAACATAATACATAAGAATATCCAATGTGTGATGGGTTTATTCCGTAAAGTGCTCGATACATTCAACATAAAGTATCGAGTTGTTTTAGGGTACAGCTTGAAATGTAATGGAGTAGCAAATGCACTTTAAGAAGCCCAAACAGGGCAGAAACATAAACGGGTTTGTGTGGCCATTCCTTACTCCATTATATACATATGTTTACATTGTGAAAATGAAGTGATCTGGCAGAATGAAGATAAAAATAGCATTTAGAAGGTGAAGAAAAAACTCAAGAGATAACAGTTACATCTAAAAAAATGTTTCTCACCATTATTTCATGGGCGTAGTTCGATGCATAATACTTGCAGTGGTTCTCAATGACCCATCTCATTTCAAACCGAATGTCACTTTCAATTACAGAGATAAAAACACCCCATACACCGCTCCTACTAAACAACCAAATGCCAAAATAATCACATTCCCCTCTTCAACATTGACGTGTTAGCATATTTTTCTCAGTGAACCACCGAAAATTTTTTTCTCTGAAAAAGATGGCTGTCCCCGTCGAAATGCATCGAATTACACCCACAGAATAATAATAATGCAACACCTATCTCATGAGTTTCTCTCCGCACCTTCTATTGACATTTTCCTATACACACACGCACACATATGTATATACATTTTTTTTTAAATGGTTGTGAAACTGACTCATGTTGCATAGATTAATCAAAACACGTAATTGTATTCGAGTTCCTTCAATAAAATGTTTTTTCCAGAAAGCTACAAAACTCTATACTAAGGGTGTCCTAAGACTGAAATGGCAGACAATCTTTTAGTAATTTGTTTCCGTACAAATGAACGGATCTTTGGTTTTCCTAATTATAAATGTCATCTAAAAGATCAAACTCTTTTAACATTACAATTTGCCATTTCAATACTAAAAATATCCGTCTCGATATTGAAAACGAGGGCTGGATTAGGATATTGTTGTCACCTTATCTTTTAGACAATATTTTCATTCACTGTGTGAAAACAAAAACAAAAAAATCACTGAAAGATTAAAACGATGCTCGTTGTCTATCATTTTTAAAGAAATTTGTATCCAAGCAAAGTTGCTGCCAAAGTATATATATATATATATATATATATATATATATATATATATATATATATACCACATATCAGGATGACCCTAAAAAATTTTGCTTACAAAACGGAGCATCTGATGGCTATTTTTCACATAAAACTTTTAACCGCTGAATAGTACACACACACACACACACACACACACACACACACACACACAGCACACGCTAATGAAGATGGGAATATCTCCCAAAACATGTTTAGCTAACCAATTAATACAGTCATGGATCAAGTAATTAATAAACAAAATTTCCGTACAATTTTATTCCTGAGTCTTTATATATATATATATATATATATATATATATATATATATATATATATATATATTTCGACAATGGGAGATTGTTGAAGGGATGGTTTTCAAGAGTTTTTGCAAAGATTATGTGGATTCATCATTGTATATATAGAGAAACACGACATAAGTGAGATGAGACCATTTGTTTTACTCGTTTTTGAAAGTCAATAAAGACAATGGAGTAATCATTTGCTATAAAAACACACAACAACCAATCACTTCAAAAATTTCTCCAAAATTTCGAAAGAATGTTATGCGAATACACAAGAGCAATGGAATTATGCATTATATCCTAGATTAAACTGCGTGATCATATGATCGATAGGGTGCCCCGTGTGTCTGTTGGTCCATCACGATAGAGGAACCACGTAAATGTTGGTGCAGACCACGAATATCATGCATGCATATTCAATGGACACAGGAGAAAATTTTAAAGTAAAATAGTTATTCTATTTTTCAAATACTTGTTTGTTTTTTTTTGCATTACGCTTGACTCTTTAAAGATGATTTAATCTCTCTGTCTCTATCACCTTCTCCGTCCGTCTGTCTGTATGTCTGTCTATCCATCTATCTATCTATCTATCTATATATCTATCTATCTATCAATCCATTCACAAATACACACACGCCCATCTTTTTTCTGGCCTTCTCAGCAGGATCAAAGTGTACTATCTGTTCCACAGCAGGACCCAAGGAGCCGGTACTGACACTTGCCAGCTGAGTGGGCCGTGGGGAGTGTGTGTCAAAGACCGAGTGTGCCAGTGCAATGCTTTAGCCAATGAGGTTTTTACTGAGGCTAAGTGCATTGGGGAGCCTTTGAACTTGTCGTTCGGCTTCCCTATTATTACTCAGCCCAGCTGCAGGGGATCTGTTCCCCCGGGGCAACACTGCTCCATTGCACATTGCTTTCGTGACGGAGGTTGTTCTAGCTTCTACGGTCGCTTGGCAATCAAAGTTGCGTAGGCTGGAACCATTTTTGGAAGGGTGTCTCCTATTTTCCCTACGTTAAACCTAGACCTTGTGTCAAATTTTGCTGTGGTGGGACAGTAAATAAATAGCACACATACACACACATACATGTATGATAATGAAAGACAGATTCCATGTATCTGTGTGTGACCTTTAAGTAGCTTAGAGGTTACATTGTTAGCAGAGGTATCGAATTAGGTACCCTTAAGAAAAACAGCTCACTTTTTTTTAGGATTTTCCTGCTAATTCACTTATGAAGGAGATAAATCCGGCGAGTCTTGTTCAGGTCGATCAAAGCTCTTCAGAAATGTATTTTCCTGCAATGAAACGTAAATGCCAAAACAAATCACTTTTCAAGTCGTCAAATGTGGCAGAATGTATCCCCATCAGTCGACACACAATAAGTTATATTTATTATAAATCATTATGGCAGAACTGCAAGGAAGAGGTCACTTTCTAAGCCAGTCAATAAATGAGCAGATCTTCCGCGTTTCTTCATATTGTTACTTCTTTTCAGATGATTGCCAATTTGAGCAATTTTATTGTTCTCTCCCTATCAGCCCTGAATGAAAGACAAAACAAACAAAAACCTAAAATGTACTATTCGAACAGAAACATTCCGTAAACTTTTTTGGCAACATAAAATATACGCACCTCACTAAATGCCAGATAATTTTGAAGCGATTTTATCTACTGAAATAACGAGCGAAATCACCATGGTGGCCCAACGGTTGACCATGAGGGATTGTCAACGGTATGAGTGTCAAGTTAGAACAAAAGGAATAGAAGCAGCCCGTAGAATATATACAACATTTGGTGGGGGTTAATTTTGAGACCAATACACCGAGGAAAGTGTATTGTAAAATAATTTCCCTAATTTGTTATAGGTAAATCTATGAGTTTATCTCATAATAATATCTATCGCATCTAATCTGAAATTTTCTTCGAGACACACTAATAAATTTAGGTTGATGAATTATTTCATATTCAGTGATTTCTATAGTTGGTCAAAAGAAACACTAGAAGGTGGTCAGATATGTTTCAGTTAAAAATGTGAAACGATATTGATAGTAACCAACTGGGGACCTGTGTTGAATATAGTCCGCTCAAAACGAGGCTTGCATTTGAGAACAACACAAATAATAGAATTATACGTCCGTAAATATGCACAAGAAATGGTTATCCAACGAACTCGAAGATTAAAATGCAAAAATTAAGCGCTGATTTCAGCTAAATTACCTAATCAATTCAGACCCAAACACTGAAAAACATGTGGATGTGCTGAGGAGACTTTTTGTCACTTGATCTTCCATGCGAAACACCAGATATGACTGATGAAGAATTTAGTGAATCATTTTGAAAACTCAGATAGGTAAAACTTTAATAATGATACTTGAGGTAGGAAGTAATTTCTGACGCAGATTTTGGTGTCTCATTACCTATGCACTTACATGAATCCGTACACAATTTAGATTTGTCATAACGGTGCTCTTGACTCCCCTAGTGTGCCCAGAAAAACTTAAGTCTACTGTTTTATGAGTATGAAATAAAGATAATTCACCCGCGTTCCTCTTCTGGTCTTCATTTTCAGTCCCTTAATTGATTATTTCAATTTCTCCTTGTTTGTTCGTTTCAATTCCCCTGTATCATCTAGTACAGTGGTTTCTAACCTTTTCAATATCGTTCTTGACTTTTGTGAATAAGATTACCAGTTTCCCACTTTCATTTCAGTAAGTTGCAACAAAGAATAATTTAGAATAATTATTCGATCATGTGTATAATCCGATTGCTTTATAATTAAAATTAGTTCAAATTCATGATTACGTAGTTACTGCTGTGTATCGTTACTCAACGAAATCAAGCGGACCTAATTAGGGATGCTTCATTAACCTCTCAGGTTTCGGTCCTTCCGTCCTTATGCAGCATTTGGTTTGGGATTAGTGGAAAATTTGATCCTCATTCGTGTTCTCATTCGAGACACGGTTTAAATATGGCGAGCATTGTCCTGCTGGGTGGGGGGATTGAGAGTAGTCCCGACGCCTACGTGACACTGGTTGAGGAGATCGGGCAACTTTTATCCTTCCCCATAAATACATGTTTGTGAACCCACATCAAAATCCTGAAATCTAACCTTGTATCATATTTGACTTCGTTTGGAAAGCAAATAAATGTCCTTTCTCACCTTTCTCCGTATGGTTTATTACCCTTACTTTGGCTTTAGCCTCAACATGTTGCAAGATTATCTGTGTCGGCTCTGGTTTGCAATAAGTAGAATGGACGCAACAAGCACCCAAAGTGACATCACTGACTTCAGCATCAACTATTTTACCCTTAGCTATCAGGATTGATTCATGCCTTTTCCAAGGGTATTTATGCTGAACTTTAAATCCAGCTCACGGAGTCCATTCTCTGTATCGTTAACGGTTTGGTCGCCTAGGACATCTTATAGATTGTCTTTCACTTTCATTGAATATCCCTCCTGTTTCAATGATACCCTCCGTTTTTATATCCTTCCTCCCTTCTTCCCTACCACCCACTCCCATCTTCCCCCTTCCCTCCTTACTTCCTTCTTTCAGCCCTCCCTTTCATTTTTCTATCATTCCTCCCTCCCTTTCTTCTTTCACCCACCCCTTTCTTTTTCCAGCCCTCCCTTTCTTCCTTCCATCCTCCTCCCATCCTTCTTTCCTTCGTTCCTCCCTTCCACCCTCCCTCCCTGCCTTTCTTCTTTCACCCCCTCCCGTCCTTCCTTTCATCCTTTCTCCCTGCTTTTCTTTTTTCACCCCTCCCGTCATTCTTTTCATCCTTCCTCCCGTCCTTCCTTCCATCCTTCCTCCCACATTTTTCCTCGTTTACTTTCTCCCTCCGTTCCGTCTTTCTTTATTCCCTTTCTTCCTTCCTTCCTTCATTATTCCCTTCCTCTATCTTTACATTCCGTCAATCTTCCAACCCCCTTATTCCTTCTTCCCCTCCTCTTCCTCCCTTACATCAACTTTCCCACTCATCTTCCCTCCTATATCCCCTCCTCTCCTCCCTTCCTTCCTTCTTTCGATTTAGGTGAGAAATAAAAATAGATACCGTCAGATCGTACGATATCTAGATTTTATTTGTATGATGAATCACTCCCGAAAAATATGCGATAATTGGAAGAAAAAAAAATTAAGCCGATTCTTTTTTTTTATTTGGAAATCTCGAAACGAAAACAGCGAATTAGTTCCTTGAATTATAGCAGAAAATTGAAGAAAAACGAAAACAAATACTCCAATTTGAGAAACAGAAGTGTGCTCGGTTTAAAAAAAATAAAATAAGTTTTTTTTTTCTTAATTTTTAATGCAAAAGAGATTACTGAATTTATTTTTCATGAGTTTTCTTCTTGTTAATTGTCGGAGAGAATATTCGATAAGAAAAATAAATTCGCTTGTTAATTTCTTCCATCATTTCATTAAGACGGTGTTTGGAAAAATTTACAACCCTTTCTTCATTTGTTTTTGCTGTGTGTCCATGTTCGTATGTATGCATGTATTTATGCATATACGTGCGTGTGTGTGAGTATTTTTGCCCCCATTCTGTGTATCACAGAGTGTGGAGTTTATTTCATATCCAAACACCCAAGAAATTGAAAAACAAACAAAAGAAAAAAAAGAAATTAATGATGAAAAATAGTAAATAATAAATATTGGTCATTAAGCAAAAAATAAAACGAGATTCTCAAGATCCAAAATGATTTCAACAGGGAATATTAAAAAAAAGATATTTTCCTACTGCAGTGCTTTCTAAACCGTTGAATGGTTCAAGGTCAAAGAAAATTAGTTTGGGAAAAATGGAATTTGACAGTGATAAATCCCTCTTGGAGAGATTAAGTAAGTTTACGGAACAAAATTACAGATTTCTACATTTGGCAAAATGAGCCAGAAATGAACAAGAACAGGACAAATCAATAGAAACCATCATGATACTCATGTCTTATGGTATCATATCATGTTGGGGGTGACTAATCAGAAGATTTGAACAAGACTTGATCAATGAAATAGTTACTTTTCTCGCCACTGGATCGACTACTAAAAAAAAAAATGTTTTCTATCATCGAAATTTAAAATTGGCTGAGTCTAGTAGAGTACTGATGTCAATTTCCAAGTATGTAAACACAAGGTGCTTGATCACACAAACGAATACATAAACAAGCACACGCACACATACAAAGGGATAGAAGCCTTTGTCATCTTTGAAGGCTACGCTTTTCAATGATGCAACACAGTAGATGATGTGATACGCGAATATTGATTATCAAACAAAAATAAAAGCAATATTTTCAAGATTCACCATTACTTCAGCAGAGAATACATAGGAAATACCAGTCTACAGCATGATAGATATAATTTCAATAATCCATAAAGTGAGGGTCGAGTTTCACATCATAGTTGCATATCAAATTGAACCCCCATCTAAAACATGGCAAAGGAAACTACTCAGTATAGTTCGATTCTCTGAGTGAGAGCAGGTTGAAGATATAGGTCTAAAAAGATTATTTTCTACCATGTTCCGGAAATCGATTTCGATACGCCGAATGTGTCAAATAAACTTCAAGGTGACGAGCACTTTAAGTGGGGTCATTCACTTAATCATGCGTATTTTTTCCTGTAACTGAGCTAAAGATGGATTCATGCCTTTCCCAAGCGAATCATTCTGGAATGAATTGCTCAAGCCTGAGTCTCGACTTTGGTTCGGCAAGTTCATTCTCCATACCGTAGTCCTCTAAGCTACCTCACACTTTTAAGCTTTTGAGAGTGGGACAGCCAATGAAAAAAAAAACTGAATTATCGATTTTTAGGGTCCATGAAAAATGAAACAATCGAAGAGGTTGAGAAATAAAGCAAAAGTAATGTTCGAAGGAAATTGTCTCATAGAAGTAGTAGGTTTGGTTTTTTATTCAGTATAAATGAACACGTGACAAACATCGTATGCCATGTTGGGGGTGATCAACTGAAAAATTTGAAAAAATCGGTGATCGATGGATGAGTTACTTTTTTCCCTCTCGTTGATCACTATTAAGGTCCGAACTTTCAAAACAATAAGGAACTTATTTAACGTGAACTTACATTGCAAACAGAACCTCTCGGCTGAAAACTGATTGGGAGGGGAGGTCCAAAATCTAAGCAAATAACCTTTGGAGACATGATAAGGAGTAAATCTTCATATTGTCATTCCTGTAGCTGAAGTGGAACGTCCTGTACGTATGACTCATACACAGAGGGATAGCCAGCCAGACTCGCTTGAAAACTGAAGACATACGTCTAAATCTGTTTCTAATATTTTACAATATCGATGATGTGCCATTCATTTTTGCATGATCCAAATAAGAGTGTTAAAACGGAGATACAGAATTGAAATATCATGTGCGTAAAAACAAAATGAATTGAATGTGTACTTTTGAATATGTACTTTTAAACAAAAACTTTTAAATATTCACTCTAAAAACGTACTTTTAAATGTGTTTTTGCCGTTAAATAGTATTATGCGATCGCCAGTATTCAAGTGTGTATTTTTTTGTTCAAGAATATGATTCTTCCTGATTTGAATAGGAAGGGGTCCATATTAAAATGCAGATGCGTATTTTAAAAAGCATACATATACGTATATACATATATGGTATTTTCTGATGTGAATGATATGAACTCATATATATATATATATATATATATATATATATATATATATATATATATATATATATATATATATATATATATATATATATATATATATATAAGAGAGCATATAAAGTTTATGAAAACATTAATTTTATGTAAGATACGCTAAGCTCGTCAATATTTTTTTTCCGAAACTGACTTCAATTTTACATTTTTTATATTGAATATCCTCTGGATGAATTGAGACTGCAATACCTTAATATCAAATATCCACCAAATTAAAGAAATATGTAGAAAAGTATCTCTCTGTGCACAGTAGACTGCTGATGATTGATTTTTCATTTTGATACACAAGAAATTTTGAAGACACCGATGTGTTGAGACCTTCCCTTATGATATTTTTTATGCAGCAGTTACTTGAGATTTACGAGCTTCATGAATGGTCCCTCCTATCAAAAATCAAAAAACAAAACAAAACTGGTAATGTATGGACGACTGGGAGATCAGCATCCACTATACTGAGAGATTTATTATCATCTAATACTCATAGTATTTTCACGCAAGTAATTGTGGTATTTGCAGGAAATGGAGTAACAGCAAGTATTCCCAATACTCCAGCGTTCTCTTTGGCATTGATGTGTATTTTAGAGCCACCGTAGCCATCAGAGATGATGAAAGGTTCTATCCTTTTTCCATATTTCTGTATCTTTGTATATTCATTTAATTGCTTATGTGACTTTTTGTGTGTTTGTGTGTCACATTGCTCCTGGCCATATCGTTTCGTCATAGATTTGAAAATTGGCGTCAGTAGTCCACTAGAACCCGTCTAAAAATTCCTTTTTTTCTCAATCCTTCCCTTTAGCTTTTTTTCACCTTCTGGGAGTCTTATTTTGGCGGGTGTAGTTTACGGATAACATCTTGATTCTCCAGAACTTGGATGTTTCTAGATGTTTGTTTCACCCTATTTTATGCTTCTCTTCGTGAACACCATGATGTCATAATTCAAAATTTTTCTGAGCATATTTATCCTTCGATTCAATTTTCTTACATGTCTTCCAATTCAGATGCTACAGTT
Source organism: Thysanoteuthis rhombus (assembly GCA_963457665.1). Classification (NCBI taxonomy): domain Eukaryota; kingdom Metazoa; phylum Mollusca; class Cephalopoda; order Oegopsida; family Thysanoteuthidae; genus Thysanoteuthis; species Thysanoteuthis major. The sequence continues at coordinate 20,015,626 of OY735206.1, forward strand.
AGTCAATTATGGACTGCGATGGCGAGTTCTTAGATGTTTTTACTATTTGGGTGATTTTTATTTTAAACACCAAAATAATCATGTGTGCAATTATCATGTACATATCCCATTTTTCTTCAGCTCTCGATTTGTGTTGTTGCACATAAGCTTCCTCAAAGTATTTGCCAAGTAGAGCGTGTGGGCTAACTCTGCAACGCTATTTCAATTACGTGTTAGTAGAGGGGTAGAAGATGAATATATGCCTGTGAAGCGAGTCCAGCTCACTGATCCCATTCTCGTTTAGCTATCAGTCACCAGCACTTCCTGAACATCTTCCCAAGCAGGGACTCGAACGTCAGCCACAGTAGTGAGATCTCAGAATATAAATAAATAGACTCAGTAATCCTTCAGTTTGGTTTCTGTCTTCTGGCACGGATTGCATGGATCAATTATGTTTGAATGCCTCCAAGAATTTTACTTTTTAAATCCTTTCTCGTTGGTCTGCATATCGAAGCTTAATTTTTATTTAAATTATCAGATGCTTCCTTGTTATGTTTAGACGAATATCATGAGTACTACGTACCCGAGAGTTTGTATTACATTATTAATTTTTCAATATTGTTCTTCTATACGGTTTGAGTTTTCATACTAGGAGGGTATTTTGACTTCTGGCTTTGGCTAAATAACGAGTGACACTCTCCTGGCCGTTTCAGCAAACTGAAATTTTCTGCACTGCATTTCTTTTTGCAGGATTTGTAATCTTTCGAAATGCTCTCAAAGATTTCACATTTCTTCTTCTTCTTCTTCTTCTTCTTCTTCTTCTTCTTCTTCTTCTTCTTCTTCTTCTTCTTCTTCTTCTTCTTGTTTTTCATCACTCATTGAGTTTTCACATTAGTGTTAACTGATGGTTCACAATGGCGATCAAGTGACAGCAAGTTTCAATAATACTCTCCTTACTGTTCTTGCTGATTTTGGCCGCGCTGTCGTCTGTGTGGCACCCATTTTCCTACAGCACCCCACTTCTACCAGCCTATTACCAAGGCTCCTCGGCACCCCTTCTAAAACTCCAACAACAATAGGCACAACTGCCAACTTCATGCTCCATAATTTCGATCAATTTTTGCTTGGTCTTGATAATCGTTCAGCTCTTCTGTGTCTTTGAATTTTCATTATCTCTTTCTTCTTCCACCAGAACAAGATTTCGAGTCTCGTAGTGAGGAAAATAAAGGTAACTTTGTTTTACAAGATAAGGCGTTGGATGGAACCATAATGATAGAGTCTGTCATGGCCTCTGATCAGTGGGAAGTTGAATTAAGCTTCTGCTGGAATGAAAGATTAAACTAATACTCACCGGACAAAGTAAAGGATAACTCCATTTCATAAGGCGCACCAGCCCAAAGACGGCAGAAGTGATATTGAGAGATAATAAAGATAGTTACAGAGCCACATTCACCCGAGGCTAAACTTGTAATCAACGCATATTCTTACTGCTCTCATCCTTATCATTTCCTATTTTAATAATAGAGAGTTTTTTGTTCACTCGGTCGACACAATAAAGAGATGAAATATATTTTCTATACATAGAGTTTCACTCTGTTATTCCAGCGGGTGTATCTTTCGGGTTACATCCGTGATTTCACAACGTGTATTTTCATCCACGGTTTTTTCCCCGCTGTATCTATAGCCCAAGAAGTTTCCTTCTGGACGCTCGTCACTGTTCCATCGGGCCAACTCTATAACGTTGTAACACTACATTCATTCAGGGATTCCAAGTCTTTCTTAATATTTGTCCTTTTCTATAGTTCTCGCAAGCTTTGTATGGCTTCCAATTTTCTGGGTTTCTCAACATTTTCCAATTTTCTTGAAAAGAATATTGAACGGTTGTTGTTGTGCTTACAGACCAGCTTTGGGACCACATGTGCAGAGCCCTTGTAGTTTTCGATTAATTTGCGTTCTTTTGGCTTCAGTCCCAATTTTATGATTTCCCGATTCTTCTATTAGAAACAGTCAACCAAATTGTCGATATAGTTTTCGTCAGTTTTTTAGCTAGTCTGGTTGGCTTGCTAGCTGGCTGGCTTGCTGGCTAGGTATACATGTATCACACATGTAAGTTGCTAGGTAGCTAGAGGGCTGAGAATTCAAAAATTCACTCTTTATTATGTCAAGATGAAACATTGTTTTTAAATACCCTCGATATACGTTTTTTTTTTTTAGTGGAGGTTCCATTTGCTAGGTAAATTTATGCTAAATTGATCCTGTAGTTTCTGTCTACCTGTTTTATTTATTAGAAATTTTTTAACGATCTACGAAAGAAGGGAGAAAACATTCATTGATCACTTTTTTTCCATTTTTTAAAATTGATCATTCCCCACATGGCATGCTGCCAAAAGACGTCGTTCGCATGACTGTTTCTATTGAGTGATTAACCGGACCTGTTTTCGATTACTGTTACGTCCGTTCTATTTTGCCAAAAATGTATAGTTATTTTGCAGCTCGAAGTAATAGAATTGTTTTGCTTTTTTTTTCTTTACTTTCGCTTACTTTCATCCTGAACAATTTATTGGTTTTGTACACATGCTTCCTTTCTGTTCTCATTATTTTATGGCTTCAGAAAAGGAACAGATCTTTGGTGGAAGTGAAATAATGACTCGATCGATGTAAACGACATCAAGAAACAAACATCAAAAACCAGGGGACAAATTTGAAAGACTATAATTACGACGAAAACAGCAATAAAGATTTGGGGTTTGAATTGGTACCGAGACCATTTTTTTTCATCGAACGACCTTTCAGCAAGAAATGTAATATGCACACATACACGGCTCATAATACGTAGGTACACACACATAAAAACGTATACACCTATACCACATATATATCTACACACTAGCATCTACAAGTACACACATGCCTACAAAGCACGCAAATACCACATACACTCAGAAAAATCAAAACATTGCGTTTGTATAAGGAATTATGTGCACAGCTGACGAAAACGTCTAAGTGATAAGAACGATAAAAAATTAGGGGGAGCTAAGATATCTGCTAACTGTTAACTTTATGCTTTTAGCTTCGGTTCGCTCTTTCAAAGTAAAACCCTTAAAAACAGACCTAGAGGGCCAAAGTTTTAATTCCTTTGATATCTTTATGCTTAGACGTAAATATTTAAACAAATTATACGTTGAATGTGAAGTAAAGTTTAATTCCATTCGTGTATTCAATCTTTTAATATATGTACACCTAGATTATTATCAGAAATGTATCCCCTCACCATAAATTCATTTAGGAGGTTTTTTTAAGAAAAAAAACAAAAACAAAAAAACATTTTTGTATCCCTGTAGCTCGATACATCACGTAAAACTATAATTTTCGATTCGGATTTTATCTTTATATTTCACCTTGGATTTCACATATATATTTTAACTTTTTTTTACCATGGATTTTATTTTTTGTTTTACGTAAAGAATTGTGACAGAAAACCGATTTTGAGGTTTTATAAAAATCTTTCCTTTTCCTGATTTATGTCTTAAAAAAACAAAAAAAAAAAAGAACCATAAGTTCAACGATGCGTCCTCATTCGTAGTAGTAGTAGCTTAAGGAGGAAGAACAAGTCTTCTTATGATTGAATTGATTCTCGTACTTGTAATATATTCCGATATGGAAATATTCTGTAAGTATTCATTTCAATAAAAATCGTAATGTGTACTTTCCAGCAATTTTTTATCTTTTTAAATACGAAAAAGCAGACCTCCGGCATTCTATTGTTACATCATTAGCAGCAACTAAAAAGATTCACGGATGATGTTCTTTCAATAACATCTCATATTTTGATTACATCTCACACATTCTTCCCTTCCTATTTCTATTCTTACGTGGGACTGACCCACAGAAAAGTGTATTATAGAGATGTGTAGACACATCTGAAAAAAAATCGTCATTTCGGATAGTGTACGAACGTGATTACATATGATAAATTTCATCTAATTTTTTATCAAAAAAGTGACTATCAAATGAGAGGCAGGAGATATTTTCGTCGGCAAAATCGTCACCTTTAAGTTGAAGAGCCCATTGTTACGGACAGAAAAAAGGAGAAAAAAAAATCACACTACTCATTATAGCCTTGTAACAAACGTAGAATACGTTCCCGGTAAATTGTGTGCGATAGAGTGGTGCGTATAATAACCTTATCAATAACATTATTATCACAACAATATAGTTGGTTTTTCAGATTTTATTCTCGAAGTATTGCAACATCATAATTGTCAGTTTGGGCTAAGATTAACATTGCAATCGGGAAATATAGCGCAAGCCTGCAATGAGAATCGAACTCACATCCTCTAGCTAAACGGGGTCGAGTATATGCCTGGTCACTTTGTAAATTCAGTACATTCAGATTGCAACTTATTATCGTTGCTTTAAGATTACGGTGCGATTCAAGTTGTGGTGTAAAGAACATTAGGATGAAGGTGAAAACTAGTCAAAATTAATAGCGCAATTTGTCTTATCAATTATCTTTTTTATACATGACTAAATAATTGTATGCATTATCAGATTTGATCTTTATTTTAGTGCAAGTTGTACAGAGCATAAGCGTGTAGTAATAAGTATCAAAATTTTTTGTGTTTATTACTAATCAAATGGGCTTGTATAGCGTGTGATACCGAGCTTTCCTTCGGGTTGGTGTTTCGAAACCCAGACGTTAAACCAACCAGTAGGCGATTCTATCTCTTGGCAGTGAGCAACTGTACAAAAATGGTGGGTGTTATGAATTTTTAGCGGGTGGTATATGATTTTGAGACTTAAAGTCTATTCTTGACAATAGATATAATTCAGCAACCGAATCACAAAAGCACTACATGAAAGCCACACACGGGAGCAAGCTGGCTATAGAAGAAACTACTCGGCCGTGGAATACCAGCGTTCGATAAATCAAATCAGCTGAAAGAAAAAGCAGCAGAATACAAAATGCCACTCGTTATAGCATTTATCGATTTCAAGAAGGCCTTTGAATCTGTGGGAAATCACATGGTCATGAAGGCCATCACTCCACAATGTGTAGACCCTGTATACGTAAGAGTATTGCAACATACATGTAAAGTCACAGAGGATCCTTTATCAGACTACAAAGACCGAGCCCTTTGAGCTCCAAAAAGAAGTAAGACAATGTGATACCAGCTCACCTGAACTTTTCACAGCCTGCCTCGAGGTGATTATCCGAAACCTAAACTGAGAAAATAAAGGAAGCATAATAGACGGCAAATATCTGAACAATCTCATATTTGCAGACCACATCGCCTTTTTTGCAGAAAACTTACACGACCTCCGACTTAAATGAAAAAATCAAGAAAGCAAGAAAGTTAGCCCAGAAATGAACTTCAGCAATAGGGAATCATGCACAACAACCACGTCGGATATAAGATGGAGAAACGAAGTAGACAGATTCAGAAAGTATTGGCTCCACGACTCCCACGATAGAGAAGTGTATCAAATCCTGTGGAAGGTCTATGTTGAAAGACTGATGATGATGATGATGATGATGATGATGATGATGAATGTCTATACTACACTATATGAACTTGGTACATACATACATACATGTAACACTCTTGAAAACAACAGAGGGATATCTTTCGTGGTTTGTAAAAACAATTTCTGTGTGCCAAACATTTCATATTACTACTTTCATTAAAGAACTTTGTAAAATGAGAGCTGATCATTTTCATTGTTTTGTAAGGGTTAAAATATTTGTGCATCGTTTTGAATATTTATCATATAGGAGCGCAGCGGAAAGAGAATTCCGTATGAAAGTGGATGAAGACGCCCACCAGGCAGAGAACCCCTACCCTAAGTAACAAAATAAAAATTATTATGAGAAAAGATATCAGGAATAAATGTCGAGGGTCTTTTCTTCTTATTCTCTCTTTGTAATCACTGGGAACTATATGAAAGTCTTCCACTTGGAACGGATTATAGACTGATTATTTTAAATACTTAAACCGTCTTGATGGAGAATGGATCAAAACAAAAACTGATCTTTGTGTGCTGCAATCTCTTTTTTCTTATCTTCGTTAGCGACAAGAAATTATTTCAAGAAACCTTCAACCTAAACTCTAACCAAATCTATCAACATAGGTTTCTTCAGTTTTTAGGTCGGTCCTGTTGGCTGGTTGACTGGTTAGCCATGTACGTATCACAAGTACAAGACACAGGAATAGAGCTAGAGAGCTGAAAATTTAAACATTTTCTCCTTATTATGTCAACAAAAAAGTTTTTTTTTCGTACAGCCCCACATAGGTTTTTTCAGTCTATACAAAATTGATCATTAGTTTCTGTCCGCTTCTTTTCTTTGATTCTAAAAATTCAACATTTTATTGATTACTGCCCAACAAAAGGCTGAAGAAGGAACTGATTTATTGATCATCCCCTCTTCCTAATTTTTTTCTCACAAAAAGCTGCAAAAAGACGTTATTCAGGTGACGGTTTCGATCGAGTGACTAACTGGGCGGGCCTCTCCTTTGAAAACCCTTGTTTGGGAAAAGAAATTCTTTTTTCTTTAGTTTATTTCTTACCTTAGAGTCAGAAAACCAATATTGGATCTGAAAGCATATTTTTTATATAAGGTTCCCGTATTATCCATTATCAATCTTGCTTGTAAAGATAAATCAATAGAAACTTCCAGAAGACCGATACAAATGACTCTTGAATTCTTTAAGAAAACTGTCAACCAGAACTGTCACTAAAAACGTCAACATAAGGGTTTTTTTTCAGTTTCCAAGTGATACTGGTTATCGACGAAAAACTGTCAACATAAGTTTTTTAAAGTTTTCAAATGATTCTATCAATCAATCAATCAATCTATCTATCTATCTATCTATCTATCTATCTATCTATCCGAAACAGTCAACCAAAACTGTCACCAAACAGTCAAATAACGTGTAATGGCAGCACTGACGGAGCTAGAGGGCTAGAGTTTTCGACATTCAGTCTTTATTATGCCATGAAAGAATAGGTTTTTCTTATTCTCAAATCTTTTTCTCAACAATAGGTATTTTGGGGAAAGGGGTCCAAAAATCGAAATATAAATTTATGGTGAATTTATCACAAGTTTGCATCCATTTGTTTTTTGTTTTGTTTTTTTTTTTCAAATTCACACATTTCAGAAATCCAATAAAAGGCGAGAAATGAAAGTCATTCATTGATTGCCCTATCTGTTTTTTTTTCCCCAATTATTCTGGGTTTCTTCAAATGCAGAATGCTGCCAAGAGAAGTGTGTCAGGTTTTTTAAAATTTGTTTTTCGAACCCCTGTCCTAAAAAAACACAAGTCGTATTAGGGTTTCTGTTTTGGAATTTAATACTGAATCAGTCTTTTACGAGTACGACAGCGTTCACGGTTTTTTTAATCTGAACTTTTTTAGTAATCACACCTCAACAAAAGATGAACGAAGTTGTTTGATCATTGATCCCTATTTTTTTTTTCAATTGATCATCCTCAACATAGCACGTATGTCAGAAGACATTGGTCATGTGATGATGTCTATTGAGTGAATTACGAGACCTATTGATTTTTTTCTTTTGATTTCTGCTATTTTCTGATTCTTTAGTTATTAAAGTTAGTCATTTGTGTGGGAAAGGACACTCTTTTCTCTCTTAGCTTTGTCTCAGGCATTTAGTGATGAAGGAGAACCATTATTATCAGAATTGATTCTAATCAGAATGAATGAAAGGTGAGAGGATTGAAACTCCACGGGTATCTGATAAGTTGATCATAGAAACCTGACAGGGAAATTTGGGAATAATCAATTTCAATGAATTTATCTCCAGTTTGGGAATTTCACGACGTTTCACTAAGATGAAAGAAGTTTTAGGAGGGTCAAAAGATGCTGGGATGAATATATAGTTCGTTTTACATATTTTGACTTATATTCTTGTTTACTTTGTATTTTACTATTGATCACACGATAATTTCCTAAATTTGATACATTATTATTATTTGGATTTGGTACGTTTTGGGGAGCTTTTGTACGTTTAAGGATGTGGCATTGGTGTATTGAGTATCTTTCTTTCGGTAGGTTTGTCTAGTGTTCGATGAGAGAGAGCAAGGTTTTGATGTTGTTATAAGGCGACTCCCGGTTAACACTTAACACAATACATCCCTGCCTAACGGAACCATCCCTATACGATATTTCTTACTACGTTCTTACGTAGCAGTTTTGATAAGATATGTAATTTAGACCTTTGATCGATTTCCTCTTTCAAGACAAAAGTCTAATATTAATACTGATTTAAAATTTGATTGATAATGAAGTTCCCTCTAATTTCTTAGTAGTCAATGTGCAGATAATCTTATGTTGTGTAAATCTTTCCTGTGACAAAAGATACGTGTGCGCTGGAATTTTCTCAAGATGATTTTCGCGCAGCCTGTCTAATAATATTTCTAAAATAAAATCGTATTTGCACGTTCTAGTATAATACACATATGATTGCATTCTACGAAGTAACAAAGTAGGCTTGCGTCTGACAAACAAATGATCACACAGACTTAGCTGAAAGTTTAGCTTCAATAAGTATAATTGCTAAATATCATCATGGTTACAACAATCAGAATAGAAATGAATAATTAATTTCTTATAATTTCCATAGCAGCACTTTGAAAAGTGCAGTTTTGATTAGGGTGGGTTTTGATGCTGAGCAGTAAAGATGTAGCTGTATGAATTCATATAACTAAGTATAGGCTGAAAAAACACGATAAATTATAATACTTCAAAGAGTACAGTTGTCAATAGTACGGAAAATCGCGAGACGAATCAACTGCAGTCATCAAGGTATAACTGTGTTTTATTTTAACACACTGAACTTTTGTGTACAGATCAATTTCCTTTGTGCACTGGTTGCACAACGTGTGCGCGCGCATAGCCTAGAGGAGACTATGGTAATCATCTTTTTTTCTTTCATCATTAACTGACTACAAGAGAAACGGTGAGAAGGGGGCGAACAGCATTGCATGCAGTCGATGCAAAATGGTTCTTAAATATGTTTTGGCACCTCATCTATCTGTGTCGGCGTTAAGTGTGTTCTGTGTGTGAAATAACAATGTGGCTGTTTCTTTGAGTAAACTCAAATAGGCATGAAGAAGTAGGCGCTTGTTGCTTCACCGGAACAATAACGACAAGTGCTCGGTAGTCGGCCGCAACAGCTGATAAATTCCAAAGAGCAACGGCTTTGGTATGACGATGAAAGGCATTAAATCCTTATTTTATATATATATATATATATATATATATATATATATATATATATATATATATATATATATATGCGTGCAGGAGCATGTGCTCATATGAGAGGTGACACATACAAACATATGCTCACGTACATGTGGCCTAGATATATACACATATATTGTATTGCGTATATGTATATACACGCACCCTCCCATTCATATATATATATATATATATATATATATATATATATATATATATATATATATATATATATATATATATATATATATATATATATATATGTTCACACCGAATAAAATGTCTGATTCCCGGTGATTCAAAATTTTGTGGTAAAAAAAATGATTTCATCTGTTGTGTATGTCACTACTTTGTATGATTTTCTGTGCATTTGGTTTGATCATTTGGTGTAACTTGTTGTTTATCATATTATTTGGTCTGATACGCTCTGTATTTCACCATTTGGTGTAATTTGTTGTTCATCATGCTATTTGCCATAATTTACTGTGTATCATAACATTTTGTCTGAATCATTCCGTATTGTACCATTTTATAGATTTTGCTCCGATCATAACATCCAATATGGTGGGTCGGCTTATTCGGCTATTGTATTAATGTTCAAACTTTTACGACCTTAGAATAAATATGCCATTGATTTTTTTATGAATAGCTTGATGATTATCCATCCATTCATTTTAAGTACAAAGTTTTGGTTGCTATAGCCCCCTCACTTACTCTCTCTTTCTCTCTCTCACTCTCTCTCTCTCTCTCTCTCTATATATATATATATATATATACATATATGCATTTGTGCTTATGTGTGCCAGTATACAGAGAAAGAGAGAGAGAGAGAGACAGAGAGAGAGAGAGAGAGAGAGAGAGAGAGAGACAGAGAGAGGGGGAAAGAAGAAAGAGTGAGATGAAAAGGGTGACACAAAGCAGGGAAGAAAAGAGGGATTAAATAGGTGTGGATTCCAGGGAGAAAATAGAAGAAAAAAAATCAATATTCAGCTCATGGTGATGGGAAATAAAATTGCACACAAAACTCACCTCGTTTGTTCAAGATTTATATACTTCTAAAATTCCAAGTAACGTGACAAAAAACTCACAAAATGATAATTAACATTCTCCTGGCTTCGTCGGAGAGAATTTGTGACGAACTGCAAACGTTTGAAGTAAGATCAAGTTGCTTACAATGTACAACAAATAATTTAGACTTATTGTATTTGGCTTGACTCTTTATAAACAAACAGGAACGAGAACATAAATAAGAGATATAGTGTGAAAACAAAACGAACAATATCTATCTATCTACCTATATATATATATATATATATATATATATATATGTGTGTGTGTGTGTGTGTGTGTGTTTGTGTGTGTGTTGTGTTGTGTGTGTGTATGTGTTGTGTGCGCATGAGGTAATCCGACAAAATGTTGGTAATTTGACAATAGGAAGGTAAAGAGAAACAACAGGTGTTAGATAACTAAAATTGTTTATCATCATGTGGGCATGTTTTGGCGCATTTTGATGGTTGCAAACTACTTTTTCAAAAGACTTGCTGCGGTTACCCAGGAAACTGTATTTTGTTTACATGCTTGATATTTGAAGAATGAAATGAGGAGAATTTTTAGTTATTTAATGGAAGAGGGGGTGCTTGTATCTGTGTCAGTGAGAATCAGGTTAGTCTTGAATAAGAAAGATCAGTGAGTAGAACTCCTATCGTGTGTTAGCTATTTTGTATTCATATATTTTTCTTGAAAGTTGTCGACATTTCTCCGATGTAAATCTTGTCACAGTCCCTGCATGGTATTGCATTCAAAATGACTGTGACAGAATCTACGACGGAGGAACGTCGAAACATCTCAAAAAAGAATATATGAACACCCAAGAGCCCTAAAACTGAATGAAAAGATCAACTCCCAGGTCGAACACAGAAACACATACAACCATAACTTCAACTTTCACAAAGTCCATTTCATCGTGAAGATAAATGACCTTTCGACGCATAGATATATCGAAATAGCCCTCATATCTCAAACCAATGCAATAATCCTGAGGTATGGTTATTTCTGATTGCAAGAGGACGTCAACACACATTTGCACAGACCTGGTATGCCCCTTCACCAACAAAAAAAGTCTTAGATACAAACGCCTCCTGACTGTTCTTATTTGAGACAGACACAGATACAAACACCTTCCCTTTCTACTCTCTTCAACGACTAAAAACACAAAAATTTCCCATTTTCATTCATCAAATCACCAAATGTAAACAGCATATAATCCCTCTGCAACTTCTAAATGTTCCTTGAATAAGTATGTCAACAACTATCAAAATGCACCAAGAGATGCCTACATTAGAATAAAAACAGTGTAAGGAATAGCCACATTGGTGGGAGATTATTTTATATCTTATAACTTCAATATTTAGTAAAATGGGTTCGCGTTCATAGTTGTGTTTTTCAGCTGACAAATTTGTGAGGTGAGAAATACAATTATGAACACAAACCCTTTTTACAAAATATCCAAGTCACTGAATAGAAAAAAAATCCCCAGCCAGTGTGTTTTTCCAGCAAAAATGAGTAAAAACTTGATCCATGGTTCATTACAGATTGTGCTTTCTGTTTCACTTGAAAAAATTTCAAATGCGCTCAAGTTTTAAGTGAAACAGAATGTACAATCTGTGTGGAATCATTGACAAATCTCTATAATATAATACAACTGATGCTATTGAGCACTAACATAAGCACACTACATCAATATATATACACATATATATACATCTTTGTTGAATATTTCATTCTTATATATATATATATATATATATATATATATATATATAAATATATATATATATATATATACATATATATATATATATATATATATATATATATATATATATATATATATATATATATGAGTATGTATTCTAGCTTTGAACACAAAACACAATAAAAAAATTCGAATTTTTTCTTATGTCACTCCAATCACTTATTTCTTATATATATATATATATATATATATATATATATATATATATATATATATATATCCTTCATCTTTGACCCATTAAAGTGGGAAAAATTTCCCTAGACTTTTTTGAGGCAGAAATATCGAAAAAATATATTGATGTTTCTGGAAATAATGTAAAAATGAAAAATAAATGACACATTGAGCTTTTATTTACTGCAGTGACAAAATATAAGAAATGACACAAAAATTTGAGGACTTCTTAAAGATGGAAAGTAAGTTATCAGTGTAGCATTAAAGTGATAGTGTATATAGACACCCTTTGTAAAAACTTCAAAGACATTTTCTTCAATACAAATTACTAGTTTCCAACAGGTTCTAAGATTCGAATGATTCATCATCAACGCCTTTATCATTAGTATTTGATCGTCTGTCTTAATGTTAAACTCGATGAATTGTATTTTTACTTAATTTTGCCTTCACATTAATTCTTTAATTAGGAAGTACTGTATGTAAACAGAAAAGGTAGCAAAACAGATCTGATATTTCATAAGTAAGATGCTTAATTTCGGTCATCATTTTTACGGCAAGAGTGAACTAGTATAGATATATATCCAGACAAGCAAAGACTGAGATAGATATGAAGAGATATATGGAGAGCTTCAGATAGATAGATAGATAGATAGATGGATAGATAGATAGATAGATAGATGTTTATTATGAAGAGTAGATGTGGAGATGTATATATGGATAGATGAATAGAGAAAAGTTGAACACGATCAGCGAAAAAATACATATGTTAAATTGGGATACGTATTGAAACACACCTTGCTAGAAAAATATCAGGTAAACTCGTCGATGGGAAAATTCAGTGCATGTTCACCAAGACAGATGTAAATCCAAATCGTAGGATTATGATAAAAAACGTCCTTTGATCTAAATTTCAGATCTATTTATTCGAACAGAAGCGTAATCACCGATTGACTCACATTTAACTTTTTTTTATTTTTATCGCAACCTCAACTTTAACCAATGAAGGTAAATATGAGTTACAATACTTCAACTAATATTATAAACTGAAAATAAAATAAAATAAATAACCATTGCATGCGATATATATCATGGCGGTGGTACAAGCGGTACTTCATATTGTTTAGGGGAAAAAAATTTTAAATTCTATTCTATTCCACGTTTTTTGTGGCAAATTTCCTTGCACATTTTTATTTTTCAATCTTCAACTTTTCTAAATGTATTTCATCTTTTTAAATATTAATGCATATGAATGTATACTTATTTATTTATAATATGTGCACCGAAATAATGTTCATAGTATAATTTTTTTCTATTGTAAAATGTTCCATTCATTATAAACAAACGATACGTTTATTGTATTGAATTCTTTTCGATAAAGAGATTTTTTTTTATCATCATAGCATATGCTTATCTTGAAATACCTGCTGTTTATGAGAAAACGTTCTCATCTCAGATGAAAATTTTCTTTTTATTGTTTCATTCTTTTAGAATACAAAACCACGAACAGAGAGGGGGGAATGAACTATTAGGAATGAGACAAACTTGAGAGTAAAAGGGACTTTTTATAGACTTAATGAGTTAAATAAATAATTTTCATTATAAATAGTATATAATACATGTTCCAGGAGGGATTCCCATCCTCATTAGAATGTATGTACCTTCAAGTCGTCAAAAGGCTAGATTTCCACACAAAAAATGAACCCCAAATGTTTAGCGGAAAAGTAAGATGAAAGATCATTTGAGGAAAAGGTAATGTGTCCATGGGTATTTGGACCATTTCTTTATATAAAAAAATGGATATATAATCTGACAGGATAATTATAAATGCATTATTTTATTCGAAATCCTATTTGAATTGTTTTCCTGCTTTTACACGGTGAATAAGCCAGTTGGCCTAGACAGTGTAAATAAAATAAACAAGAAATAAATGTGTTGCTACAACGAAAAATGATATCAAAATTAAAATGGTTGAATAAATTCATTATTATCTAGAATAATCCACTGCAGTTTTAGATTTTGGGTGTTGGTCATTCAAAAAAAGGCAGTGTCAAGAGGTAAATCTTTGAGCAGTCCCCATGAGTTGAGCCGCTTTAACAGAATTATAATCATGAAACATTTGCATTAGAACTAAAGTCTTTGACAATTGATGCGATATGAAGTGTTCAAAATTCAATAAACGGCATCATTCAGATGATTCTTGCAACTCCACTTCTAGAGTCGCCATGGGAGAGATCAATACAGGCAAGGCAACTCTTGAAATGGACATCGAACCTGAACTCTTTGCTGTGCATGCCAAGTGGAGCAAGAGGAGTTAAGATGGGCCTAGGCAAGCTATCTGCCCAGATACGGATCAATAGGGTGACGTTGTGGGCTCGTATTCGTTACTCACCAATTATCATTCGAATACGGGAATCGTTGTTGTTTTGCTAGATTTCAAGATAAGGACAGTGGAAAACAGTTAATATACGTTACCAATTACGAGATAGTTAGCTATTATTAGTATATGTAACAATTAATACCAAACCCTCTCCAAGTTGGATAAGTAGAATGAACGCTTAGTCATATATTTCTGTGAAAAAAAAGACTACTCTCTTGTAAATTGTACAACCTGAAAGAGACTGGCGAACAGATCATCCAAAACGTTGTTATGGTAAACCAGCAAAAATAATGAGATTAATAGTCAGGACAACCCTTGGAATGATAATGTTTCATCCTCGAATTACAGACAAAATCTTCATAGATACACTATGTTCAGTCACGTCTGTTGCTTACAGGATCACTTTCAAAACTGTAGATGACCACCATTTCAGCACCTTCATTGAGTGTTTTTTTCTTTATCGAATGTAATCTCTTAAAAGGTAGAATAAAAATTTCAATATGGAAATTGGAAAATACGACAGGCAAATTATTTATTTATCAAATAGATTGGGAATAGTCTTTCGAGTATATAAAGAAAACAAACTTGCCACCAGAATAAGTGTCATTGTATGATGCCGGTATAAAGAGTGTCATTACAACGGGAGCTCATTGCATTTGTTATTCAACCTCGTGAGCAAAAAGTAGGTTCACCTTATCCCTGTATCGATTATCAGTCATACAGGCAAACAACTGTCCAAAATGGAGTTTGTTTTTCCCCCGTGACAAAACAATAAAAGCAATCCACACCAAATGAAGGGGAGCAAACTTGTTTATCATGTCACAATAAACCAAACCTATATATATATATATATATATATATATATATATATATATATATATATATATATATATATATATGGAAAGAATCATGCTCAACCTCACAAGGAATGATTACAAGATAGCATAATATATCAGGGGGGGGGACAGGAGTCCAAGACATCATAAGATCCATTAAAAACCCAAATGGCAATGGGCTGGTCATATTGCAAGAATGGTAGACAACCGATGGACATCACGACCAGCAACATGGATCCCCAGAAATCACGTATCCAACCGACACCAGCAGAGCAATAATTTAGGACACAGAATAGTTAGATTCAAAAAGTATTGGTTCCACGACACCCATGATAGAGAACTGTGGCGAATCCTTGGGAAGGTCTATGTCAAATGATGGACCTTAACAGCGGACTGATGATGATGATGATGATGATGATGATATGTGAAATCAACATTTCTCCAACGTGGTTTAAAACCACAACCTTGAGATGGGAAGTTGGCCCTCTCACAAACTAATCAAAACTGATGAGTTTTATATAACTATAAATTTATTGACCTACCGTAGCCATCAAAGATGGCGCAGAGTTATATTTTTTTCTATCTGCAAGTGTTTGTATGTTTGTGTTTTCATGTGTTCATATGTTTGTTGATACGTTTGCGCATTTCAGTGCTCCTAGCCACACCGCTTTGTCTACGGACTTGAAAATTAAAATCTTTTTTAATGAAAAGGAAGCTTTTTAAAAATCTTTTTGGAGCCCTATTGTTGGTTTGTTTTTCATCCAGAATCTCGATGTTCCTTGATATTTTCTAATACTCTCTTTCAGTTATTGTTCTGATCATATTTAATCGTCTATAGAATCTTTTTTGACGATGTGGTTTTTCAATCTTTTATCATGTACTCAATACAAAAGTTGTAGCAATCATCACCAATCGGAAAAAGAGATAGGACTTGATTTTGCCCCTCCTGCAGGCAGGGTTGTTCTCAAATAAGAATCCATTCCTATGGCTTCGGAAGATATCTCTGTCAGCCTCAAGGACTTCTTCTTCTTGTTCATCATTTTCAACAAATTTGGCAGAGGTATTTTTTCTCTTGTGTCAGAGAGTCTGTCTGTTCGTATGTCTGTTCGTCAACACAATATCTCTGAAAGTTCTCAATGTATTCCGTTGAAATTTCATTGAAGGTTTAGCAGTTGTTCAGGCAGAATTGCTTAAATCATCAAGAAGATCATTGAATTATTTCTGATTATGAAATATTTTATTATTCTACGGGCAAAACGTCTTTTCCTGCTTTTTAACTATTTTTTCATTAAAGAAAAAGATTCATTCAGTTTTTAGTTAGTGCACGTTGTTGGCAGAGGTATGAGCTCTCTGGGTGTGTTCCAGCTTTTGTTGTATTAAAAAAAACATTTTTCACGGGCACCTTGGCACATAGTTTAAAAAAATGGCTACCACCAGTTCTACTACCAGAATAACCAGAATCTAAATACAAACTCTTTTGAAAAAAGTGAAAAAAAGACTGGTCTGGTTATTTCCCCAATAAAAACTGTCTTATGGCCAAGGTCTTATGGCAGCATGCCATATTGTGGGTGATCAATTAAAGATTATAAAAAACGTATGTTCAATGAATGAGTTACTTCTCTCTTCTTTTGTTGAGCTGTGATCATAAAAAAAGGTCTGGAATGGAAAAAAACATGCATGAATGCGGCTTGACATAAATGATGGAATTCTTTTTGCATGAACTGACATTGTACATAGAACTCCTAATAAAAAAACCTTATCTAAAGGAGAGAAATTCCCTAAAAATATCGTTTTCCCCAGACAAAATAAGGAGTAAATCTTCAAGCTTTCAGTATTCTAGCTCCATTGATGCAGCGTGTACGCACAATATCCAGTAAAAAACTGAAGAAACTTATGTTGACAGTTCAACAGACAGTCTTGGTTGAGAGTTTCTAATATAACTCATGTTTCTTCTTTTCCAATTATTGTAGTACGGTTGAATAAACTAACACTTTCTGCAGGAACGAAGAGCATCATTTGCACTGAATTTATCTCGACTGAAAAATGCATTTGCAAGGGAAAGGCTTGTTAACGCTTGAATAATCACAGGAGAAGATAATTTTTAACAAGATAATCTATTAAGAATATGTGTAACCATAGACAAACTAGTTACTGAGCGATTAACATAACTAATTAGTACCTTTTTTTTGACTCAGCAGCTTCTTAAGCGAAACAGCCGGGTTCTGTTTTGGACCACATTTAGGAATTTACCTTGTGTTTAAAATGCAGAATATTTTTTCTTAGAAACCATCAATCAAAAGCGTCAACATTTGCTCAGTTGATATCACCACAGGTTTCTTAAGTGAGTCTAGCTGGCTACCTATGTATGCGTCATGTATGGGTTTGGTAAGAGGGTTCCAAAACTGCTCACACGTCAACATAGGTTTCTTCAATTTTTAAATGATTCTGCCTGTCTGTGCATGCATGTATACTACGTATGCAGGCCATACAAATGGAGCTAGAGGAACAAAAATGTATACATTTACTTCTTATGTTTTCAATTCCATCTAAATAGGTCTTTTGCTTATCAGTTCAATTTAAACTATGAATGTATGCTACATTGTCACCTTAGTTTGTGTTTGGTTTCATTCACACTTGTTTTGCGAAAATCCTACAAAAGGCGAGAAAGATAACATATCTATTGATTACACTATTTTTCCTCCACCATAAATTTTTTTTCATCACCAACAGAAACAAACTACTCTCTCGATCTCTAAAGAAAGTGGATTTAAAAAAAAAAGATTTGCTGACGTATCCAGGATCGATTTCCGTCACTGACTGACAAACCAAAATGCTAGTTATGTCCCTGGCCGAGTGTTGCTAATTTAGAAGTTTAGGGTTGGATTTAGTTGTCAGAGAATGCTACTTAGATGTTAAAAAATTAATTGCTTAATTAGATAAAAATCAGTAATATTTTTAATGGAATAAATTGTAAAGTCATATTCAATTTAGTAATGTTATATCCATGTTATATACTCCTTAAGCTATATATATATATATATATATATATATATATATATATATATATATATATACACATACATACATATATATATATACATACATATATATATATACACATATATATACATATATATATATACATATATACATATGTATATATATATGTATATATATATGTATATATATATATGTATATATATATATGTATATATATAATCAATTGGAAAAGTGTTCTAATGTTTAGTGTTTGAAGCTGTGAAGCTTTCTAGACTATATATATATATATATATATATATATATATATATATATATATATATATATAGATAGATAGATAGATAGATAGATAGATAGATAAATAAGGAGAAACTAAACGTTTCTAAGTGTTTTGGGATGGTTCTGTTTGATCAATTTTAGATGCAAACTTGGAAATAAAGTTCGGAGCACTGCCTTTGCTAGGTCTTCATACAAGAAAAGAAACTATTAAATCTACGATCTAGCTTTCAGGCCAGTTTTCCATTGAGTGAATTCTATAAAGACCGGAATAAACGGTTTTCTAAAGATGCAATACTCGGTGAATACACCGGATAAGAGAAAAACATCCAAGCCAAGCTGTAACAATTTATTTGGTAGCATAAAAAGTTAGTTTGACTTACCCAATATTTGAACATATATGGAAGGATATAATGGTTAAAATCATAAGACTCAGATGTATGCTCAAGCATTATTGCTAGAGTAAATCTCAACGAACAAAACTGTCAGGATCAGTAGCTCTACTCGATTTAAAAAAAAATCAATGCTGTCTGGTAGAGAAAAAATAAAATAAGACGGGTCATGTTAGCCATTCAATAGAAACTGTCTGGTGACGAGTCTCTTTTGGCAGCATGCTCTGTTGGGGGTGATCAATCAAAAATTGGAAAAAGGGGTTCAATGAGTACATCACTTCCCTTATCTCTCGTTGTGAGGTTATCATTAAAAATCTAAATTTTCGAAAGAAGACAAGCATGCTACCGGATACTAACTGAGTGATCAGATTGACCTATACTAACACTGTACCGACTAAGAAATTGATTGAGGGGTGAATTGAAAAAAAAACAACAACATTTATTCTCGATATAATAAGGAATAGACGTAAAAATCGGTGTTACCTGTACGCGTGATACATATAGCCAGCAAGACTCACTTAAAGACCGAAGAAACCTATGCCTACAGTTTTAGTTACAGTTTTAGTTGACAGTTTTGCTGACAGTCTTAGTTGACAGTTTTTTTATTTGGAGTAGGAAATTCAAAATGGCTCGGAAATTGGTGCTAGTACGGAAGCACACTCTAAAAAAAAAAAAAGAAAATTACATGAAAAAAAATCTCTATTGTCATTCCTAGCTCCCATAAAACATTTCCTGTTGACGTTTCATCGTTTATTTTGTCACCGGCGACGTGAAATTGGGTTGCGTTATTTTGATTCAATCGTTTCTGCTTTGGTTCCGCGTTCCAAACGGCAAGACCTTGTCTGACCAGAGAGACAACAAATTATACACATATTCTACGAAGGCTGCGAAATGTCCAGAAATTGCCACATGAGCTGAGACATGACTGCACCGTATGATTGAAGCTTTTTACCTCTATCAACGAAGTTGCAAGAGACCGATGTGGCGCGTGTGATTTGCAGTGGTTGGAGGGATGCTGGAGCTCTAGGGTGGAATATATCTGAGAAATCCTGAAAAATCTAAAAAGAAATAATCTGAAAAGATCTGAATAAAATTAATCTGAAAATTTCTAAAAAACATTACAAATAAATTCAAAAAATAGCTGAGTATTTGGACTGCCATTGTAAGAAGTATGTGTATCCATACGACTGTGTCTTCACAATACAGTTAAGGAGACAAGTATTTGGGCACATACAGAATATTCGTATAATTAATATCCGATGCTCACATCTACTTTAAATTTAAACTGTCGTTGTATTTTGATATAGAGTTACTTGGAAAAAATACATATTTCTAAGCAATGCAGAAAAAATATAACCAATGTAAAAAAGAATTCAGGAACATTGATTTCATACGTCAATATTTAGTTACAAAGCCTTGGTTTGCAATTACAGCTTTACAAATCCTATGCATCATTCTTTTGAGATCTTGTCCAATTCTTCCTTGCAAAAGACCTTCCAATCAAATGTTTCTTGGGCCTTTCTGATGAATTCAATCTTTCAGGTGTCAGCATAAATTTTCCATTGGATTCCTGTCCGGTGATTGATTGGGTCATTGAAGCACCTCTCCATCGTTCAAAACAAGCTATTTGCAAGTTAATCTAGCTGTATGCTTCGGGTCGTTATCATGTTGAAAAATCAAACCTTCTTTTTAGCTTTGCAACAAAAGAAACACACTGGCCTCCAAAATACCCCTATACATCGCCCCATTCATGGTTCCTCTGATCACGTTATGTCCCTCCATACCATCAAAAGATAAACATCCCAAACCATAATACTTCCACTTCCACCTTTCACAGTCAGGAATAACCTTTTTTTCATTATCATAGGCTCATCAATATTTAGATTAACTTGATTTTTTCCAAATGTTTGATTCACATCACCAGAGAATGTCCCCACAAGAATAATTAGGCTTCTTTAAATGGTCAAGAATGAACTTCATCCGAAAATCTCGGTGCTTTTTCATCATAGATGTTTTTGTTTTTTCGGGCTTTGGAGGTTTAAAGCTTTTCCTCTGTGGTTCATTTCTAATAGTTCTTCAAGTTACCGATGAACCAGTTTTACTTAGATCCTCTTGGATCTCATTTTGAGTTAATATTTGATTCTCTTTGTTAGTTCTTAGCATTTACCAAGGAGAAATTATCCGTGCAAATGAGACTTTTGGTGGTGCCAAACTTCTTTCACTCTAGAATAATCGATCTAATGGTACTGACAAAGATATACAATTTCTTAGCAATGGTCCTGTAGCTCAAATCTTCATTATGTTGCCTAAATATGATATTTTTTGTTAGGTTATGAGTTCTTTCATTTTGACATTAACTGACTCGTTTCAAGAAGACAAAAGAGGTGAATGACAACTGTGATGAAATTATACCTTAATCAAGCATTGCTGGAACATTCGAAACGTTTCCATGCAGGTACGAAATTTTTAGACCTGAACCCCTTAGATAACAATTCTTGATGACTTTTTGATAGCCTACGATTACTTTTTCCCCACCATTACTTTTGTTTATATTGGTTTCCGCATTGTATGACTGCAAATATATATTTTTCTTTGTAAGTGTCTATTTGAATACTTTGCCTGGGTAAATTTGAAGTAAATGTAAATTTTTGAAGAATCGTAAATGGATATTTTGTAAGTGTCTACATACTTGCTTACCCTCAATATATGTTAACAAGCTTTTATAGAATTTCTCTTGAATTTTGTGGAAGGAAACTGAGCCATAGGCTAAGGGAGAATTGATTGGATCTTTGGGGCGCATCCAGAATTTGATGTTACCAGCCCTGCACCGTAACTATTGAAGAACTGATTTTCAATCCGTTTTCAGTTACAATAGGGTTGGCAGATGCATGCGCTAATTAAGTGCTTTTCTAGTTTTTATCTTTGGCACAATTGTTGCAACGTTCGTACAGAAACCTTGATCAGAATAGGGTATTATGGATAGTATATTGAATTGGTAAAAGTCTGCTATGGGATTACTTTCCTCAAGTAGTTTCCAGCGGGGAAGTTTGATACATAATTAGGGATTTTATTTCAAGCAGGTTGTGATGGCATCACTGAAGGAATCGAATGCTCACTTTAAAAAGATTACGTTTACATCGGGAAGAATGGTGGAAGATTTCAGTGAATGTAAATGATTAGTAAGAAAATGATGGAGTGAAAGTAAAATTTCTACCTCCATTTTGATTCAATGACAACTAAACCGGGTCAAACGGTCCCAGTTCTTGTGTGATAACCGAAGTTAAGCAATGTCGAGCTGAACAACTGACGATGCCACCAATTGTAGGCAGCTATCTTCCTTAGCGATCACATTAATCCTCGCAAGAAAAGCCAGATCTCTAGCCTAGCGTCAATAACGTAGGCTAAAAGCATAACTCCTATGCCCTACAAACGCTCTGATCTTTCTGGTTACGGACGACAAGAAATAGACTCTATGACACAATTGTCATGATGGTCGTACAGGTGATATCATCAGGGTATTATGGGTGGTGAGCGATGTACAACATTATGAAATATCTGACAAAGTCTGATATGGGATTAAATTTTTGCTAAGTAGTCACCAGTGGGAAATTTTGGTACATAATTAGGGACTTGTCGGTTGTGATGGTACCGCTGGTGGAATCATGAGGCGACTCAAACGGATTGCATTTATCTCGAGAAGAATGATGTGGGGTTCTTGCGAACATGAATAACTGGCAACATAATGAGGAAAGGAAAGTCAAATTTTTGCCTTCATTCATTTATTCATTTCTTGTCTCTCGCCAGGCCAGGCCAGCTTGAAGACGGGGAGGGGGGCTTGGCTTGGACTATCGAGGGTATCGTAGAAGTTTGTTTCCTTCTTGGGATGATTAGCAGGATTGCCACAGGAAGGATTTAATGGACAAACGAGACTGACTGCTGAAATATCAATCTTCACTCCTACTTTTTTCCGACTGGAGTTGATCACAGCAATTTTTTTATTGTACATAAATAGATGTGTGAGACGCATAGGTTTCGCTCAGTCGGTGAGAGAGCCTCTTATAGATCATTTGGTCATGATTTCAAATCACTGTCGGGGAATGCAGATTTTATACTTCAGTTTGATTCAAGGTGACGGGACAGATAAGCTGTTGAGAGTTTATTCCCTTAAATTTGGTGAAGTTTACTGTTGTGGTTCATGTTCATCCTCCAACTTTGACAATAAGAAACTGTCAACCAAGATTATCACCGAAAAGTTTGTTTGTCTGGCTGTCTGTTAGGAAAGGGAGGAAAATCTTGTTCCTCATTATGTCTAAAATAAAATGGATTTTTAGGGGGGGGGGGCAATTGGAAATGGAAATGTGTGCCAAATTGGTCCCTCATTCACGCTTGTATTTTGAAAATACTTTTTTTAGTTAACACCTCCCATCAAAATGCGAAAGAAATATCCTATTCAATAATCACCCAATTTTTTTATTGATCACCCCAACTCGACATGATGACAGAAAACGTTGGTCACGTTATGGTTTTCTATTGAGTTACTAACCAAGGGTTTTACATCGTTCTCATCATGTTTACAGTTTATACTGACTTGCTTGCCTTCTGTAGACCTTGATTACATCTCTCTTAAGTAGTTGTTGATTCTTAATTATCTTCAACGCTTTTACATTGGACGAACAAGCAATAACAATAATGCACTCGAGAATACAACAACGTGAAACTCGAAGATAAATAAAGCACAAATAAAACACCAATCCATTTGTAGAATACGAAGCAGACTTTCTGAATAAACTTTGCTCGGTGCATGACTATACTATCCTATCTGAATTATACTGAAGGAAGTCGCATAAATACTTTGTTCGTCTTTTGATATTATTCATCATCATCAGCAGCAGTATCACCAGCCTTTTAGCTTCCGTCGTTTGACATAGACCTTTCTCAAGTTTCACCAGACCTTTTCGGCATCACGGAGCCAGTACTAACTTTTTTTGATCGGCAAACCATTTTATATTTTGTCAGCCACGGTTCTGCATGTGATATCTGGAGTTGCAATATCCAGTTGTTGTTTGACATTCTTACAACATGACCAGTCCATTGCCATTTAGGTTTTTCATGGATTCTATTATATTTCGGACTCCTTTTCTTTCATCTGATGTCCTGTGCTGTCTTGCAATCGCCTAATGTGAGGTTGAGCATGATTCTCTCATATGCATGTTGCATGGTCCTCAGTTCAAACGGTGAGTATTTCGGTTAGGTTCTATGTTTCAGCTCCATAGGTGACTATCAGATGGAAACATTGGTTGTATAACTTTCTCTTCAGCACAGGCAGGATTCTCTTGTTCTTGATGGTTGAGCATGCCTAGCCGAAAGCTTGCCAGGCTAGTGTGATTCTTCGCTTGATTTCTTCTTCTTTTGTGCATTTCACGAGATTCGTTGTCTTAGGTAGACGTATTTGTTTACTTTCTCTGGTTCAGTGTCTTCGATTTGTACACTGTCCTAATTGTATAAACTAGTACACTTCTCAGATTACATTGTGAGTGTCAATTGACATGATTATGCCTCCACGATTGGATGAGATAAAGAGAGATACCGAAATATATTGTGATTGTTATTAACGTGCGGGCATACAATCGTAATTGTAAAACACAAAGGGAGCTACCAAAATAGATCATATAGATTATTATTGGACACCATTATGCTACCCAAAAGCCATAACACAAAGAGATTCCTCACAGTATGTAATATTTGTTATTCGTCTGTTACAGAGCTCAAAGAAATCTATCTTTTTGTTGAACAATGGTGTAATAAAACAAAATCCGAGAAAACGTTGGTTGTTTTTGAGCAAATATTCCCGATAACTTTGTTTTTCTCAGTTTTTGATTATTCAGAAATTAAGTTATAGAGAAGCTCGGCAGTAAATCTGAACAAAATTACAGTTATATATTTGTATGAGCTGATTTTTTAGAAAAGAAATTGTTTGAATCGTTTCCGTGAAAAACAACATGAAATTATTGGTGGGAGATAATTTTTTCAGGAAAATTGTTACATTTAAATGAAAGGGCCCATTACTACAGACGGTGGAATAAAATTAACCAAACTGCTCATTTCATAAGTAAATAGATACTTGCATGGTTCGATAAAAACTGAAGCGTCGATCAAGTCTAAAATACTGCTGAAATCGATCACCATCCTAAAAGCCAAACACCTCATTAAAGGATAAAATTGTGGATTTGAGATACTTTTTTCACACATTCCGCTTAATATGGCCAGTGGTTATGAGGATTGATTCAAACGTATGTAACCATTGGTAATATGCTTCGTTGATTATGACCGATGTGTCATTTATTTGGACCAAGCAACTGTGTTATCGAATTAACGATCAATTATAAAGTCTAATGGGAGTACAGGAAATATAGCTGAGAAAAATCAAAGAGGTACCACCTATCAACATGCAGACTTTGTATATAAATCAGAGAAGTCCGGAGTTTAACCTGACATGGCCTCTGTTACACAATAGGGATAAGGTAGGGGAATCTAGATCTAACAAGGAAAGAGAAATATAGCATCCGAATCCAACATTCTAACACTTTTGACTCAAATTTAATGCAGTAAGAGGGTATCAGGTTGTTGCAGTTCTTATGTAATTCAATCGGCTTGAATTTGATAGAAATATTCGGAGTTTTGTCCATAAAAGAATTAAGTTCTTTAGGTAATCGGACCCGCCGGTTATTGGGTCCAATTGTAAAATCTGCTTCTCTAGGTGATGAAAACATTGATATTTTCTTACGACACGTAGATATTTCCCATTTCCTCTTAATCTCGAAGTTCGACGATGTCTGAGTAGTGCAACTGTCACTGGCTCAAGAACAGAATCGACGTTCACGTGAACCAACTTCTCAAATTGGCTATTGGCAAATAATGGGACAGTCGGAGACTTTAAACTTTGTGAGGCAAAATTGTCTAAGAGAAAAATACTCTGACAGGAAAAAAAAACAGCTTGGCTTTCACCATGAATGTTCCCATTCTCGTTAAATCTTACATACTACTGGAGCTGCAGGAGAGTTGTTGCAGTCCTATGCTCCAAGAGGGGTTTATGTAATGAAAGGAAAACAAAATGATTAAATAATTATCAAATGTTCAAGAAGTGACGCTTTTTAAAAAATTTCCTTATAACTTTTCCTTTCTTTCCAATCCATCTAAGTTTCAGTCTGTATCTGTCTCTCTCTTTTTCTCTCACTATATATATATATATATATATATATATATATATATATATATATATATATATATATATATATATATATATACTCTATAAAGCAATTCAGCTTTGAATAATAAACTCATCTAAAAAAAATCAAATAACAACTGCGGGGTAACTAATGATTCTTCAACAACCAACACAACTGCAGACAAAACAGAGTGATTTACAAAGCAACTGTAAACTCCCTTGAATAACCAAACAAGAGCTGATTTTACAAATGAGCCTCAAACACTATCTTCATAATAAGGTTAAATAACCACCGGAGATCAATCAGCAATGAGGGATATCAAAATGACTCGGCATTGCTTAAGCATAGAAAATCTGAAAAAAAAACAAAACAAAATAAAACACCATCAGTTTGATGGGAAAAATTTTCACTCAACAACAACATGCAAAACCTATTTCAAAAATGCCTGTTATGTCCAGAAGAAAAATTACACATGATAGAATTCACAGTAGAAAAATCCATTCTGGACCAAAGAAAATAACTAAAAGGAAAATAGTAGACTCAAGATGAAATTCCTAATTGAACACTACAACAAAAGAAACAATAACAATTCAAGTGACGAAATAAACATCACTGATCAAAATACTAATATGTATATATATAATGCTCTTCCATAGGAATTGAGCACTCTGGTGGATTAGGAATTTAAAATTTGAACTAAATTATAAATATCGCTTAAATTTAACTTTTCTTGCCGTCCGGTTCCGTAGCTCAGCGGTAGGATACCAGCCTCCGGGTCTTAATGCGAAGGTTTCAATTCTGCCTGGTTGTTCTGGATGGGATAATGGAGTGTTTATAGCCACACTGAAGAGTTATAATGCAACGAAACAGCTGTCAGTGGATGACACAATAATATGTATATATACATACATATATATATATGTTTGTGTAAGAAGCAAAACATACTAATATATAAAAGAACAAAAAAGAATAAATGGGTGAGATGTGAAACAAAAATTGAAAACAAAAAGAAACAGTTTAAAAATCAAAATATTGATTTAATCACCAAACAATTTTATAGAAAAAAAACATAAACTAGAAGTAACTCAAAACATCAGATATCAAATTTTAGAATATAAAATTCATAAAACAATACATATTACAGAAAAACCAACACGAAAATAAAATAATTTGAGTCAAACTAACCAAAATAAGATTAAAATTGCATCACATAGGATTCAAAGGAATTAACTGAGGACCAAATTACGATAGTGAAACTGATATATATATATATATATATATATATATATAGAAAGAGAGAGAGAGAGAGAGAGAGAGGGGGTAGGAAGGGAAGAGGGGTATCCATGCTTTTTGATAGTTTGCTGTACACCACGTCTTTGTTTTCACGAAAAAAGCGACAAGCACCTTTTTCTCTTCCTGTCAAATTTCCTAAATCTTTCTTATCAATCCTCTAAACTTGTCAAATTTTATTTCACGTTATATTTCCTCTTTTTTTTTCTCGATTAACCTCCATCTATTTTCTGTGTCTTCGTCATCGCCATATTTTCTTTAATTTCCAAAAGACGCTTGAAGACTACGTCGTAATGTGTTTAGTCCAAATTGACTCGAGCAAAATATGATGACTGTCGTAAGTAAATTACCAGCTGCTAAAAACTAATAAATGCAAACAGACATGGCTGTCAGAAAAAAAA
>OY735206.1:20048650-20084306 GCA_963457665.1 Thysanoteuthis rhombus
AGACTTTATTTTACACAACAAATATTCATTTTCAGCATTATCTCCGATCTTGTCAATGCACTTAATTCAGTGGTGAATATATATCAACGCGTCTCAATAAGTCTATAATGGGATGATGGGAAAGGCATCTATTTTACTCAATAATTGTGTCCACAATCTTCTTCCTTCTCAGTGCACAAAAGTCAGATAAGAATATTACACACATAGATCAAACAGTAAGGAATGAAAATTTTAGATCAAAATCAAGCCAGTAATTACGTGTCTGGCTATAGATTTATTGATTCACCTCCGTATATAAATCAAGGGGAAGCTTTATTGATACTGTTTTCACAAATTCAGTTTCGTGACAAAAGTGTATGTTGCCAAATTTATG
Source organism: Thysanoteuthis rhombus (assembly GCA_963457665.1). Taxonomy (NCBI): domain Eukaryota; kingdom Metazoa; phylum Mollusca; class Cephalopoda; order Oegopsida; family Thysanoteuthidae; genus Thysanoteuthis; species Thysanoteuthis major. Next base: position 20,049,024 of record OY735206.1, read on the forward strand.
CCTTGAGAAATTCAATCGACTGGAAACAACACAATCCTTTGATCTTTGAAGCCAAATTCACCGTTGAATACCAATAACTGTGCCGTTCATAAGCCTACGCTATCTGACTTCTGATGGCCTTTGGAAACTGTTAAGACACAAAGAAGTGGTAATATAACAGCTATCAAATAATAATTCCATCAAAAGAGTTTCAGTTTTCCTCATATTTCAAAGACATGCTGAGCGAGTGGTTAGAGGTGAACACGTCGCATCAGTCCCACGTGATAACACTTACAAAGATAAAGAAAGAATATCAGTGAAAATGTAAATGTCTCTATCAAGCAAGATAAATGAAAGAATAGGGGAGGGAGAGAAAAGAGAACAAAAATGAAAAATAGAAGAAGAAGAAGAAGAAGAAGAAGAAGAAGAAGAAGAAGAAGAAGAAGAAGAGATATCATATCTATTACAAGATGATAGACAGTTGGATGTAACTGTCTTTTGTGGCGTCAAGCCACGAAAGTGGCCGGCGAGGACATTTAAAAAGCAGGTGGCTTATTAGCGCTGACACACCAAAAATATAGGATTAGTATTTATTTTGATGACGGAGTTCCAAAACAAAGCGAACCCCATTGAGCAGTCGACCCAGGGGTAAGTTCACACACGCACACAGTATGTGTGAAGACGGACAAACCTTTATCTCCCATATTCCTCATCCTAACAAGTGTTTTGAAATAAGGAGTTGATCGAGGATAAAACGTAAGCTGCATTTATGTACATACGAAAGTTGCATCAAAATACGTACGAAAGTTGCATCAAAATACGTACGAAAGTTGCTTCAAAAATACGTACAAAAGCTAGGTCGATGTACGTACAGAAATTGCTATTATATGCATACAATTTCGTCCAGAGTTCTTTATTCTTCTTTCAGTCCTATCCAATTATATTGTGCCAAGAAAAGAACTGAGGGAATGCAGGGCAGCTTGCTTAAGCGGGTGTAGTGATCCAGTGAGTGAATCATCGTAATTTGGCTGGATCGGGTGGGGAAGCTCATTTTAAGTGTATCTTAATTCAAGATACACAGCTACACTTCACTGTTTTGTCTCATTTCGGGTAGAAACAGATAAACACAATCAAAATTTCAGTAGTAGAAAGATAAGGAGGGAACGCTATCTCCTGCCCGTAACAAAAGTATGAGAACACTGTTTCAACACGTTTGCACATTGCCATCTCCGGGCTGTTTTTATTAGAAGCTACCGGTTGTTAATGACATCTTACTAGACATGATTTTACTACAAAATTACTGCATCACTTAAATTAAAAATTAACTGAGAGATCGGTTTTCAAACCAAGAACCATGCAACGCGCAACGGAGGAAACCGTGCCGAACATTACATGGAGAGATTATCAGAAAACACATTATATTAGAGAGAAAACAGGCGTCAGGGTTGAGACATGGCTGGAATCAGTGCAGTCCTGGTCCTCATGGAAGGATAGGATATAGAATATGACCAACAATTTAAAAAATGACAGCAGTATTTAAACTAGTTCTGCAAAAGCATTTTATTAGATAACGTTTTGAAAAATCATTTTTCCACATATTCTTGATGATGTTCAACCAGAATGAAGTCAGATATTTCACAGCAAGGGAGGTCACCCGATAATTTTTATTTGATATTTATTTCCATTGAGAAATGTTGCAGCCATAAATATACGTTGCGTATTATGAGTGAATTGACTATTATCATTAAACTTGTTTTCCCGTGCTGTCGGAAATGACGGTGTACTTTCATCTTAAACCAGGATTAAGTCGGATATTTTACGCAGCAAAGGAGAATAGTTATGTAGATGTACACATAGCATTTCATTTACGTGAATAATGGAGATTTGCATTTTGTGAAATTGAAGAATAGCTTTCTGTTGAGCACAAGCGAAATTCATCATGTTTTTTATTACTTTTGATAATTTAGTATTATTCTTTAAATTTAGCATTTTACTACTTCTTTAGAAAGTTGATAAAACTCTATTATACTACCTCAGTGACACGAGTCAAATTGTAGTTCACTGTGTCAGTTACGAAGCTATGCGTGACAGAAAACATCTGCACGTTGTTAATCATCATATACGTGGATAAAAAACTATTGCACGTATTGACAAAAAAAATTATCTATACACGTTTAAATACTCCGTTTTTGTTCATGCAAAATACAAAATGATTGTTATATATATATATATATATTAGTTTGGTACAAAGTAATTGCAGTTTTTATTTAAAACTTTGGTGTTTGTCTAGAATTGAGTTTTATTCAACTGTATTCAAGAAATGTATCGTTCTAAAAAGTGAATTTAGCTCCATCTTCGACACTGAAAAATTTTTTTATCACTATCCATCCTGGTTTATTTCAAGCTGTCTAATGAAAGATGGGAAAAATCAAATTCGAGGAATTCCGTTGCATGAATTCCAAATAGGGCGTTAATCAGCGGAAACTGCTCTCAATACCAACTAAGTATTTGGCCAGGTGGGGCGTCAACAACCGTACAGGTCAACTTTGGGTCCAAACAATTCAGAACGGACACTAGAGTCTTGAAGACGCAGATGCGCTTCTGTGATTGACAACACCCAATTAGGAGCCATTATTGAGATGGGTTCAGCAAAACAACGCTACAGGTTACAGAGGAAGAAAATCTTGGCTATTTAACGTTTCGGGAATTCTACCAAATTGGGAAAGTAAAAAGAGGTCGACATGTCGCGCAAATGGCCATGAAGATATTGGACGAACCAGGTTACGAAACCCATTTTTACTCACTAGATATTCCCCGCCCGTCTACTATGCATTTCGACCACTCCCTGCCAGGAGAAAGGACTCCAACGATCAAGCAGCAGCTCAAAACGCGATCAAAGAATACTTCGGCACCAGGACCCCTGAATTCCATGGTTCCCGAATAAATACACTTCTTTCTAACTGGCAAAAAGAAAAAAAAATGTGGGTTCTTTTTTCGATTGATAACTTTTATTCTGAGCTGAGATGTACTGCTTGTAAGTGGTATAGAAAAAACGCAATCATTTTTGCACTGACTTCCAAACTATGGACATCGTGTTGTTAATAACTCCTCTTCCTCGGGACATAAAATTACTTTATCCACATTTTGGTCGTTAAAAACTTTTAATGTATTTCGACTACATTCACGATTTCACATTTTCGGTATCGATTAGATGCAAATTTCCATCGTTAACCCGGTAGTTTCGTATGACGGTAGAACCCACTTCATATGGCACCCTGGGGATGAGAGAGTACAATTATAACGAATTTGTCGCTATAGTGGATGATTTTATGCGATGTGTATTCCAGTAGACTCCCGTTATTATCCTGTATCATAGCAATACATCAACAACGCTGCAGATGGACATTAGGGCCACCGATAACTCAGCCTGGACATATTGGCTGCAGACACATCGGCTGCAAATTTTCACCCTCGGCAGTTCAGTAGTTTTTTTTTTTCAAAGACAAAATTCACAAACTAGATGGGATTCAACATGAAATGAAATAATGACATAAATTTAATGCAATTAACAATAATGATAGATTTATTCGTGTTTGCTGTTTAATATTTTATGAAACTGATAATTTTTGCTTCGTAATGAGTTTCAAATATGCCGGTCTATCTAGAGGGAATAATTAAATCATGTAGAGGTGCAAGATATCAGCTCAGAACACGGAATTAGTAGACTGGGTTCAAACTCCGATTGAAGCTGCCCATCTGCTCTTCGTCTTAAGAAAGGCTAACCCAACCATTCGTCTTGTGGAAAGCTGACCCACATTCGTTGTGTGGAAGATTAACCCCCAATTTCTTTGCATTGCAAGCCGGTAAAGGCTCTCATGGCAAAATATCATCGATAAGCCTAGATGATTGACTGAAAAATTGAGTAAAAAATAACTGAAAACGTCAAGAAAATAGAAACATTTAGATTCTCTCTCTCTCTTTATATATATATATATTTATGTGTGTGTGTGTGTGTGTGTGTGTGTGTGTGTGTGTGTCTTGGTTCAACCATTTATCAAAAGAGTTTTTTCATTTAGCTTTGAAACAAAATCTTTTTGCACGGAGGCCGTTTTTTGACTGTTGTACATTTAACTAGATCTTTTCGTGACACATTCATTCTTATAATATCATTTTGTCAAGAGTGGTGGATTATTTTTAATTTTTACCTAATTCCTTACTTTCTAAAGTTACCACTAGAACGCATTATTTGAAAGGAATCAAAATAGATTTTATTACTTGCATTTCGCTTATGACGAGAACGATGGAACAATATAATGACAAGGAGATTATTCTTAAATCATTCATCGTTTTCAAACAAGTTTGGGTAAAAATGTGTTTTTTTTTATTCTCATGACATAATTTTGTATATATATATATATATATGGAATGTAATACACATTGTTGAAACATAACATTCTGACCTTCAACGATGATTTTATTGAAAAAATACTTGATTTATTAAAAATAATTCCAATATTATCACTATGAATTGAATAAAAATATTACTTATTTCATTACTTAAAATTAAATAAAGATTTTACTCATTTTTATTAAAATCATTTAATCCGTTGATGGAGAAAGCCTCTAAAAGCATCGATGTAGTTCGTATACGTTTTGATTAGGGAAAGGTGGTGGCAGCAATCAAAGTTGTTTTGCCAAAGTTATATCTGTTCGCCCGTAGGTGAATAATCCAAGGGTCATATTTCATTTTCAGTCGACTTTGTATGGAAAAAATATTCTAAACTATTTTATCTATTAATGTAATTTGGTTATCAGATTGAGTGAATAAATCCAAGGATGTATCCCTCGAGATACACTCATGGGCCATGAAGAAGAACCATAAGTTCAACGATACCTCAACTCTCTGTGATAGTAGAAGGTTAAAAAAAAAAGAAAGGGAAATGTGAAGAGGAAAAGGAACAGGAAGCAGTCTTTTTGTTTTTCTCGCATAAGTCCCTTTCCAAAAATAATCCTAGGTTCTGAATATCTCAGTCTTGCTTAATAAGACTTTGGCAACCCCTTGGATGATAAGGGGTTGCCTTGAAGATAGCTCGTCTTCAACGGAGTCTAGATGTGATCTGATCTTCTTGGGTAGAACCCAAAGCAAATACTTTGGTTAAAAATGAACCACCCAATAATATACACAAATATTCCTTACTTTATAACCAAAGTCTCAATTCAGATTTAATTAACACGCGCCAACAACAATTATAAAAGCTTAGTTAGTTTCAAATGCCGGTTGCCCCTAATAGCCACTCGTTTAGATTTCAACCTTTCTATCTGTCTTTTATTTCCACCCATGTGACCGTTCCAAAGCAAAACTATCCAATTAATTACCCTCTAGCAGACATGCAGTCTGTAAAATGGGTATCCTTATCTGCAACCTAAGAGTTTTGGATGTCAATCTTATATCTCTGGGAAAATTACACACACACACACACAATATATATATATATATATATATATATATATATATATATATATATATATATATATATATATATATATATATATGTGTGTGTGTGTGTGTGTGTTTGTGTTTCTGTGCATGTGTGTGTGTGTAGATTGGAAGGTGAAATGAAAAACTCAAGATACGTGTTACATCTCAAAACTTTTAATCATCATTACGTGGGCGTAGTTCGATACATTTCGAAGGGGGCCAGCCATCTTTCACTGGGAAAAATTTTTTCGGCAGTGCAAAGAGAAGAATATGCCGTTCACATTTCAATGCTGGAGATGCACATTCTCTTCTTCAGCTCTGAAATGTAAACAGCATATTTTTCTCTGTGAAAAAGATGACTGTCTTCTGTCGAAGCGAATTAAACTGTGCCCACCGAATAATATAAAAAATTGAGATGTAACACCTATCTCTTGAGTTTTTCACTTCACCTTCCAATTCTCATCTTCTGGTACATTCTGTCGGATCGATTCAGATTCACAATACAATCATATCTATCTATCTATCTATCTATCTATCTATCTATCTATCTATCTATCTATCTATATATATATATATATATATATATATATATATATATATATATATATATTAAGAGATGGATGTTTAATCCGACAGAATAATTGTGAATGCGAAATGTCCCCACTCCCGTTATTTTATGGAAAATGAGTCACCTTGCCTAAAAAGCGTGAATAGAATGAACAATTAAAGTAAATGGGGCTGATGCAGGAATCAAAATTGTGACCCATGAGGTAACTGCTTAATAATATCGTCGCTCTTTCTATTTTTATTCACACTGCCTAGGCCAAAAGACCCACGCTCTCCCTCCTAGCTGGTTAGCTCTGGGGATGAGTGATGCATTTGCTGAGTTCTTCCAGGAATCTAATTCACTATTCTAGAGGGCCTCGAAGTAAAAAGTTTTGATAAGCTTCTTTTTTTATATGTACATAGCAACAAAGTTTAAAACTTGTAATGGTTTACACAGATCCCTCATTTTGGGGTCATCTAAATCTAACCATATGATATAATCGTAACAATTCATGAAAAACTCTAGTATTTTATTGAATGAAATATTTCAACTCGTATCCCCAAACCTATATTTTTTCTACACTACGCTTTGATTGTTGCATCTTGTTACATCCTTCTGGTAAATGTTCTATCAGAATAATTACATCAGTGTCGTCCAGTATTTTTTGTGTGCGTGAGTGAAGTTCAGTGTTTGTTTGCTTAAAAATTGGAAAGAAACTTGTAATACCGAAAATGTATTACTTTATGTTATTGCAGGCTTTTCACACGAGAACGACACACACACACACACACACACACATATATATATATAAATATATATATATATATATATATATATATATATATATATATATATATATATATATATATGTATATGTTTGTGTTTGTGTGTGTCCGTGTATATATGTGCGTGTGCGTATTGTGGATGTGAAGTGATCCGACAGAAAGGTGATGGAAGAGGCAATGGAAAATGAAGAGAAAAACTTGAGAGAAAACAGGTGTTACATCTCAATTTTTCTTATTATTCTATGGGCATTGTCACTTCATCAACATACATATGACTATTTTTTTTTAAGTAATCAATATATTTTTTGAGAAAACATTAATTTCTTTTAGATTTGGTAGACGACTGTTGTGAGTAGCGCACTTATGTTTGGATGGATAAAACCGTAAACAAGTAGGTTTGAGTTCCTACGTTAGAATCGTTAGTTCTTCGGGCTAAAGAGCTTTATTGTCTATTCACCTACCAATATGTACTTAGAAATAGAAGGGAAAAACTAACTTTATGGTAAGTGGAAAAAAATCTTAAATTGTTTGGTTGAATATATGTTGGTAGAAAATCAACTCGAAGAAGTTTTCTGGTGTGATTAGTATTATTAAAAATGATACCATAGGTTGGTTTGTATGCAGTCTGAGATTAAAACCGACACAATGGATTTATTATTCACATAGATAAAAATTCAATAAGAATGATACGAACAGCTAGTCATGTCTGTTGCTATACTTACTGATCCTCCATCGTTGAAGGGGGTAACTTTGTTTGGGGGTAACTTATGTAAGTAAACTCTTTTTCAAAAAATAGATATGTAGTATAAAACAACATCAATACACAATAGACATAATTCCTTGTATGAAAAAAATTACCTGTATGGCATACGGTAAATATGGAAACATTGCTGAAAGAGGGTTTGTATTTGATCTACACCGTGCCGTGTTAATATAACTGTTTATTCCTTAAAATCCCTGAAACAGTTTCCTTTCAAACAACTTATGATCTCAAAAAGAGAAATTATATACATTGTACCATGATTATAAAGCATTCGTAAAACTGAAAAAATACTGGTGAAAATTACAGAAATGAACTGACAAATATTGGGAAATGAGGGACTGAAGTGACACAATTAAACTTTTAGAACAGTTTTAGTGTTTAAAGCTGTAAAACTTTCTAGAATTTATATATATATACATATATATTTGTGTGTGTGTGCCAGCGTGCGAGTACTTTTGCGTGTGTGTGTAGTATTTTCCCAGGTATATCACATGCTAGCTAGCATTTTCTGTATCTTTATTTTAAAACACGACAAGAATAGGCAAAGCAAACCTTTTCAGTTACGTTTCCGTAGGACATAATGCAAATCCCAATTAAATATGCCTTGCATTTCATTAATGTGTTTTCATCATCATCAGCCTTTTATGTCATTCTAATTATTTGTATTGGCCGGGAGACAAGTATGGAAATGAATGATGTATTTGCCAACATAATCCGTTGCTAGGAGCCAAATGGAAAATTCATATGAATAAGGATTCGACTAATGTGTAAACACTCCTTAGGAAAAAACATGTCTTAATTGAAAAAATACCCACGTGTCTTGCTCAGAGATATTATAATACAAGTGACGATTAATGATGTGTTCATATGTATATAGCAAACTACGTATATAATTTATATCTATATATATGGAGAGAGAGGGAGGGATATTGACAGTTTATCGATGTGGATTGTGGTTCAATATCAATAAGGGCGGAAGGACGATTCAGAACACCATGTCGTGCACAAATGACATTCCCTCGTTTGATTTTGACGTTTCAATAGTTTCTGACAAGCTTCTTCGGAAAAAAAGCTGGAGATTCAAAGGATGTCTGTTTTATAGAGTCCAAATCTGACTTTCAGTATTAGGTCCCAGATGAGGATGGGTTTGAAACTATTCCTTTTGATTCAATATACTCATCACTATACAACTTCACACACGCGTGCAAACCCACGACCAAGATGATACTTGATTAGTCCCCGGAGTACAATTGACAAAGTTCTGCTGATGATCAAATTATATCATAGCCCTATATCAACATAGTTTGAATTAAAAATCTCAACATCCGGACCATTATACAAAAAACTAGTCATAGGCTCTATAAAACAGACACCATGTATTTTCTTCACCTTTCTGAAGAAGTTAGTTATAAACTAGCGAAACGAAATAAAGAAGTATCATTCGCAATTTACATGGTCCTTTGAATCGTCTTTTCGCTCTAATATATATATATATATATATATATATATATATACACACACACTTTCAACCTTTTCCTCTAAAATACACTGTTCCTGGAATCTGTTACTTGGCTCTCATATGCATATTCTTTCTATTCGTCAGACAGTCAAATCACAGTTATTATATGTGTACTTTTGTTAGTCCACCAAAGCCTCAAAAACTGTATATTTCATTACACACATAGGTCATTACACACATATATAGATATAAAAATGGATGGATAGATAACTATATAGATAGAAATTTAAATTACGATTGCAGTCAATAACTGGACAACCACAGCGTCAAAATTTTAAGATGGAAAAATTCACTGAATAAATATGGTCAGAATGAAGTATATTTAAGATATCAATGGTGTTTTACTCTGGAAAACATCTAAATTTGAGTAAGAAAAACATTTAGAAACAACTAAGTTCTTGAAAATCTAGATGTAATTGATATACCCATCAAAAAAGATCAAAAAAAGCTTCGTTTTTTTCGAATTGTTACTTTATATTTTTTTACTTGAGTACTGATGCCATTTTTTTAAGCCTGTAGACACAAAAGTATCGCCTGGGGCGCAGAAACAAAGAAAACAAGAGCAAACAAATACACACACATAAATAAATATAAAAAATGGGTAAAACCCTTCACTCTCTCTAGTGATTACGGTTACTCAATGAATTATTATAAAGACAATGACGATGGTGATGATGATTAGAAGGGGAAGAATATCAGGCCTTTGACAGAGAAGAGAAAATAAACAGTGGAACTTGAAGGTTACGGCAGCACTGAACATTACTTTTGCCCTTGAAACACTCTAAGAGAACCTTGCTGACAAAATGGAAAATCGGAGGAAGAATCCAAACAACTCAGACGAAAGAATTAGTAAAATAATCAAAAAACATCATCTTTTCCCCCGTGGACCACTTAACATTCTGAGAAAATATGTACAGACTTCTACAGAGTTTATTTCGTTTATTAGGTGATTATAGTAGAAGGCTTGGTTAGTCATTCAATAGAAACTGTCATGTGACCAGCGCCTTTTGGCTGCATGTCATGTTCGGGGTGATCAATTGGAAATTGTAGTTGTGATCAATGAATGAGTTACTGCTCTGGCCTTTTGTTTTCCAGTGATCATAAAAAATCTATACTTCCCCCCGAAAAAAAAATGGGGAATCAATTTTACAAACTGAACCCCTCCCTCTAAAAAAAACTTTCTTAAGTGGAACTACAAAGGGAAAAACTCAAATAAACTGTTTTTTTTATCGTTGCATTTCTAGGCCTATTTAAGGAGTGAATGTTGAAATTGTCAGCCCACTAGTTCCATTGGTACAGCGTGATACATAGCCAGTCAGCCGGCCAGCCGGATCAGCTTAAAAACTGAAGAAACCTATTTTGACAGTTTTGGTTGACGGTTTGTAATAGGTCACCACTCGTTGTTTCAGAAACTACATTTATTTTGGAAATATATACGTATATATATATATATATATATATATATATATATATATATATATATATATATATGTATGTGTGTGTGTGTGTGTGTATGTGTGTACACACATACATATACATATACATATATTCACATATATATACACACATGTCCATATATATATACATACATATATATACATATATACACACACACACACACACACAAACATATATATATATATATATATATATATATATATATATACATATATGTATATATATATATATATATATATATATATATATACACATATATGTATATATATATATTCTCGAAGAGAAAGGAAATAAAAGTCGAAAGGATGAATGACACTGTTTCATTTTTGCACAAATTTCTTTGATGTTTGGTTTAATAGTAAACAGCTGTATTATTATCTCTACATCAGCATTCAGTCTATTGAGATAAGCAGTTTTTGTTTGTATGCAGAAAATTCTGCTTCATATAAATACGTAGTTGTAAGGCGATGAAATACTTCAATAGCATTTTGTGATGACTGTGGGCATTATACTTTTATATCTGATTGTGTTTTTTGTCCTACTATTGAATTCTGACTTCATTGTCGTATGTAACAACAATGACGGATGAGAAAGACCAGACCAAAAACTAGTGACACTGCGTACGAATAAGTGACTCACAAAAAAGAACTGATGACGTATACACACTTTAAAAGCCCAACTCAGGTCAACGTCTTTTGTTTGCACTTTACTGGAACTACTATATGAGTTGAAAATGGTACACTTGGTTTTGGAATAATATTTTATGGAAAAATAAATTCTATCTCGTTTACTTTTTAGAATTTGATAAAGCGAAGCTAATTGACCCCAGCGTAGCCAAACTGATTATTGTTGATTCCTTTATATTTTTTCACTTCCACCTTCCCAAATGATTCTCCCTTTGTTGACCTCTCATTTGAGTATCAGAGCAAGCTCAACCTTCAAAAGTAGGAGGATCCCTTTTATCTTGAAAAGAAGGGTGTATAACCAATGCATCCTCCCAATAGTCACTAACGGAGCTGAAACATCGAACCTAACCAGGAGATAGATCCGTAAATTGAGAACCATGAAACGGCACATGAAAGAATTATGCTGGGCCTTATATGGAGAGACCTCAAGACATTATAATACATCCAGGAAAAGATAAGAGTCAGGGACATCATAGAATCCATTAAAAAGGTCAAATGGCAGTGGGCTGGCCATGTTGTGCAAATGGCGGACAACCGATAGACATTGCGACTCACGACATGGATCCTCCAAGATCACATGCAGAACCAAGGCCGGCAGAATATTAGATGGAGAAACGAGCTAGACATATTCAGAAAGTACTGGCTGATGATAGAAAAGTGTGGCAAATCATGGGGAAGGTCTATGTCTAACGACGGACGTTGAAAGACTGATGATGATGACCAATAGAGGTCCGTGGACCACATTTTGAGTACCGCCGATCCACAACATCGGAGGTCCTTGATGCGACTTAATTTCTTGCAAAAGCTAGCAGATACTACTCGTCTGAAAACCCATTGACTTTGAATCAGAGACCACCTACCACTCCCAAAGCAATGCACTAAAAACTGAATGAAAATTAGTTCATATCTTGCACGTGAAGATGTTGTATGCGTAAGTCAAAATACATGGAAAATACTTCTCAATCAAAAGAGATTCCTGAATTGGCCTGAAGATGAAAATGATATCTGTAAAATTACATTCATTGTCTAACATTATCTTAAAAATTAGATCTTATTTCAAAAAAATGTATGGTTTGGCATCGAGAGATGAGGGAAGAAAAACAAGAAACGGTACATCCACCATCCATACGTCCATATCTCTGATTTCCGATTTAAAAGAGACTCTAAATGAAAAGTGTACGATTTTTATCAATAATTTATTGTGGAGTCTTATTCTATGGGCATTGAATTTGATAATTGGGCTTTAAATGAGCATATATAATATTTTTAGCTAGAAAATTGAAAAGTTTAGCTGATATCAGCAATTTTTATAGACAGTTTTAGTAATGATTTACAAATAGTACCGTGCACCATTGTAGGAAATAAACATTTATTACGTCATTTACTGATAACATCACTCCTCTTAATAGATTAATGTCAGCTAGCAAATAAAACACGAAACCCTTTCCATCCTTTTTCAGTCGTTTGAGACAGACAGACCAATAGATGAACCGTCATACTGAAAAATTGTACAAAGAGTTGTGTGGACAAATATAAAAACTACTAAGATATGAAAAGAATAAAAATCACCTCAAACGACATATTCGATAAAGGACATATGAATCAATTGAAACCGTTCATTCTTATAAAGAGTTTTCTCCCTTTTTTACTCTCTCCCTTTTTTTTTTGTAAACCTGGAACCTTGGCTCAACATCTGGGAAATGTCCACCATTGATATGCGTGCATACTTCAACTACATCCGGGTAACTATGGTGCATTTTGGGCGATTTCCAAAATCTTGAATGGACAATGGAGGAAGTGTGGCTCAATGCCAGAAATAGCTGAATACGCACCCCCACATCTCTTACGTTCTGACCAATCAGTGGCCTCGAATTATGGCGGCGCGTTTTGAGGTTACAACGACCAAATGATGTTGCTGATTGGCTCGATTCAGTGTTTATAAGACGTAATTAGGGGGCTTATTGTTGAGCACAAGGCAATTCCTTCAGTATTGACTCTTTGATGCCCAAAAGGACTTGGACCACAACTCCAAAGGAATGTTATTCAATTTCCTTGTGTGTTTCTCTCTCCTTATTTCTTCGATTTCATTCTATCGTTCGCTTTTTCTCTTCATTTTTATCCAACTCGTTGTCTTTCTTTTTTTTTTTTGTCGATGAATTTCTTTGGGAATATTTGTAAATATTCCATTCATTGATTCCTTCCTTATCTCTTCTTTCAAACTTTTATATCAGACTTTCCTTCTCCATTGGTAAATGATGTCCATATGATTATCTGCCTCTCATTCATTCACCATTTTTTCCATTTATTTCTCTCTTCATTTCTATCGTTCTAATCCAGTTTCTCCTGCAACTGGTCTTTTTTTTGAGTATGAGTCAATATCATTTCTTTCATTTTCTCTATCCTGTCCAATTTTCAGAGGCGTCCTTGCCTCACTAAAGAGGCTCAGTCAGTCGCTCAGGCCCCATAAGATGCTCATCACTTATAGAAATATACCTCTCGAATCACATGATCTCGCAGTAATGGCGTTTAAACATCGCATTTTAAAATTGATTTAAGAAGATTTTATCAGCTGTTTCAGGTCCGTTTTACTTTAAGCTAGGTAAAAAAAAGTGTCCTTTCATTAAATGCTCTTTATCAAGAATGATCTTCCTCTCAGAAACACGTGATTCAGTAATCATGGTGTGATTATTTGGTAACAACACCAAAACTCTTTGCAAAGACTTCTTGAGTTTCCATATTAGTCTATCCGTCTCGATGGCTATGTATGCACATTAGTATGTATCACGCGTACAGACTGCACCAATGAAGCCGAAAGACGGATAATTTAAACAATATACTTATTACGTCTAGAAAAAAAAAATTTTGTGAATCCCCTTGCCCCCAGAAGACTAGTGGGGGTTCAATCTGTAATTCGTGTTTATGTTTTAATTCCTCTGGTTTGTGTCCGATAAATTTATGCTTCGTCTTGGAATAGGAAGACTTTTTTTTTAATGATCACTGCTCAATAAATGTATTGATAACCCCTTTTCCAAATTTTTCAATTGATCATCCCACTAAAAAGTAAGCTGCGTAATAAGGTTGATCACATGACAGTTTCCAATGAGTGACTAACCAGACATGTCTCTGTTTTATCCATTTTTTTTTTACTGGTATCTTTCTCTTGAGTTAATTGGACCGGAATTGGGATCGCATTGTTATTTTGGGCTGTGATACCCTTTGCTCAGTACAAAATCGGGGGATTTTTACGCTTCACGATAGAAATATGCAATAACTCTTATGCAATAACTAAACTGGATTAGACGAAGTCCATCAGGTTTCATAAACCAATTACCAACATCGTACGTGTGTGTGTAGGGGGGGCTTCGGCATAAATCAATGAACATGGGGCACACGCCAACCAAAGGGATCCTTAGGATAAAATTAAGGGTAAAATAAGAATTTGGGCGTGAAGAGCGGAAATGTTCCGTGGCCCGAAACTGATTATTTTTAGTTTCACTGTAGATTCCATACTAATCAATAATTAGCTAATAAACTATGTGAGGTAGAAGAGTGACGAACTGAATGCGTTGTGGTCAATAATTTCACACGATAAAAAATTGATGGTGGAAAGGGGCAATGTAAAACCAAGTTTGTTTTTTTTTTTTAACTTTTTTCACTAATTTTCCATTCAAAATAGTGAAAATGGCTTTCTTTAGAATTGAAGTATGAAGGCTTACTTTTAAGATCATACAATATAGACTTACTTGAAAAAAAAAACTTGCTCCTCTCATTGTCTCTTTCCATTATCATAATATTGGATAAATCCTACCCAATCGTACATCGATGAAAAAATGTAAGTGCTGTAATATTTATAAATCAGGGATTTATTTTTACCAAGAAGTTGGTCCTTTACAGATATTTTCCTTGATTTAAAACTCTTCCTGGTGAAATTTTGGTAAATCTCAAAATCAACTATTTTTCTATTATACCTTTACAACATTAGAACTGTTTTATTTTTGTGAAGGAGACACCAATTGTTTGGGATTTGGAGGTTAGGCCTAGTGCAAAAGGGTCAGGAATCCCAAGTATACATGTTGAAACTATTAATGAGAATCGCAAGCAACTTTTTACTTTCTTCTTCCAGCGCTGCGAAGTTCTATGCTCCGAATGAATCTAGCAAGGATGTCGATCGAAGAAAGTGATAAGATATGATGACTTTAACGACCCTATAAAGTGGCATCTCGTGTCAGAGAAAAGATAGAGAGAAAGCAATCGGTACCTTACGCTGGCAACGGTGCCAACTCTCATGATTACTCTGCCCGTTTACCAGATTTGATGGTGACAAGCGGTTGGTGTAGTGTCATTCAGCAATAGCTCGAGGGAGAGGTGGATCAGTGTCTTTCCCAAGGGCATCAGTAGGGTTTCAATATAAACTGTCTCAGCCAGAGTACATGTTCCGTGCCTTTAAGTGCTCGCCCGATATGCAGCACAAAAGGGGAAAAAAGAAATTAGCCAGAACAAACTCCATGCTTGATGGTTAAACGTCCCATTTGCATGGCAAGAACAAGCGAAAGTTGGTTACAAAATCTATGCAGATGCAATCAAACTTACAAAAATACAAGTGAAACGGAAATTCTCCATGACATATTGCTTCAGCATTCCTCCTCTTTTACACGTGTTTAATCTTTATGTACTTATAATGTTTCGGCCTTTTTTTTTGTATGACGCGTTTGCTCTATTTTTCCCGAGGAAACTGAAAGAAAATCCATAGAGGAGTCAGTTAAACCTAAGTTTCAAAGTTGGTAATCTCTTTTTTTCCATGATCAAATCCCCCAAAGTACCAGATTAACGTTTATATAGTATTCCTCAGGTTTAAGAAAAATGTACCTTTTACAGTGTTTTACATATAAGTGAAGGTTTCAATCCTACCTTGTAGTGCTGGATGGAATAACTGATAGTCTATAGCCACACTGAAAAATTGTAACACAACGAAACAGCTGTGTGTAGATGACACAATTATTATTGCTCATTGAAAAATAATAAGGTACTTGGATTTACTTGTGTTCTGCCATACAAAAAGAAACTGAAAAAAACGAGACTGGCTGCTGCGGGGTCAAACTCCACTCCTACTTCTGCTCCGAGGAAGATGATTCCTCGAACTCTCATATTTTATCCTGAATGAATAAATATGTATATTTAGTATAAATGTATTAATTTATTAAAATGAAATAAACCCTTTAGTGTTTGTATGTTAAACTTGCACAAATGACTAAGACGTCGATCTAGCACAATCAGTGAAATAGCCTCTCGAAAATCTATTCGTCGTAAGTTCGAATCCCAGTAAAAGATGTGCATTTCATATATCAGCTGGCACTTCTAATTTAGGTGAAAATTGTTATTGTTCATGTAACTGTAGGAAAGTGAGTCTGAGGAAAAAAATTGGAACTGCAATCATTTGAATTCCGACGGGGACTTGAGAACCTGAAACTTTACAGATGGGCTAATATTACATTGATGACGCAGTAGTTTTTAAGATTAAATATTTCTGTCAGATTGTATTCATTGGGGGAAATGAACAATAAATCAGGCAGATAACAACCTAAAAGAGCAGATTTTAGATGTTTAAAAGGAAAAAAGTCAGAATTGAATTTAACAAACCCACCAACGACTATAAACAATTAATGCCGGTAAATCATTTATGAAAGTTTCAGTAAATATAGAAACCTTCTTCTGACAATTCCTCAGATTTTCTACAAAGTGGCCAGCATGAGCACACACACACACACACACACAGAGACCCACCAACATATATATATGTATGTGTATATATGTATATATATATATATATATATATATATATATATATATATATATATATATATGTACATATATATGCGTATTTATTTATGTATACATATATTTATGTTTGTATACGTATATGTATATATGATATGTATGTATATATTGGAGAAAAATGATGATTCAGAAGAAAATGTTCTGAACAAATAAGATTTCAAGGTTCATAATGACGTTTCACCAGTTCATTTGTACACAACAAGGTCTACTGAATGGTAATCTCTGTTCAGTTTTGTCGGATATATCATACTTCAAATCAATATTCTCATATATATATATATATATATATATATATATATATATATATATATAGTTAACCCCACCTTAGAAATCCACTGCTCAGGCTTGACGGACAGACAGCACATAGGCCATGCCGTCTATGGTCCTACTGCTGCTGCAATCTTCCCAAACAATCTTCGCTCACGAAGCCAATATATATATATATATATATATATATATATATATATATATATATATATATATATATATATATGTATATAAAAAGATTTGTACAAATTGAGATAGATAGATAGACACGCTCGTGCAAACATCAATCCCCCCGCTTCTACACTATAAAGGCATATGAGACCTCGAAACAGATTCTTTCCCTCGGGTGTCGGCACATCAAACCTCTCAAATATCAAATACAATTTAAAACAAACAAGATCCTGCCACCAGTTTTAAATGTAAGCCCTAGAAGCAGAGATTTCATTAGCACCATTACCTCCCACCTCCACCATTAACCTCTGATGTGTTAATTGACAATTAAATATTCGTTTCCGTCTTTAAATGCTAAGTGATCCTTTGATCTCTGCCTTCGCAGAAAATCTGAGGAATTGTCAGAAGAAAGTTTCTATATTTACTGAAACTCTCATAAATGATTTGCCGGCATCAACTGCTTAAATTGTCAGTGCATTTGTTTTATTTAAATCTGACCTTTTACATTATGCACGTTAAAGACTTTGGCAATAACACTTGACTAGATTGTTATTCAACTCCAACTAGGGCAGAGTCTGTTTCAAAAATGCATGCTTTCAAGGATCCAAACTTTATGGTGTGTAGAACAGCAAGCCATAATTTTTATATGGAATATTTCCCTCGTACAAAAATACGGCTTCAATCTATTTCGACTACTCTGTTACAGGCATTTACTAAGTTTGATTATCTATTGTACAAGGCCACACGTGTGAGAAATCTAGGATCAAATTCCCTATTTTAATTATGAACCTCTAGATTAGTTTGATCACCATTGCTCCAAGATCGAGGTATTTTCCAATTCAGCTCAACTTCGACTGTGCCCGTTTCAAAAGTGCATATTTGAGATGGGTTGTTGGAGTAGCGTGCCATAATTGCCGTGTAACAAAAAAGATTTTCCGTATATCAAATGCAACTACGGACTCTATTTAATTCGGTTACTTCCCTCAAGTGTGGCCAATTCTATATCTAAATTTAGATAACTCTCACGAGCAAAAGTCAAGAGAAATAACTTAGCGAAAGTATGGAAAAAAATCAATAATCTTTAATTATCTATTCATTATTAGATTTTGCAAGAACCACTGATCTGAAAAAATGTTACAAGAAAATCGACACTGCTCTGTTTTGTGTGCAGACTAATAATTCTGAAGGATGTCAATTTCGTACAATGGCCTGTTGTCGAATACTCGCAGCCCGTACACACAGCAATTTCTCCAATCGTACTGAGATGTTGTCGATCCATTAACTGTTTCGTTGGAAGATCATCTTCGGAGTTATACATTTATTTACGACGATTATAAAAAGTACTACAGCCATATGATATACAATGTGTGATGGTTGATTGATCCATCAGTCATGGGGGAAAAAGTGCATTTGATAAAAGTATACTCGTGTTCTACTTCTTTCCTTTTGCTTTCTCCAGCACGGCAATCTCAACCCATCCAATATTTTTTAAAAATGGGAAGGACACAGGCAATGCTTCTTGAAAGACATTATTTTTGTTTAGCGAACAGTGAAACAATTCATGATTGATTCTCTAATAAAAATAATTCAGACTTTAATAACACACGTCATTTTTTACAACACTGGTACCAATTTTACAATATTTACTCTGAAAAGTTAATATGCCAGCGCTTGTATATGATAATAATGGGGTCTAAACTTTCCAAATTCCTATCAGACTGAGCAATAGCTGTGGGTAAATGGTTTCCCAAAGTTTCACCCACACAGTATTAATGGCACGTCAGAGACATTGACTATACTACGTAAATTTCTAAGAAAATTTTCATCTGGTTCTTTGGTAATAAGTGTTATTTTCTAATTGATTATGTCTAACAATCATAGAAAATGTCAATTATTCTCTTCAAACCCTACTTTTGGGACTAGGACAATTATAATTCAAAATCTACTTGCTGGCTTCGAACAATGGGCTAATTTGAACATTTTGATTACATGAAAATAAGAAAAACAATTATGGATAATGTCACTGTCCAAACCACAAAAACAAAATTTTACGGAATAATAGTCAATTTCAATTGTTTTTACTCAGGGTGGCTTGGCTCCGCAAATAAAGATCGGGGGGGGGGGTTCTGCGGCTTTTCAGCTCCCAAATCGGAGGGACCTATTTGTGAATAACCAAAATGTCAAGAAAATTGTTACAATCGACCGGGAGATAACATACACATCATTTTAATGACTCATTAAGTCATACCAATGTATATACATCACTTTCACACGAACACACATACATACACACAAACACACACACGTATATATATATATATATATATATATATATATATATATATATATATATATATATGTGTGTGTGTGTGTGTGTGTGTGTGTGTGTGTGTGTATTGATTATAGCATTTCATTTCCAAGTAATGAATCGTATTTCAGATGATATTCTTCGTTTTATTCTAGGTGCAACGATTATATATTTTGGTTTCGGGCGTTTTAGCGAGGATTAACTTGGAAAAATCAATTAGAAACACAAATAACTTATTACAAAACGAATGTTGACAAATCTTACCAATTGCTGTCAAAAATTTTGTAAACTACGTTGTAGGTTAGGAACAGAGTCTCTTCTTTTTCTTGTTATAACCTCTCAAGACTATTGTCAGAGATAAGGTTGCAATAACATTGCATGACGATCCAGGAGATCATTTCAAAAGCTAAAATTAGGAAACACTTGCAAAAAGCTGCCTACGGGGCATGACACTGTAAAAGAGTAAAGCAAAAGCATTTTTGGTTGTATTTTTTTTCCGTTTCTCATTAATACACCTCGTAAAAAATCCACCTGTTATAACAACGCTGTTGAATCCTGGAGGGTGACGTAATAACGAAAGTGTACTGTAGACAGGTCATAATATCTGTGCAATAAAACATTTTCCTTCGTAGGCAAGCAAAACAAGTTAACATGCAAAGGGAGACAATTCACTTGAGGTCAGAGCGACCTGATATGGACCTCAAGCCATTCCTGATAACAGAAATGCTATTTTAAAAGACCTTTATTTAAAAAAAAACAACAACATGTTAATAGCTATTTCTTTGAGCAATGGATGGGAAAGACGTTCCTCGTGTGCTTCAAAAGGTGCGCATTTCTTTTTCGAGCAATTAAAAAAGATCATATAATTTGCCTGTTCGAGCGCGGCCAATCATTTCCCCTTTAAGAATCGATAAGGATCTATTTTCCCTGTGTCCGCACAAGTGCTTGGCAATCCGGTTGGAGAACACGTGCGCACGCGCAATTGTTGTGCTTCAAGAGTCGAAAGACACAATTAGAGGCTGAGGGGTGTTGAAAATGATCGTTACGTACGAGAAATAGGATGATTAAAAAGAAGGCTCGTTGCAAATGAGAAGGAAGAAAAAAGAAGTTTTGAGGAAAAAAAAAGAAGAAAGATGGAAGGAAAATTCAAAACAGGAAAATTAAAAGTTGGATGAACAAAATATGATAAAAGAAGAGAGAAAAAGAGAGTGTGAAGTAAAATAAAGAAACCAAGCATAGAAGGGAAAATTAGAGGAACGGGTAAATACAAAACTAAAACTGGAAACATACCACAGGCGTAGGAAATGAAAAAAGGAAGGAAGAATAGAAAATATGAAAGAAAAATAAAATACATGCAGAGTTAGATAAATACTTGGAAAGAGGTCCAGAGATAAAAATAAAACAGTTCAGACTGAAGGGTAATGGAAGAAAGAAATAAAGAAAGAAAGAAAGAAAGAAAGAAAGAAAGAAAGAAAGAAAGAAAGAAAGACATATAAAAATATAAATAGAAGAGGAAGAATGAAAGAAAGGTAAGGACTTAGTGGAAGGAATGGAAGAAAGTAATAAGACAGATGAGAAAGAGGAAAGAACTAGGACGATAAAAGGAAATGTAGGGCTGGGATGGAAGGACGGAACGTGGAGAGGAATGAAAGAACGAAGAAAGCTAGATAAGGAGGAAAGAAAAATGGAAATGAGAAAAAGAAAGGGAAGAAATCTATAGAAAAAAAGGAAAAGAGATGTGGAAAGAAGTAAAAGATAAATCTATAACAAGAAAAACAAAAGGGTCGGAAAAAAAAGGAAGAAAAAAGAAGAAGAAATAAATGAAGGAAGAAAAGAGGAATGAAAGAAAGATAGAAAGAATAATGAAATACAAACTGAAATAAGGAAGGAAAAAAAGGAGGGAAACTGGAAAGATGACTAAGAATCTTTAGGGAAGAAGATGAAAGAGGGGAATAAATAGCAAAAAAAAAAAAAAATAAAAAAGAGAAGAAACTGGTTAGTTATTCAATAGAAACCGTTATGTGAGCAATGTATTTTGATAGCATACCGTGTTGGGGCTGATCAATTGAAAATTGGAAGAAGCGTTGATCAATGAATAAGTTACTTCACTCGCCTTTCTTTGCTCATTGATCGTTAAAAAAACTAAGGGTTAGATTTGACATGAGCTTACATTGCAAACTTAATCCTACTACAAACCTCTTCAAGGGATCAGGGGTTATAAAAACAATAAAAGAAATCTATTGTTTTAGACTCAGATTTTCAGTCTTCAAGCTGCTTTGGTCTGGCCTGTATACATAGCTAAAAATCTACTTTGGTTTTTTTTTTCTAGACATAATGAGTGGATGTTAACACTTTCAGCCCTCTAGCCCCATTGTTGCAGCTTGTTTACAGAATACATTCATAGCCAGCAAGCAAACCGACCAGACAGACAGACAAACCAGCTCAAAAACTGAGGGAAATCTATGTCAAGAGTTTTGATGGCGGTTCTGGTTGACGATTTCTAAAACCAGAAAATTGAAGATGAAATACTGAGAGAAGATAAAGAACTAGAAGAAGGCCATGTAAATTCATTGCGATGGAAGCAAATCAACATCATTTTAAACATGAAGGAAAAGTGCTTTAGGTGCATATGGAAAATTATTTAAGGAAAGGAAAGAAACTATTTTCAGCCATTTTTCGTTTTTCATTTTTTTTTGGCATCTTTTGTTTTGTTTTTCACCACATACAGCGAAAAGGCTTTCAAGCCGTATAACAGTTTCAAGGGAGCCCGAATAATTTCGTGGAATTGAAGAAGATACTGAAAGAAGATATTTGAATGAATTTTATTGACGAACACAGAAGATCTTGCTATGAAGGAACGATTTCTTAAAAATAGCATTCAAAATAAGAAAAGAAAAATATGTTGAACTGTGTTTGGCACTACTCTGTTTAACACTTGTTCTCTGTAGCAAGTTTTTTCTTACATTTTCCGTAATAAATTCAGTAATGTTAAATTTTCGAAAAAGTAATAACTATAAAAGACAGCATCATGGAAAATTTCCAAAATTACTCTATACTGCACAATTTAGACAATGTGTGATATGCATGAAAATAATCACACACAAATACGAATATTCTATTATATAACGATAAACATCGAAATCAAGTGATATTTCATCAGCTTAGAAAGTAGCTACTAGGTGAGATAGACATCACTATTACATTCCATCTTGTTGATGCTCGACCACAACATCATATAATTTAGAATGATTGCTGGCAAAGTCGCTAATAATGATATGATACATTGAATGCATAAGCGCTTTTTCCCCCATTAACTTTTAAATTTGAAATGATGAGAAAAAATGCCAAGTCAAAATTTATCCACGAGCAGCTTATTGAATGTCGAAGGGCTGCATGTTGCTCACGACCTGTAGTTTGCCTATCCCTATTACGGATGAATAAGTAAATTGCAAATGAACTTAGAATCCTAGTTAAGGAAATGAACTTCACTTACTAGATGTTAAATTTATAAGAATTCTTATAGACTGTTTAAAACTGCAAATGACCAAACTATTTACGTTTATTTAGATTTTAACCACCAACTAAATACAATTTAAACTACCAATTTCCATCGCAAATTTGATGAAATTAGAGTACCATATAAAACACTTCAGAACTTAGTAAATTTAATTCAAAATTGGAATATTGCCCCAAGAATGATATATATAAAAAATGGAAATAGAAAAATCAACTGGTTTAACCCCCTGGTTAATTTATATCTTAAATAAATATTCGTGAAACGTTTCTAAATGTAGCAAACAAAAACTTAAAACAATATATCTTACACAAAAACTTCCCCCAAAAACCACGAAGGAAAAAGTCACACACGCATAGAGAATAAAGAAAAGGATTGTCATGAATGATGAAAACACGGATAGAAATGCAATACATCGTAATTGCAGGAACCCAAATGACTGCCCCACAAAACAAAACAACGGTACTCAAAATAATGTGATTTAAGAAGCAACTGTAGTTCCCACTGAAGAATCAGACTCGTGTAAATTCTACACAGGGGTTCAAAAGGCAAATTTCAGAACTAACCCCCCCCCAAAAAAAAAAATCGTTCAACAAAGGAAAATACAAAAATAACTTCTCAAATGCATATCGAGTTGAAAAAAAAAAACTATAAAAAAAAAGAACAACAAACAAAAAACAGACAGAACAGCTGCAGTAAAGTAGGATTTTTTAAAAGTCAACACTTGTACGTGGGAGAATAATTGGACATTATAAAACTCGTGAGCAAAAAATCTTTAATGGACAAAAACCTGAAGTTGATTCGAAATTGCTTGCACTAGAAAAAATTCTTATGAAATACCATATCAAAAAAGTAACCCTTTCAACGACTAAATTAACATGAATTATAAATCATTACTTGATAAAAAAATAATTCAAGAAATGAAAAAAGAAGTTACAGAATTACATGAATATGTATAAAAAAGATTGAGATAGTGATCAATTTGAACGATTTTAATTATAAACATATTTTTGATTAATAAAAAAGAAGAAAACAAACAACGATACATTCGAGGTAGGAAGTTGAACTCGAATATAGAACGCTGAAGATATTGAGAAAATAAAATCAAATAATGGTAGATACGAAGTAAGAATTCAAAGTCAAATCAGTAACGATAAAGAAACAGCTCACACGTAAAAGAGAAATGAAAACCTAATGAGTAATTTAATAAGGCCATTACCACCCTAAGTTGCTACAATAGTGGAACAAAAGTCTTTGGGAGTTCAAGCGAGTACAACATATATATATATATATATGGGATATATGGAATATATATATATATATATATATATATATATATATATATATATATATATATATATATATATATATATATATATATATGTATATATATATATGTATATATGTATGTATATATATATATATGTGTCTTTGTGTGTGTGTGTGCGTGTGTGCGTGTGTCTGCATGCCTAACAATCACGAATATTTCATTTATCAGTGTATGATTATCTCCGTATGAGTTTTCTCCCCGTCTTGTGGACCGTCAGTGCAATATATATATATATATATATATATATATATATATATATATATATATATATATATATATATATGTGTGTGTGTGTGTGTGTGTGTGTGTGTGTGTGTGTGGCTGTGCATAATTATACTTTGATTCTATCTTTTTAATGCTTTGCTCAAAGCAGCTGTACAATTTCTTTAGATCATAATGCATGACGGTGGTAGAATCAATAAAACAACCAAAGCGAGAGAACTCCTCTACCAAAAAAGAAGTATGTAATTACATATATGTATACCGATACACACACACACGCACACACATACATACACACACACACACACACACACACACATATATATATATATATATATATATATATATATATATATATATATATATATATATATATATATATATGCACGCTTACAAGAGAAGAAGAAAGTTGAAATGAAAATAATGATTGGATGAGCGTTGAAAAAAAAAGGTAGGCCTCGAAATGATGAGAAAAATTGAAGAAGAAAAATTGGCGAATCCTATTTATTTTTGCCAATTTCAGGCTGAAGACAGAAGATAGAAAAAAAAGTAAAAAGATTACCAGGACTTCACCAAGAAACCGAGAAAACTATGGATCATGAAGGTTAGGTTCGTGCCAATAATTCGACTGGTCAACAAAATCGAACTTCTTTCTCATCGAAATTGCATTGCAACTTTTTCGGGCCAAATTCCGACTGAGATTACGAATTTTGATTCTGTTTCATTCTAGCACGTACCAGACTTTGATATGTTATCAAGCACAACTTTTTTTCTGAAAAAAAAAAAACCGCTGGGAAACTTTGTCTAGGATGAATGATTATTTGGAATAAGCATTTTTCGGGATTCAGCAGCCATCTTGGACACCATATTGAAAAAGCACAAGAAATAAAACTGGATTTTTCATACATTGTCCCTCACTATATTGGGGAAAATCAAAATCACTATGTATAAGATATAGAAATAAGATATTTTTCAAATAAAATACTATGCAGACGTACAAGCTAAAAAAAAGTTTGAGCTTGTTCCTCTACAGGGCCTATAAGCTAAAATACAGCTTTCATTTCATCATTAAACAAAACTCGAAAAAAGGTGAAAGTTTGTATAATAATAATAATAATAATAATAATAATAATAATAATAATAATAATAATAATAATAATAATAATAATAATAATAATTTAAAAAAAGACACTGAGGGCGAGACTGGAGGAGATTGGGATAGAGGGAAGGATTGAGACTGTACATACCACAGCACTGCTAGGAACTGCACGGATACTGAGGAAAGTGCTAGAAATATAAAGACTGCAACACTAATTGTTAACAGTGACCAAACAAAGGAAAGGAAATGAAAGCGGGAATGTGAACCACAGCACTTGCATGATAGGCGAAGGAGAGAAGAGATGTTGGCTGAAGACCTGAGGAGACTTATTGTCACTCAGCCTTCAGCGATAACCACTGGGCAACCGGTGTGAAACTGTAAATCGTAGAATTACTGCGACCTATGGGTACTAGGAGAGGAGGGCTGGAGACTTGAGGAGACTTGCTGTCACTCAAACTCCAGCGGTTACCACCAGGCAACTGGTGTGAGATTCCAAATAATAATAATAATGATAATAACAATAATACAAAAAAAGGAAGGCCTGCCAAATAATAGACGTTTCTGTGCCTGCAGACCATAGAGTAAAAAAGAAGGAGGGTGAAAAAAGGGAAAAATACCAGGACCCAGCAAGGGAGTTGAAGAAAATGTGGAACATGAAAACCAGGGTAGTACCGGTCATAGTGGGAGCACTAGGAACTGTCCCCAAAACGCTGAGGGAGAGACTGGAGGAGATCGGGATTAGGGGGAGGATAGAGACCGTACAGACCACAGCACTACTTGGAACTGCACGGGTACTGAGGAAGGTGCTAGAGATATAAGTACTGCAACGAATCGTAGCTCTGTCATGATATGCGAAAGAGAGAGGAGACGTTAGCTGAAGACCTGAGGAGACTTATTGTCACTCAGCCTTCAGCGATAACCACTGGGCAACCGGTGTGAAACTGTAAATCGCAGAATTACTGCGACCTATGAGTACTAGGAGAGGAGGGCTGGAGACTTGAGGAGACTTGCTGTCACTCAAACTCCAGCGGTTACCACCAGGCAACTGGTGTGAGATTCCAAAATAATAATAATAATAATAATAATAATAATAATAATAATAATAATAATAATAATAATAATAATAATAATACACAACCCATCAAAGAGATCTAGTGATAGTGGACAAAAAAAGGAGAACCATAAAATAGACGTGGTTGTGTCGGTGGATCACAGAGTAAATAGGAAAGAAAGCTTAAAACTTGGGAAATACCAGAACCTGGTAAGGGGACTGAAGAAAGCGTGAAAGTCAAAGTGGTTCCAATATCAGTGGGTACACGCAGAACCCCACAAAAGACACTGGAAGCGAGATCGGAAGAAGAACTTGGGATAAGAGAGAAAATTGAGACTGTACAAACCACAGCACAACTGGGGATCGCAAGAATACCGAGGAGAATACTGCAAATATCAGACCCCTTGCTGGTAGCAATGAAAGCCAAGATAAGAGTATGGCAAAGGCAGCAGTAATCATAACGCTGCTATGGCAGGAGGATATTGAGGGAGGGCTGGAGACTTGAGGTGACTTACTAACACAACATCCAGCAATAACCACCACGCAACTGGTACGAAACTGTAATTCACTGCAGACTTCACAGGTGTGAAGAGGAGGGCTGGAGCTTTGAGGAGACTATGATAATTTGTATCCCTCCTGACAAAATTTAGTTCTTTCATGCAAACCTATTGTCTGATAGAAAGATTTTTTTTATATGAATATTTGGACGGTATAAATATGTATAAATTGACCAGGCTCTTTCGAATTCCAGCTTACTAAAATAGTTGCAGGGTGGGAAGGAGAATGGAGAGCCAACTTCAGTCCCAACTAGAACGTGAAAGAAAAGATAGTTAGCTATGGCCGTTTAGCTGAGCTACTTTTAATGAGAAGGTATAAGCACTCCCTTTTCGATAAAAGATCATTTTTTATTTGACTTATATTCCATTTAATTTTAGTTTTACCTTGTTTGTTTAATTTCATGTTTCGACTTCTGAAAAGATCACTGCCAATTGAAAACCTCGCTCTTTCTTTTACCTCTGACCTGTTCTCAAGCCAGTCTGCGAGGGCAAGTGCAAGATCCTTGTATGTGAAATTGAATTTGTATCAACCCCTTGACAAAATTAAGTTCTTTTATGCAAACCTAATGTCTGATAGAAGGTGTTTTCTCGTGTAAATATTCGGATGTTATAAATATATATAAATTTACCAGGCTCTTTCGAATCCCAATCTGTTAAGAAAGTTGCAAGGTGAAAAGAAGAATGGGCAGCCGGCTTCAGTCCCAACAAGAAATTGGACTCTTACTAAGTTAAGACTTAAAAGAAATAAGGGGGAAGGTATTGACATACTAGGTATACTTAATCAGCTAAGATACACAGCTTGGTGCTTTATTTTAAAATTTGGTGATGAAGGATCAACACCTTATCACACTTTTAGATAACAGTTCAACCAAATCAATTTACAGCAAAAAATGGGCCCATAATTAGGGCACAAATATTTGTGTTTCATAAGCGGCAGGTGCTCCCTTGTTAGGCACCAGGAGGGCCCCAGTCGTCATCCCGTGACTTCTGGACAAAACCCCGGCTCATGAGCCCTTAATGGCCTTCAGGAAGGATACAGTCGTTACCAAGCTACTGCTGGCCAAAACCCCAACTCTGACTCCACTAATGATAACCAGAAGAGAGCTGTCACCGAGTGGCAGTCAGCCAGAACAGGAAAAGAAAATGGATAAGAGAGGAGTACAAAAGTTTCAAAAGCAAACTGTCAATGCGGTGTTATAGGGAATGCATGCTCAAAATATGGAAGGGAATATGCATCGTGGAGGTATCAAGCCAGTGCCTAGCTGATCAAGTAAAACAAACCCTGAAAAACAAACGGCTTTCAGTGAAAGAGCAACAAGGGATCTGCAATGAAATAGAAAAAGGAAGTGGCTCACCTAAAGAAGAACCTCAACACAACCAACATAGTGACATAGAAACCAAAGTAATAAAATCCCCGAAAGAAGGCATACACTAGTGAGTGACACGGAGACCCCAACAGAAGAGGAGAAAGTTCACATACTAACTTTGAAAGAAATTATGCTAAAAGAAAGAAAAAAACGACATCCCAAACACTTAAAGACAAGGACAGGAAGAAACTAAAAAAAAAAACAACCAAACATGTCAACTAACCTTAACCGTAACCCTCAGCATATTGCAACGAACAGCATAACAAAGCTTATCAACCAAATCAATGCTGGAGCGAAAATGGTAATGGAGCTCTTCACAACATAAAGAAGGACTCAAAGAATTAATATAAGGGAAAAACTCAACTGGAAAAAAGGTCAGTAAGACAAATCTCACAACTCAAGAGAGATGAAGTAGTACTGAGAAATGCTCTATACATGAACAAACCACGTGTAAGACAATGGGACAAATGCAAGATAAGACAAAAAGGTATCCCTGCAGTAGTGGACGAGATACACCAGAGGAGACTAGCCAAAGAGGTAAGACTGAAGAGATACAAAGGACTGTCAAACACACACGGAACCGCACATTTCAAAATTACGAAAGTCTTACCAGGATCTGGACGGAAAAAGACGACGGAAAATAAAGCTTGACACCGCAAAGACAAAGAGCTATTTGAACATCGTATGGGGACACCCGAAAAAGACACAAAGAACCTTCGGAAAGATTACAGAGCATGAAAAGAGAATTCAAGGATATAGATAATAGAGAACGAATTGCATTGAGTGAAACCACATTGAAACACACTCTCGAAAAAAAAGCCAACTCGAGAGCACCATGACTTGATGGATTCCACGGATAATGTTTCAAGTAAATCGATCGCACTACACAACAGGCTTACCCACCAACTCCAAATTTACCTAATTGAAGGCGAAGTCCCAGAATGGATGACAAGAGGCAGAACCACCCTCACCCGAAAGGAGAAAAGGGACTAGGCAAGCAATTATAAACCAATCATGTGCTTAATCCACTTACAGAAAATCCTGACCGGTAAAATAGCGGAGAGAACATATATGTATAGGGGGCTATTACTTGAATAAAAGAGAGAATACAGGAGAGGGGTAAATGACTTGCTCTACATCGACCAGATGATCTGAAAAGAAAAGGAAGTAGAGAAATGCATTTGGATGGACAGACCATAATAAAACATACAACATGATTCCACACAGCTGGATACTCGAATACCTCAGGATGTTCAAGATTAGTGAGCCAGTGGTAAGATTTATAGCCAAATTTATGAAAAATAGCGAAATAAACCTGACAGCCACGGTAAAAAATTCAGCAAAGGTAAGTATATAAGTGGGAATCTTACAGGGAACCTTTCTCTCTCCATTACTATCTGTTTTAATTGTGATAATACCCAACAGAATCCTGAAAACGGCATAGGATACCAATTCTCCGAAGCAAAAGGAAAAGTCAACCACTTATGGACGACATAAAACTCTTCGTAAAGCGCTTTGGAGAGCTTGAAACGCTATTTATCAGAAGAAAAGAATACAGTGATGACATTGAGGTGGATTTTTGAATAGAAAAATGTGCAATGATGGTAATGCACAAAGGAAGGCTCGCAGCGGCAGAAGGAATCAAACTCTTGCACGGCAGGAAGATTAGAGCATTGATCACACCAGATAAATACAAATACCTGGGAGTTCTCGAATGTGACGATAAAACGGGAAAAATGGAGGAGAAAATAAAAAAAAGGATATCTCAGGTGGATGAGGAAAACATCAGAGGCCAATCAAAACAGCAGGAATCTTATAAAAGAAATGAACTCATGGGCCAGATTGGTAGTAAGATATTCCCTGGATGGACAAAGGGAGAACTCCAATCAATGGACCAGCGAACAAGAAAGCTTATGACAATGCTTAAAGCTTTGTACCCAAGAGATGACACGGATAAACTGTACATGAAGAGAAAGAGGGCAGCAGAGGACTCATCAAAAAAGAGGGCCAAAGCAGATCTAAAAAAAAGTATGTGCTCGCAAAGAGTGAACAAATCATAAAGAGTGCCCGAAGTAGTGCAACTAACAACGAGTAGAGAATAATGGAACAGCAAAGCAAACAAGGAAAGAAAAATGGGAATAGAAAAAATATACGAAGAATATAAAAGACAGATACAGGATGTGGCAGACGAGAGATCATGGACATGGTTACAAAAAGTAAACCTGAAGAGAGAAACGGAATTGCTTATCATGGCAGCTAAAAACAAGTGAATTAGGGCAAACTATATAAAAACAAAAATCGACAGATCACAGACAAGCAGCAAGTGCCGCCTGTGCAGTGAAAGAAATGAGACTGTAAGCCACATAACTAGTGAATGTAGTCAACTAACCCTGAACGAGTATAAACACAGATACGATAGAGTAGCAACGGTGATACACTGGGAACGGGGTTAACGAATGGGATATAAAAATACAGATAAGTTATATCAGCACAAACCAGAGACAGCCCTGGAGAATGGAAACCGCACATTACGTTGGGACTTTGACATTCAAACAGACCACCTCATTCAGGCAAGAAGACAGGACCTGGTAAATCGTAGACAAGAAGAAGAAACCCTGCCATAGACAAGGCTGTGCCTGCAGACCACAGAGAAAAGAGAAAGAGAGTGAAAAAACTGGAAAAATACCGAGATCTGGCAAGAGAACTGAAGAAGATATGGAACATGAAAGTCAGGGTAGTACCAGTAATTATAAGTTCACTGTACCAAAGGTACTGAAAGACATGGTCAAAATTTTTTTTAATCAATTTCTTATGTAGATGCATGTTCGCCTGTCAAGCTATTCCATACCGATGTATAAAATCAAGAAATGCTTCTACCCTGTTGAAGAACTTCGTTAAATGATGACATGCACAGAAAAAATACTGCAAAAATGAAGAATCAGACACTCATTCTAAAGTATTGTTAGTCAGCCAAATGTGTTGAACAGGAGCCGATAACAAAACAGCAAAAGTCGTTAGACACACGAACTAATTCTTGAAAAACATAAACGAAAATCGTGGATCACTTTGACAAACAAATCACGCATGGATTGAAATAGAAAAAAAATGGGCTACAAAACATTCATCAATTTCATATTTAATTTCAATAATTTAATATTTATTACCATAATCACTCGAGTACAATGCAACCTCAAATATAATGCCACTCCATAGAATTACAGTGAAAAAGCAAAAATATATCCTATCCTCAAATTTGAAGATTTTGAAACTCATAAAAGACAAAAACTAGAATAACTAAAATACAAAACATTGGAACCAACATATCTCTGCTTTTTCTCCAAATTCAGCAAAAGATGCGAATTTTATAAATTTGTGGGTTGTTACTATTATGTGGAAAAATGTTGTCCAACATTTGACGGGTTCTACGCTAATAATATCGATTATGATTAAATTGTCCCTCGTTTGAAACATTTTTATTTCTTGTTGCAATGTTTCTAGTTTTTCCCATTCTATTTTCACCGCATGCTTGAACAAATTTTCTAATTTCATTTTGGTTGTTCGTACACATGCTGATGGGTCTATGACTGCCATCATTTCTCTTTACAAATAGTATGTCTGTTACCCATAGAGATGACATACACAAATTTGAAATGGAAAGAAGTCGGCCCATGACTCATCAGCATCGAAGACAATGTCCAAATGGACAAAATGGTTTGGAAAATACGTTCAAGCGTGCCGTGAAAATATTATGAAAAGTGGTCAGAACAGTGCAACATGAAATAAAAAAGTAGTAAACAAGGGAATAGTAAATAACACCGCAAATAAAGGATATGGGACCAGAAAACACCAAATAGAGCATTTAAAAGGAAAATATCAATCTGCTCTCGAGATATTGAAAATGGCTTGCACCTGCCTTCCTGGTCAGATGACATGACAAGAAAATAATCATTTCATAAGTAGAAACAAAAAGACAGTACCATTTTGTCATATCTGTTCTAATATACTTTTCTAGGCCCTTCATTTCTTTCTTCTATTCTTTCTACTCACTACCTCGCTTCCTCAGTTCATTTCACACCAATTTTGTCCATTGACCCTTATTCTCTTCTACCTCACTTTGCTCACTCACTTCTTCCTATAATACCTTCATCTACCTCATTGATTCACTCATCACTCCTTCGTTTGCTACGTAGCTCCCTCCATACCTGTTCCTCCGCCCCTATTCTCTCCTCACCTTAAACGCTATCTTCATCCCATCTAACTTCTCCTCCTTTCCTCAATACCTCTGCAATACTCTCACCATCGATCGCTTCATACCCATGTCAGTTTGCATTTCCTTTGAAGGTTATTCCCTTATTTCTCTCTGATCAGTGCTTTCTGCGTGACCCATACTTGTCACTTTACTCTTCTGGCTGTTGTTGAAGTTACCAATACTTACAGTACGTCGTATTTTGTTGAAGGTAAATTGGAAGCTATTACAATCATTGTCAGAATTGATTGACGCAAGTCTATTGCTGGTTAAAGCGATTAGTCGAATTACAGCCATGGACTGTGAGGCTCCTCTTTGTGAGGCTAAACTGACGACATTCTGTTAATTAATACAATAATATGTTTTGGCAAATAATAGTAACTCATTCCTTTGTAGTGTTCACTGCTTCCCCCCCATACGCACATATATACATGCATCCAGGTATATACACGTTTATGTAGGCATATATACATGCATAAATACATGCATATATATCCTTGTGTGTGTGTGTGTGTGTGTGTGTGTGTGTGTGTGTGTTTGTGTGTGTGTGTGTGTGTGTTTACAGCATTGCTTTAAAGTACCATCCAGAAAAATGCCTTGGAAAATTGTGCATGAATATTGACAGAGACAATTTACAGACGGCATTGCACCAACATTCGAGATATGAAATGAGTTACAAAACATGTTGATTGATCTAAATAGAGATGACGACGATAAGAATATATATATATATATATATATATATATATATATATATATATATATACGTGTGGGAAAGGTTGTGAAATACAAGTACTTGGGTCAATTGATAACTTTAAGGATAGTCAATGGAAACAAAATAAAACGGTGTATAAGGATTGTTTAAAGTTATATAATAAAACAGGTCTTGTTAATCAGTCAATAAAAAATCGTCATATGATCCATGACTTTCAGGCAGCAGGCTGTGTTGAGGGTGATTAATCAAAGGAGATGATTTAAAGAGGGTAATTAATGAAAGGAGATGTGACCAATAGATGACTCTCTTCTCTTGCCTTTTGTTGGGCACTGATCACTGAAATGTCTGAAATTCCAAAAGTGAACAAGCAGGCCATAAACTAAGGACCAGTGTAACGAAACCTTGCATTGCAAATGGAACCCCCATTTGAACCTATGAGAGGTAAGAATGGTGGAAAAACATGTGTACATGATGAGGAGTGAATGCTGAACTTTTCACCTTTTCGGCTCCGTGGGCGTGGCCTCTATACGTGATGCATACAAAGCAAACCTGCCAGGTAGTGGGATCAGCTCAAAAACTGAGAGAAACCAATACTGACAGTTTTGGTGAGAGTTTTGATTCAAAGTATTTGTTTTAAAAAAACATATTGGAAAACACCTTCCCCGTATGTTGATGACGTAATACCAACGGAAGATTAGTAATGACACTTATGAAAAAGGAGAGCAAAACATTGAAACTAGCGAAATCGCTTGAAAACAAACTTGTTAGTTAAACAGCGATTTATGGGAAGAGCAAGTTTAGGAATAAGTCGGCCATCGTGCATACGTTATGTCTAATTGGCGAAATTGCCTAATTAGCAAAATTTACATTTTTTTGTAAAAAAAAGTTTGATTTCAATTTGGTTTACATTCACTTTTGATCGTAAATAATAGTTTTATCTCCTTGTTTTGATTTAAAAAACATTTGATGAAATTAAAACTACATGTTTATTCATCTTTTATGAACAAAATTGAAACTACGTATTCAGTTTTTTCAGTAGAAGAGTGTTTTCAAAAAGTTTTGATTGTAAAAAAGTAATTGTTTAATATATTTGTTTTGATTAAAGGAACTTTTGATCAAACTGAAACTACCCATTTACTTACTTTACCGATTCAGCATTAAATATAGATCACAAAGTATTCAAGCTCACTCGATGGCGTCTCACTGTTGACTAAGAAACTCCAAAACTCTTCTTTAATCGATTGTCAAGGTTGCACAAACGGTTTTCGAGGTATTCAGAATGGCCTGATAATTTTTTGACAATCCTTGAATGAATCAATAATCCAAGATCGTAGAGGACGATTGGTGCACAATTCAAAGCGAAATAATGATACCGTCACATAGAA
>OY735206.1:20084506-20362006 GCA_963457665.1 Thysanoteuthis rhombus
AAGTTAATACAGAGAGAGAGTGGGATAAAATGAATACGAAAAAGTAAAAAAAAGAATGGAGCAAGAGGAGGAGAAGGAAAAAGAGGAGAGTGAGTGGACAGAAAAGAGGGGAGTGGCCAGAGCAACGAGTGAAATAGGAAGGAAGGAATAAAAAGCACGGGATATTTTAGTGGAGAAAATAAAGAAAAAGAGTTTATCAATGTAAGGTGAAAAAGGGAAGGAAAATAATAACTCATAATAACCGACAAGGAAAGAGGAGAGGAAAGACTATATAAGAAAGGAAGAAAGGAAGAAAGACAGTAAAGAAAAAGAAAAGAACCAAAGAAAGAAACAATAAAGCAGAAGATGGGGAAGAAAGATGAGTGGTGGGAGAGTAGAACTGGAAAGGAAAAAAAAGAAACAAAAAAGACAGATAGAAGAGATCAAAGGAAAAAAGTGTAAGAAGTCAAGAAATGGAATGAAAGAGTGGGAAGATGAAAAAAGTGGATGAAGAGTAGGATTGGAAAGAAAAAAAAGAAAGAAATTGGGATCAAAATGAAAAATGGAAGAGAAAAAAAAAGGCAAATATCCGAAAATTGATAGAAAGAATAAAGAATGAAATACAGAAGTGGAAAGAAACAAGTAAAGAGAAAGAAGGGAAGAGAAAAAAATAAAAGAAAACGGACATTGGGAAAGAAAAAAAAATGATGTGAGCGAGCGAGAGAGAGAGAGAGAGATGAGAAACTGCTGACACCAAAGACGAAACAAGGGATGAACAAGTCTTAATTTAACTCAACAAACAACGGATCTTGGGGATTGTTTAATTAAATATTGCACCATGAACGGAGCATCAGCCATAATCAGATATTTGTGTTACTGGAATAAAAGAAAAACATGATGATAAGAATAAACAAAGAAGAAATTCTGAAGGATAACAAACTCATCTGCATTGTTGATAGTAAAGCCAAACATGTTGATCATGATAACCTGTAAACTTGGCAAAAGATTGTAGAAACAAATGAAAGACAAAAATCTCCTTCCTTTCCTGGTGTTGATGTGTCTTCATATCTTTAATGTACACTTTTTATTTGTGAGATTTAAGAGACACTTGGGAAAGCCGAAGTAGATGTTACAAATGAAAATTCTATCTTTAATCTAAGATATTTCAAAAATGTCCATCTTTAGGAAATATTAGAGAATACAAAATGGTGTATATTTATGGGCCTCATGTTCAGTTGCTGGTTTAATGTTCCGGATGTGGAATTAATTCAATGAAATTTATGGCTAACAAGTGTCTCCAACAATTTGGATGGTGATTCCTTTGAAGTAAACCAAGTTCTTAACCCCAAAACATGAGAAACCATATATATATATATATATATATGTTTGTGTGTGTGTGTGTGTGTGTGTGTGTGTGTGTATTATAATTAACGCTCCTTTCTTCAGAGTTGAGCATTCTTTAAGTAAGGTAACTCGTCCATTATAAGCAATGTGGCAATACTCTTCCAACGGTGGACTGGTGGATGCGGG
Organism: Thysanoteuthis rhombus; assembly: GCA_963457665.1. NCBI lineage: Eukaryota > Metazoa > Mollusca > Cephalopoda > Oegopsida > Thysanoteuthidae > Thysanoteuthis > Thysanoteuthis major. Next base: position 20,086,016 of record OY735206.1, read on the forward strand.
ATTTAGTGCATAAGTAAATATATCGCTTGAATTAAGTCCTGCTGACAGTCAATTTCTGCGTAAGGCAGGGATGAAATGCCAGCCTCTTGGTCTGAAGTGATGGGTGACACTGGATGGAATATTGGATAGTTTAAAGCCACACTGAAGTGTTGTAATAAAACGAAACAGCCCTCTGTGGATGATACCATTATTATTATTACATATATATGTGTGTGTGTGTGTGTGTGTGTGTGTGTTTGTGATTGGTAATTAAACCTTTTGAGAGGGCTGTAAAAACGTAATATCTGTACACGAAATGGTCATCCTATTATATATGTGTACATATGCATTCATTTTATTTTGAAAATATACTAGTACAGTATATATATATATATATATATATATATATATATATATATATATATATATATATATTGAGGGATAGATAAATTGATATAGATATATTGGTACGTATACAAATAAATTGATTGATAAAAAAATCGAGTAAATTGCATTCAGCTTATTTTATTTCGTTGGTTTCAATCTTGAATTTTCAACTAATGTATGCTAATGTGGCTGATGGGTCTTAACTAATATGATTGCTGAATCTATATTTTCACCGACATTTATTGCTCTTCCTTCATTCCTGGTTTGTTATTTCAATCCTTTCATCCAATACACACACATACATATGTATATAGTACAACTTTGTCATCCAATATATACATATATATATGCGTAGGTATACCTGTATGCATGTATGTGCATTAAACACACACACATACATATATATATATATATATATATATATATATATATATATATATATATATATATATATATATATATATATATATGCGTAGGTATACCCGAATGCGTGTATTTGCATTAAACATATATATATATATATATATATATATATATATATATATATATATACAGGAGTGAATAAGAATGTATTTATCATCCCATATTTGTGTGTTTCTGTGAACACGGATATATATATATATATATATATATATATATATATATATATATAGAGAGAGAGAGAGAGAGAGAGAGAGAGAGGGAGAGAGAGAGAGAAGAGAGAAAGAAAGATAGATAGAGAATGGGCAGTTTATATGGGGTTGCACCCAAAATTTCAGTTTGTTCGAACATGTTTTTCAATCTATTCCTCCATTAAGTTACCAGCGGTATCCGTCTCACCGAAAGGAGAAGAAAGCCAAGTCTGATTAAAGGTGCTCTAGGCTTACCGATACTTTCAAGTAAACATTGAATGCAGATAAACAAATTGAAATAGATTGAAAGGGAGGAACATACCGAAATAGATAGATCGACAGATATATAGATGGATATGAACAAATAGAAAAAAACATTCTCATCCGATATATATATATATAGAGAGAGAGAGGGAGAGAGAGAGAAAGAGAAAGAGAAAGGTAGACAAACAGACAAACAGATGGAGAGGGAAGGAGTAAAGGAAGGAGAAGCTGAAATGATTTGGTACCCCAAAGTTTGATCAAACAGATTCTTTCATGCATCAAATTATCAGAGGTCACCGTGTCTCACTGAAAGAAAGACAATGATAGAGAAAGAAAGAAATTGATCATTCGGATCACGTAAGACTAAATCCCGTTTTATACAATGATCTCAATTTTTTTTTTCACATTGAACTGAAATCTGCTCAGAAGTATGTATCATTACATGTTTCTCACTAGGGCCACCATATGGTCTCCCATCAAAAGTGAAAAAAATAAATAGACAGGGAAAAAAAAACCCAAAAGACAAAGAAAATATGTTCTTATACTTGAAGATATGCAACTCAAGTTTTCTACTCGCCTGTAATTTTGCGATTTGGTATGTGCTAAAGTCAGCTAAAGTGGGTAAAGAGCGTTTCTATCCAGAAGATATCGACCTAAAAAAAGGTTGATGACTGTGTAAACAACATGTAAATCGAATTGAATCCTTACAACGTGTCTAATTTATAGATGTGTGAGTATTGAGCAATTGGTGTTGGTAACCTGACGTTGGAAAGCAAAAGATCAGGCGGATTTTGAGGAAAGTCTACGCTGCTACTGCTGCTGATGATGATGATAATGATGATGTATGTCTTTGATTTTCTTCTAAGCTAATTCTCAATGAAAATAATTCATTGGTCATCCTGTCGTAAACAGTTTTCTCTCCGTTAAGTTCTTCTTGTGTTCATTCACAAGAGGCCACATTTGCGTGTAGAGCGACCAATGCTCGATAATGGGATCTGATTGATCTTCCTGTTGAGTAATGGCTGTGGTCAATTTACATTCTAACCACTGGACAAGGCAAACAAGATGTAATCGACACACTGACCACTTCAAATGTTTCTAAAGAAATATATACTGATTAAAGGTCTTGGATATTGACCGGCTGACAGGACACGGGCCTAACAGCTTTTTTCCTACAATAGTTTTTATTTCTTTTTTTCCATTTCCAATTCGTTTGTTTTTTAAGAGCGTCGTGCATCCTACACAACAGTCACTGGAAGGTTCTCCTGCCCAACATGAATAAAGATAGATTTTCTTTAAAAAATCTGAGGGAGCAAGCTTGAGCATCATAATTTTCCTACTCTTCCATTTTTTTATGATTTGGGCTTGTGCCAATATCTACAGCTCAACTCGGTGAATAGTAATATCACAACTATATCAACCAAAGAGAGAGTATGGTGACTATAAAGCAATATTCGATCAAAATTGAGATTCCCAACGTCTTTGATTTGCAAGGGCAAGACGAAAGGGATTGCAGTATTGGCAACGTGACATTTCAGAGCGAGAGATTTGGCTGTTTCAGGGGGAGTACTATGTAAAACAATGGACGTTAAAATGATGATGATGATGATGATGATGATGGACAGCTTTCATTTTTCTGAAAGCTTATTTTCAGTAAAAAATATTTCATTGATTATCCCGTCATAAACGCATTCCTCCACGTAAACTGCCACTTGTGTTCAATCACAGGCGGCTACATTTACGTATGAAGTGACCGATGTCCGATAATAGAAGCTGCTTGATCTTTTTGTTGAGTAATGGCTGATGTCAATTTGCATCGCCCCGACCACTGGACAAGACAAACATTATGTGATCGACACATCGGCTCCTTCAAATGTTTCAAAAGAAAAAAAATTCAGATTGAGGGTGTTGTTTCCTGACCGGCAGATAGGATAGTATGTTGGTACGAATAAGTTCCTAAGTAAACAAGGAGGATGATATATATATTTAAGAGGTTTTTTTTCCGACACTGATTCGAACCTGATAAATAGTGGCTTGTCAGGCAGACCATTGCTGATTGAATGTTTGTCCCGTACTTGGCGCTCAGGATTGTATCACATCAATCCGAGTCTGATAAATATTTGAGGCGCTCTTAGCTCACTGAGATCTTTAAAACGTGGAAAGGCATATAAACAGACCGAAATAGATCGAGATAGAGAAGCAGTCCAAAATAGATAGATAGATAGATAGATAGATATGAGTGAATCAGAAAAAAAACTTGCTTATGCGATATCTATATATATGTATATGTATATATTGAGAGAGGGGGAGAAAAGAGAGCAAGAACGAGAGAGTCAGACAGACAGGGATAGAGATATGGAGGAGGAAGGAGCAGGGGGAATGATTATGAACCCAAAAGTTCGGCTTGTTCAAACATATTCTTCAATCTATTTATGCATTGAATTACCAGCAGTATTCGTGCCTAACATAGTTGGAAACAGATGAGAGAGAGAGAGAGAGAGAGAGAGAGAGAGAGAGAGAGAGAGAGAGAGAGAGAGAGAGAAGAGAGAGAAAAATATAAAGAGAAAGGGAAATTTGAATGTTCGGTAATGACGTGATATGAGATTAAGTGCTATTCCATACAGTAATTCCAAATTCTTTCCTCATTTTCAGTTGAAATCTGCTTGGAAGTCCTCGTCTATCCTTTCAGTATGGCCATTCAATGGCCTCCCTTCGCGGTAAAAAAAAAGCAGACGACAAATCCAAAGGAATCGTGCATTCACACTTGAAAAATTGCAACTCGATTTTCCTACATGCCAATAACATGCAACGTAGCATGTGCTGAAGTCAACTAAAATCGGTAAAGAGCGTTTCTGCCAAGAAGATATCGACCTAAAAAAAGGTTGATGACTGTGTAAACAACATGCAAATCGAATTGAATCCTTACAACGTGTTTAATTTATAGATGTGTGAGTATTGAGCAATTGGTGTTGGTAACCTGACGTTGGAAAGCAAAAGATCAGGCGGATTCTGAGGAAAGTCTACGCTGCTGCTGCTGCTGATGATGATGATGATGATAATGATGATGTATGTCTTTGATTTTCTTCTAAGCTAATTCTCAATGAAAATAATTCATTGGTCATCCTGTCGTAAACAGTTTTCTCTCCGTTAAGTTCTTCTTGTGTTCATTCACAAGAGGCCACATTTGCGTGTAGAGCGACCAATGCTCGATAATGGGATCTGATTGATCTTCCTGTTGAGTAATGGCTGTGGTCAATTTACATTCTAACCACTGGACAAGGCAAACAAGATGTAATCGACACACTGACCACTTCAAATGTTTCCAAAGAAATATATACTGATTAAAGGTCTTGGATCTTGACCGGCTGACAGGATTAGAGACTAACTGCTCATTCATACAATAATTTTTATTTCTTTTCTTTCATTTTCAGTTGAAAATGCCGTAATGTCGAGATTCAAGTATGATATGGATAAATAAACAGGTCTGGGTCAGTTACTCAATAGAAACTGTCGTGTGGGTGACGTCTTTTGGCAGCACGATAAGTTGGGGGTGATCAATTAAAAAATTGGGGAAAGAGGTTGATCAATGAATATGTTACTTCTGTGGCTTTATGTTAGGCAGTAAACCCTAAGAAAGGTCTGAATGTTAAAAAAAAGTGTTGTACATAAAGTAAGTAATTAGTCGAGTAAAAACTTATATTGTAAATTGAATCCCATTATAAAAACCTATTTAGGGAAGAAGATTCTGTTCTTTTGTTTGTTTTTTTTTAAATAAATTAGTGAATACGTTTTTCCGGGGCATAATAAGGGTTAAATGTTGAAAATTCTAGCCCTGTAGCTCTCTTAGTGGGGCCTGTACGCGTGATACGTACGTACATCGTCAGCCAGCCAGACTGACCAGCTCAAACACTGAAGAAAGCAATGTTGATAGCTTTGGTAACAGTTATAGTTGACAGTTGAAACATCCAAAACCAAAGAAAGCAAGCACTTGCACTCAAGAAAATTGTTTGTATTCTATTTTCCTATTTCTCCATTTCTTCTGATTGGGCCTTGCCTCAATCTATGCAGCTTAACTTGGTGGTACCAAAACTATATCGACCCAACAAAAAGATTGACGACTTAGTAAACATCATGCTAGTCAAAAGTAATACTTCCAACGTCTTTCATTTGCAGGAGGGAGACATGGTGATATTCGACTATTGGTATTGGCAACGTGACGCTGGAGACCAGCAGATCCGGTGGATCTTTGGAAACGACCTTGTGAAATAATGGATGCTATAAGAGAATGGTGATGGTGAGTAATGATGATGATGCTGATGATGAAGAACTTTAATTCTTCTCTAAGCTTATTCTTAGCAAAAGTATTTCATTGGCCAAACGCCCTCCCTCTGCGTGAAAAGCTACTTGTGTTCAATCACAAGCGGCTACATTTACGTGTGAAGTGACCAATGTCTGATAATGGAAGCTGCTTGATCTTTCTGTTGAGTAATGGCTGATGTCAATTTACAGCCCGTCCACTGGACAAGACAAACATTATGTGATCGACATACGGAACACTTCAAAGGTTTCCAAAGAAATACATACGGATCAAGGGTGTTGGATCTTGACCGCTTGGTAGCATAATATGTTGGTATGAATACAGATTTAAGTAAACAACTGGGGTTGATTTATATATTTAAGGGGTTTCTGCGGCGCCTATCCGAACCTGATAAATAGGGGCTTGTCAGGCAGACCATTTGCTAATGGAATAAAGTTGTCTCTAAGTTAGTGCACCAGATTGCACTACATCAACCCAAGCTTGATGAATATTTAAGGGATTTCTGGCCGACTGAGATTATTGAGAAGATCTTGAAAAGGCATATGAACCACACAAAATACATTTGGAAAGAGGAAGAGAACGATAGATAGACAGATAGATTGATAGATGTGAACAGCCTGAGTGGATGAACAGATTATAGGATGGATAGATTGATAGATAGATATGAACAGAAACTGATGCAAACAGAGATAAATACGGAAGACTAAAAGATAGATACTATCATTTTTTAAGAGACTGAGGTATAGATAGATATTACCAAACCAATTGATAAATCAATAAATATTAATTGACCAAAAGATAGATCGATTGATAGATACTAACAGACCGATAGATATAGGGATAGATAGAAAGATAGATATTAAGTGACGAGTAGATAGATCAATGGAAAGATATTACCAGACACATAGATAGATAGATAGATAGATAGATAGAAGGCTATTGACTGAAGTTAATTAATGTTGACTCGAATAGACAGTCTGATAGCTAGTTAGCTATATATAATTATGCATATACGTGTGTATGTGTGTGTGTGTGAGTTCAATTTCTCTGCGCACGACTATGGTTTTTTTTCACGTTGATAGAATAATTTATGAGTGATATCAGTATTCGGTGAATACTTGGTGATCACGTGTAATCACATGCAAGTTTGAGAGAGCAGGATTAGGCAGGTTATATTGATATTTCTATCGTCGGACATGCTTCACGCCGATCATAAAGGTCAGAAAATTTAATAGGAAAAGAAATTACATCACAGGAGAAACAATACTAATATCGCTACTGGCAGTCACAAATTGTGTTCTAATTGTGTAAATCAATATCAATGAATATCATTTGACCTAATGGTATTTGAAAAGAGAATAATCGAATGAATCAATTGAGCAATTAATTTACTTCATTTGTTTTGTAGTTGTTAAGTACTACTAGCGAAGGAAGGTTGGGCAAGAGGGACGAAAAAAAAAATCAAAGAAAGTAGGAAGGACGGAAATGAATGTGAATAAGAGGTAGAATAATCAATACATACATACGTGGATGGATGTAAACATGTGGAGATAGATATATAGATATGAATAGATTGTGATGTACAAGTCTGGGTAGTCACTCAATAGAAATTGTCACGTGACCAACATGGCAGCATGTCTTGCTTGAGCTGGAAAATTCTAAAAACTACTCCTTCCACTTTTTGTGGAACAGTGATCACTAAAAAAAAGTTTGAATTAAAAAACAAGACAAATGAAAAAAAAACAAACTAGCAGACAAGAACCATGGGATCAATTTAGCATGAAGTTATATCATAAAATGAACCCCCACTTAAACGTATTTATGGAAAGGGGGGAGAAAAAAGTTTCGGTCGTAAAGGAGTAAATATTTAATTTTTTTAATTGCTTTCTGGCTCCATTGGTGCAGCTTGTTCACCGAATAGATACATCAACAAGCTGGCCAGTTGAAAATCACAGCTAAACCCACTTGAAAATAAGAGAAACTCATGTTGACAGTCTTGGTTGACGGTTTCTGATATATATGAGCAGACTGATATACATGTATACATATATATATATATATATATATATATATATATATATATAGAGAGAGAGAGAGAGAGAGAGAGAGAGAGAGAGAAAGAAAGGAAAATACATATAAATATATATAGAGAGAAAGATATAGATATTAACAAATTGATATGAACCGATATATCGATAAATTGGAAAGGAGACAGGGGGATATAAAAAATGCATTTTATTCAAAAAAATTAAAGCTTGAAGAAAAAACAGAAAAAGAATTTTTGAAAATAAAAAATAAGGACAGACCTACGAAAACATGTCTAATTGTATCTGCAAACATTTGTAGAAGAGTGATTTATTCACTTGTTGCAATCGCAGGGGCTTGGTGAAACGAGTGTTTGTTTCATATGATGGCTTGGCCCCAAATGGTGTCCATACAATTTGGCATGTTTCATTACTGCATCACAAGCACAAAAACATCGAGCTCCCAAGATGATTAAACATCGCAAGTAGAATTAAACGAAGTACATACAAAGTGTTTAATCACATGTCACAATAATGGTCTAAACCGGTAATCTTACCTTGGAGGGACCACTTAAAGTACTGCTGAGTATATATATATATATATATATATATATATATATATATATATATATATATATATATATATATATATATATATATATGTATATATATATGTATATATATATATATATATGTATATATATATATATATATATGTATATATATATATATATATATATATTGCTGCATTTCATATTAGTAGTGTGCTCAATTGTCTAATCTAAAATGAATTGAAGCAAAAAGGGAAACATTAATATGTTCTCTGAGTGTGGACAGTCACAATAGCGGCAAACAGAATTGGATTTCACCGTGCTAATGCAGACTGCCTTTAGCCATTCTCAAGAAAATAATGCTTGTGAAATAAATTAAATGTAACTTGAAATATCATATATATATATATATATATATATATATATATATATATATATATATATATATATATATATATGTAAGTTTCAAGCACTAACATTAAAAAACTTATGAAATTTTTTGTCACTTCAGTCACGTATCTCTCTTTATCTGTCGATGCAAACGATGTAATTTTTCAGGTGTTTCCCCCTTGTTTTACATATCCATTGTTATTAGGGTACAACGTATAAATTGTCTTTTGTTTGGATCATCATTACAATGTAACAGTTCCGGGGATTCTAAAACCAAAACAGTTATATTAACATTGCACGCCAACAGTATTGATCAAACACCATTCCTCTTTCCGACTACATAGCTTGTATCATATATATAGTTTGTCATTTTGTGTAAGGATTTACGTGTATTGTATAATCTTTAATTGTTTATTCGATATACACTGTCTAGATCAACTGACACAATCACCGTGTGGTAACTTGAGATCCATTCCAATGGAGTTTCAAATAGAATAACGCAATTATAATGAGTTTATCGGATTATACTTAAATATATATATATATATATATATATATATATATATATATATATATATATATATATATATATATATGTATATATATGTATACTATCAGAAATATGTATACATTATTTCTTTGTTTTCATTTTCCTCGTTTGTTCACAATCCTTTTCGACCATTGTCGGTGGTAATCGAGGAAATGTAATTAATGTTATTCAAAGTGTAATTAGTATTATTTTTTCTGTAATTTCAATTTCTAGTTTGTTTTTTTTTTTAACTCAGGTTATCATAAATGTTTGAATGTTTTTGTCTTTTTTGTGTCGCTGAAACCAATGCAATGTGCCGTTCACGTCAGAAGCACTCATTAATTATCTTCTCTTAATAATGACATACGATGTTCAACTGATGTAGGACTTCAAACATACCATCTTATGATCATTGAACAAAATTCCTATAAATAAATGTATTGTATGCAAACGATAAAAACTTGACTAAGAAGTTAAATAGACAAAGTTTGTCAGTTATCTATAATAATGCACGTTTGAATAGAAGATTGAAGCTTCATTGAACTATATATATGTATATATATATATATATATATATATATATATATATATATATATATATATATATATATATACTAGCACAGATACTCGGCGTTACCCGGGTGTCAAATTTATCAAATTTATTTCGAGTAAACTTATAGCAAATTTTTATGTATTTTTTTTCTGTAAATAAATATAATCGTAAATATCTTTCAGCTGAATGCTCATAATCTCTTGAATTGATTTATTTCCAGCCTGTTGTGATGCATAATGCTTATCGAGTCTGTGTTTACCGTCGATTTTTGTCCCGACTCCTCTCTCATTTGTAATACACTGAATTAAAAAAATAGTATCAACTTTCATTTCTGCTGTTTGTTTTAATTCTGAATTGATATACAAAACATGGAACAGGAATCACAGAGACAATTTTGTTTTAATCAGCAAGAGCTCTTGGGTAAACAACGTTTCTTTTTTTGCTTTATGATTTGATGCTCTAATGAAAAGCAGTCTGATTCACCCAACACTTGAGAATCCAACTTAGAGCTGACGATGAGAGACACATGAACGTACCTGCTCAACTCTTGCAACCTTGAAAGATTGTCCCTGAGACTTATTGATTGTCCTAGCAAATGATACTTTTGATGGAAATTGAAAGTACTTCAACTGATATCTGTAAGGATGATTGGAATCGGTGCATTTTCTCCTTTGGCACAACCAGTCTTAATAGTGTCTTCGATCACAAGAGGCATGGAAGTTTTGACAGCCAGTATTGGAAAAGCATCAAAACATTAATTTAAAGAAAAAAAAAACTTAAATAGCATTATATGATGTCTAGACGAGAAAAATATAATTGAAAAGTTTTTTTTGTACGAGAAATCGAGTAAAAAAACAAAAAGTATAATTTAGAAAAAAAAACAAAAACTACGTAGTAATATCTGATGTATAAACGTAATAACATAATTTAGGATATTGATATAAACAGTGAATCGTGAAGATCTGTGTTTGTCTTTCAAATTTTTTAATTATTGCACGTGGCTATTTTTTATGTGTAAAATTGAGTCCCAAGTCACAGAAAAAAAAATAATTGGAAAAAAATTGATGTAAACATCGAATTGTCTTTCAATTTTTCAATCATGACACGTTGCTTTTTTAATATGTAAAATTGACTCAAAAAACTTGCAAAAAATCAATCTAAAAAGAACATAAATAGAAATATCTGATGTCTAAGCATAGAAATATAATTAAAGATAATCTAAACAACTCTTAAGAACGAGAAAAATACTATTAGTCCCCAAAAGAAGAGTATACAACCGATGCATCTTCCCGGTTTTCACATATGGAGTTCAAACAAGGAACCCAACCAGGAGACTGCCCCACAAACTGAAAACCACGCAACATGCACAATAAAGAACCATGCTAAACCTCACATGGAGAGATCACAAGATGGCAAAATATATCAAAGGAAAAGCAGAAGTTCGGAACATCATAGAATTCATTAGAAAACTAAAACTGCAATGGGCTGGCCATGTTGCAAGAATGGCAGACAACTGATGGAGATCAAAACTCACAACATGGATACAAGATAGAGGGACGAACTAGACATGTTGGTAATGTATTGGCTCCGCAACGCAGTTGTCTGCCATTCTCGCAACATGGCCATCCCATTGCTATTTGAGTTTTCTGATGTATTCTATGATGTTCTGATCATTTGTTTTCCCCTGATATATTGTGCTATGTTGTGATCTCTCCATGTGAGGTTGAACATGATTCTTTCATTTGTACGTTGCATGGTTCTAAGTTTGAGGCTCAATGTCTGGGTTAGGTTAAGAGTTCTACGACAAATTTGCAAACTGGCAAACAAATTGCACTCAGGGACGTAGATGTGTGGAGTAAAGACGTATTCAACTGCACAGAATTAATAAATTCTATGGTTCATTGATAATTTGCCAACAGTAGGACAGACCCTCATTTGAATTTCCTTATCACATGAAAATATTTATTGTTTTATTCCATGGAGAACTTACTTGTCAGTGCCTGATCGACTTTATTCTACGGTGACAATATCTGGCATAGATAAATTTTCCTCAAGTATGGGAAATGTTAAACTCTGCTATATTAGCAACTAATGACTCGACTGCAATAAAGAAGTGCATGAAAGATACATACATTTATATTGATTCGTTAACAGTATGATGCTTATATGTATGTATATTCATATATACGATGGGAGGATGGATTAGCTACAAAGATGTGTTCTTCAAGTGAAGGGATGGAACATAGAGACATCTGTGTAGCAAATCCTTTACATCATCATATTTTAAGCCCTACTGTAAATCAACCTAATATTTAAAGTTAAATATATCAAGCACTTCATGAAATAAACCCATTTTACATATTGCATTATATTATATTCCTGATATATATATATATATATATATATATATATATATATATATATATATATATATATATCTTATGCAATGCTCTTCCATAGGAATAGAGCACTCTGATGGATAATGAGTTTCTGCGTAAAAATTAATATATCGCTTAAATTCAACTTTACTGACCACCCAGACTAGTCCAGAGGTAGGATATCGGGTCCAAAATGAGGGTTTCAATTCTGCTTCGCGGTACTGGATGGGTTAAAAGTCTATAGTCACACTGAAAAGATGTAATACATCGAAACAGCTGTCTGTGGATGACACAATAATTGTATATATATATATATATATATATGTATATATATATATATATATATATATATATATATATATATATATATATATATAAACACCTATTGTTATACTTAAATGACATAATTTATATCAAATTGTTTGTATTCCTTTAAATAATTGTATGAGCAAATATTCTTCATTTGTGTGTACATGCATCAAAAACATTGATTTTTCTAGGCTGCTATGATGCTTGAAGCTCTTTGAGACTATATCCATCGTTAATCATTTAAAAAATAATATAAACAGCAATTGTGAAGGACAGGCGTTGTCTTTCAAATTTTTTATAAGGAAAGATCCAGATATTCAACGAACATGTAGAAATAAGATCCGAAATATTGATTTGAATAAATAATGTGTTTATCAAAATAAGCATAATATATTATGAATGATACAATTGTAACTCTCATCAAGAAAAAAAATCTGTGAATAAATATTTTAAAAAATACAACGTTTAAGTGTAATTTAGAAAACGAATATATAATGAGATAAATTTTATGACTGCGTCAATCGACGGATACATTTCTCCTCACAAAGTGATTAAATGAATGATTTTCAAGAAAATACCAAAAAACCTTTTCATCTATGATTAAAAGATACTTTTGAAAATATTACATTCTATCCAAAATAATTTGATGAAAAAATATAAGATAAAATTTTTTAGCGTGTCCGTTTGATTAGTCAGACTTCTAGCAGTGTAATGTAGGGATACACTCAAATTTTAGCCGGAACTGAATCAATTTATGAGAAGCTCTCGAAGTCAAATCTTCCGGAATGGAAATGTCGAGTTCAGTTTTAATCAATAGTTTCATAAAAAAATTGAATTATCTTGTAAAACATTTCTAAACTCTTACATCCCAAGTCATTTGCTATGAAAAAATGTTAAGCTATGCAAAATTTCAAGTTAAATATGCAAGATTGTGACCTACGAGCTGGATTAGACCGACGGATATATATATATATATATTTATACACACACACACACACACACACACACACACACACACACATATATATATATATATATATATATATATGATTATAAATTGCATTATATTGTTTAGAAATATTTAATGGTATGATCTCCCGTCGTTACGAGTTTGATGCATCAACTTTAGACAATATAAATAGAATAAACAATGGAAAAAAAAAGTTCCTACCAAAATCGAATCTGCAATCGATAGGGTAGTCGCTTCAAAGCAGCGATGCTCTTACCATTGAACCATACGGCAGCTGCCAGTATATCTACCAGATTAGAAAAAAAAATTTTTCAACCCTGCTTTAATATCATTGTAATTTTGTTGTGAATATCAGTTGTTTTACTATGAAACTGTTTCGAGAATTTGATTTAAAAAAAGAAGATATATCAACATGATATAACCAATGTTGATCAAACACCATCTCCCTTTCAGCAATGATTTCAATATATAGCTAATGCCATACTTATAGTTTGCTATTTTCTATTGGATATTATCATAATATCATATTGTACGTCATTTTATACTACACACCACTCATTTAAAAAGAAAGAAAAACAAGGCTTACTTACGTAGATTACCCAAAGATTCATTTAACGATGAGGGATTTGAAGGTTCAACAATAGACGTGAGTCGTTGTCCGTGTCATTCCTTTGAGTGATCCCTTATGTGAATATCAAATCAGTTGTGTCGGTTTTAATCTTACACTGCATGCAAACCAACTTATCATATAATCATCGTGCATACTGATCACTCAAAAACATTTCATTGGTTCGATTTTCTACCAGCATATTCTACCAGAGAATTCGATATTTTTCCCGTTAGACTCAAAGTTAATATTTCCAGATAATCAGTTTTACTTTTCATAGAGAAGGGTTCTTGCAAAGAAATCTCACCTAGCGAAACATCTCACAATAAAAAAGATTCTTCACTGAGTATTAAAAAGATAATAAAAAAGATAACTAAAAAGAAATAAAAAGCACAAAATTTCATAAAATCATCCGAAGTCATCTGGATTTTATTCATAATAATCGAGATTCATATCCAATGCCTGAGCGCTTTTTCCAGATACATAGACGGACATATGATAAATAATAATGACATTATTTCTAATGTAATATTTGCATGCAACGTTATTTTAAAATAATTAATGTGTTATACGTTATTTAAAAAATCTTTACTGAGGTTTTATAGGAACGATATTTTCAATTGGGAACGGATTAGTGAAAGAGAAAGATGGGTGAGCTGTTCTTAGCACAACATACGGTTATGTGGTGTGGGTCAGTTAGACTTGTATGCGAAACACTGCAGTTTATTGAGCATTATATATATATATATATATATATATATATATATATATATATATATATATATATATATATATATATATATATATATATATATATATAATTTTGAGGTCAGCATTAGTAACTGATAATCGGCGATGTTCGAGATGGGGATAAACCCTGAAACATGTCCGGAAAATACATGATACAATGCTCATGTTTTGTCTTGATTTTAATTGTATATATATATATATATATATATATATATATATATATGTGTGTGTGTGTGTGTGTGTGTATGTGTGTGTGTATTCCTCTACACCATTAGCGAATTGATCTTTCAGATCATGACAGATTTGATTTTCACTGGATGCTTCTAATGCTTATGACCATGTGCCAGAACTAAGTTACCCCCAGTGAATATTTTCCAAGGAGAGATTCTCAGTATTTTCTATTGTTTGACTCCTGTTTATCCAAAAATGTCATATCTATTTTTACTGTGTTTCTTTTTAAGGGAATGGTATAACCGATGCTTTCAACCTGGATATAGTGCAATAAATCGGAACCCCATGAGGTTTTGCCTGAAAGGACAAAGATTAATGACAGTCTTCTGAAGTTTATTTCCTCTAGAAAGACTTCCTGGGCGATTTTTCTTTTGTAAATGCGTTTCCCATTCGTTTCCGAACTGTTTTATGACTCTTACTTTCAAGCAGCCTTTGCTGTGAGATTCGGCTCTTTTGAGATGGTTCCACCATTAGCGTCAATCGACGAACATCTTGTAACGAGTGAAGGTCTCACTCTTGACATATTGAAGGGGAAAACGTGACTAAAAGATTTATCTACATTGAGAGAAAGGGAATAATCAAAGGAAAAACTGACTGTATGGAATACGTTTTTCTATATCTAAAGCTCAGGATCTCTCTGTCTCTCTCTCTGTCTCTGTCTCTCTCTCTCTCTCTATATATATATATATACATACATATATATATACACACGCATATATATATATATATATATATATATATATATATATATATATATATATATATATATAATGTGTGTGTGTGTGCATGTGTGTGTAACAGGGGGAGAACAATTTTCCGAGAAGATGCAATTTAATGACAATATATAGAAAGATATTATATTTTCTGTTATACTTTATTAGAACGGGCTGAAGGACATCAATAACATCAGGTGACGATATCATAGCAAGAGAAACGCTGCAAGGTTTTATGGGATCAAAGAACAAAATCAAATTTAGAATCAGTATTTCCCGGTAGAAAAAAAGATGTTATACATCGAAACGTGCCCCGGAAATAGCGCAAAAAAGTTTAGTAATTTTTTTTTCTAATATTGTCATGTCATATAAATATATACATAAATATTACACCGAAGTTTTACGTATCAATTTTTATAACACATCACACGTATGTGTATATGTGTATGTGACCACTATTAAATACTTATTATATGATATTCTCTAGTATTGTTTTTTTTTAAATGCAAAGAAATATCTGGATTCTTTCTGATTAAATACAAACAAGGAAATGCTAATCAACATGGTATTTTTAAAATTTTCAAGTACAATTCTATTCCTCTTCAACGTCATTGATCAAATAGATATCGTTTGCATGAATAATATCTGACGGAGATAATCTTACTTTCGGATTTTATTAAATCAGATAGATATATAGATACACAAACGCATGCCCCTTTTTTTTTCTGGTCTTTTTGGCAGGATCAAAGTATAGTATCTGTTCCACGGCATAGCCCGAGGAGTCGGTACTTACACTTGCCTGCTGAATGGGCTGGAGAGGGTGGGTCTCAAAGACTGAGTGCACCCGTGCAAGCGTTAGCCAATGAGGTTTGACTGAGGCTGCGTTTGCTAAGCGCATCTGGGAGCCTTTGGACTCGTCTTTCGGCTCTCCCATTATTACTCGGCCCAGCTACAGGGTATGTTTCCTCGGAGCAACACTGCTCTATTGCAACTAAAGGAGCAGGTCCCCTGGTGGACGCTTTCGTGGTGGACGTTGTCTAGTCATTACAATGCGCTTTTCAACGGTAGCCGCGTTGGCAGGAGCCATTTTTGGAAGGGTGTCTCCTTTTTTCCCCACGTTAAGCCCGACCTTGTGTCAAATTCTGCTGTAGTTGGACGGTAGATAAATAGAGCCCCTTTTTTTCTGGCATTTTTGGTAGGATCAAAGTGTAGTATCTGTTCCATTGCAGAGCTCGAGGAGCCGGTACTAACATTTGCCCGTCGAATGGACCAGAGAGGGAGTGTGTGTCAAAGACCGCGTGCGCTGGTGCAATGCGTTAGCTAATGAGGTTTTATTGAGGCTACGCGCTGCTAAGCACATCGGAGAGCCTTTGGACTCGTCGTTCGACTCTCCTATTATTACTTAGCCCAGCTGCAAGGGGTCAGTTTCCCCGGAGCAGCACTGCTCCATTGCACTTAAAGGAGCAGGTCCCCTGGTGAACGCTTCCGTGGCGGAGGTTGCTTTGGTTGCATTGCAAAACCGAAGCTGCGTCAGCTGGAGCCTTTTTTGGATTGATGTCTCCTATTTTCCCCACGTTAAGCCCGACCTTGTGTCATATTTTGTTGTGGTAGCACAGTAAATAAATAGAACACACACACTCATACACACATATATATATCGAAGATCGGATGCTCATCAACAAATTGTTTGACAAACGAGACAGTCTCCCGTTCTGTACAGTGAGAATGTCTCTTAGAAGAAGTAGTAAACCTGGGTTTATTTTTTACAGAATAGTATTGTCGGAATATTTGTGAATTGCTAGATCAACTTAAGATTTATTGATTTTATATGATAAATTGTTCCTTTTGTTGTGCCAATGATTAATCAAGGCGTTGAAATTAGTCAGAATTCTAGACAATTTAATGAACCAATGATTAGACATCCTGATCTCTTTTAAACTTATCAATTTGACCTTAACGAAAGAATAACGGAAATTAAAGAATATGTCATCAAATGTATGGAAATAAAATAAATGAATAGTGTTAATCAAAATAAATAGAATTGTATTAATGTTAGGGTAATTTACTAACCAAAAGAGATGGATGGATCCAGTCTTTGTCAGTGTAAAAAATCATCGTATTGACTGGAGCCAGGAAAAGGGGACAACATTTGGCTCTGGTCCGATTGTGTGACTGATAGGTAGTGGGGCGGGATAGGAGATCGAACATAGAATGCCATGTATGAAATTGTTTTAATATATTAATCGAATCACCTATCAGGTATTTTTTCTACCGTCTAAAAAGTGGTTTAGTTTCAACCATGTATTTAAGAATCCTTGTAATGATAATTAAAACTGTTTCAAAAAATTTGATGGAAGCTTCATTTATACGACACAGAAAAATGAACTTCAGGGTTAGTGGAAAATAATAATCAAATTCTTTCGTTGAATATGTTGGTGGAGAACCAACTCGAAGAAGTTTTTTCTGTGTAATTAGTATTTTTAAAGATTATATAAGTTGGTTTGCTTGCAGTCTAGAATGGAAATCAACTTATCGGGTTTAGTATTCATATGGATGAATATTCAATGAAGCTCACATAAATGACGAACTATACGTATGGCATAAGCTAAATAATAAAAAGGGATGATGTTTGATCAACGCTGCTCGGGTGACATGTTAATATAGCTGTTTTATTTTTTAAATCCTCAAAACAGCTACATGGTATACAACTGATGACCGCCCCAAAGAGAATTTATACATTGTAAAATAGTAAATAAGTAAAAAGGAAACAGGAATACATTTTGGAAGATTACATAAATTGCAACGACAGATATAGTGAAATGGCTGACTGAGGTGACACTGGAAAATCTAGTGAAAAAGTTTTTCACAGTTTAGTGTTTAAAGTTGCAAAGCTTTCTACACTGTCTCTATGAAGTATCCTTAAGGATTCATAAATATTCTGTCAGATTGTATATCAATTTCCTAATGATATCATTGTTGGCGTCAGAAACAAAACAGTCCAGACATGGACAGTAAAATTAGGAGAGTGCTCAATTAGACTTTTGCCTGTCCAGCTCAATATATTTATATATGTATATATATATATATATATATATATATATATATATATATATATATATATATATATATCATTATTCCCCCACAAAAACAATCTCACTTCCAGACTTTACTCTCCCTCAGGTATATCTAATATTGAAAATTTGACTGTCGCTCAGATCCATTCCTAGTAAAAACCTTTGTATGGTATTCCGTTTGTACCAATAAGAGCCAACAAACTTTCAATGACCAGTTAGGATAATACTCATGAAGGTCCTTGATCTCATCACCTTTCCATCTATACTATCCCCAACCTACCACATAATCAAATACTAAACCACTACCCTTCAACTCTGACACTCTATGGCCTTTCCAAGACCCATTACTGTTGCTACCAGCACATCTTTCCACGGACAAGCACAGACTTTATCACAGACTGAACCAAGCCCCACACATCAGGATGACCCTAAAAGATTAGATTCCAATTTTTGCTTCAAAAGCTAAGCATCTGATTTAAAAATTTTTTCCACAGAAAACTTTTAACCACTGAATAGTACACACATATACATGCACACACCCACACACACACGCGCACGCACACACACACACACACACACAGAGTACATGCTACTAAAGATGGGAATACATCCCAAAACATTTTTAGCACGCCAATTAATACATTTTTGGATTAACTATATATATATATATATATATATATATATATATATATATATATATATATATATATATATATATATGTGTGTGTGTGTGTGTGTGTGTATGTGTTAATGTAGAAATCTGTAACGTCAAATGGAAGGATCCATTGTTTGCAGACATAACAAACGGTTGAGCTTATCCTCCAATCTTTGAACCATACCAGAGAGAATTGTGACTTCGAGAGATCAGAAAACAAACAGTAAATTGAAGAAAGATCCGGAAATAGCATAGAATCCATGAGAAAACTAAAATGTCCACTTTGCAAAATGTCAGATAAACATCGAATATCAGGACCCACAATGTCGATCTTCAGAGACTTTATGCAAAACTGCTGCCGGCAGAAAATAAGATGGCGTAACAAAGTTGACGAGTTCAGAACAAACTGGGTTCGCAAAACCCATGGTAGAATCTTCAGGAAGGCGACTGCCGATGATGATTCTATTGCTGCATTCAGATCATGGCAACTGAGCTACCCCTGTCGTAGTTAATGGATAAAAACAGCCAAGGCAAAATTATATTCTACTGTTGCTATTTTCACTTGATTATTGAATCACTACAATCAGCAGATATTTTCTTCTTGTCATTATTACATGTTCATTCTCTTTTTTCTAAGCATATTCAGAGTCAAACAGTCGATTGTGATTATGAAAACAGTTTGCATTTAAAGAGACGATGGTATGAACAGTTAAACGAAATTATGTTATGAAAGCTAATTACTTTCTTGGTCATATCTCGATATGACCTCAGCCATTTTGGTACAGAAATTTAATTTTCTGACTTATTTGGACAGAGAATTAATTAAGGGAAATTACTTCCATTTAAAAAAAAGACTTCAATTAATCAATGCTGGAAACTTTTGCATTCTTCAAATAGAAGAAGAAGAAGAAGAAGAAGAAGAAGAAGAAGAAGAAGAAGAAGAAGAAGAAGAAGAAGAAGAAGAAAAAGAAGAAGAAGAAGAAGAAGAAGAAGAAGAAGAAGAAGAAGAAGAAGATGAAGAAGAAGAAGAAGAAGAAGAAGAAGAAGAAACAAGGAAGAGAGAGAGAGAGAAAGAGAGAGAGTGGAAAGTGTTGGGTTGGCAGATGTCTTTTCATTGAAGAAAATTCTAATCACACTATTAAGAATTAATTAACTGGAGAGAAATGTTCAAAATGGAATCGGGGCAACAATTGCTAACCATTAGATTTTTCTGTAAGATAAAGTCGTCAACAGATATAATCAAAATTATGACATGAATGACGAGAACAAGAACAATCCTCCTCAAATTTTGGTGAATAAACTCTGTGTTGTTTGAGCTATCATGTTACCCAAAACCAATATGTAAAATTGATATCTCCCTTTAGAATTGAACATTTATTAACTTTATCTTAGAAATAAACACATTTATAAAATTGACATACCCCTACCGTAATTTGAAGGCATGCCCATGGGAGTGGTTGCCTACTTTCTCACTGACAGAGTCTAAATAACAAGTCTTTCAGACGCCCATATTTATTTGTCATATATTCAATACAGAAGTTGCAGTATTTATCTTCGGTAGGAATCGGAGTTAGAATCGATTTTGACACAGCAGCAGCCAAGCTTGATTTCTCTTGATATCATTATTATTTAGTCATCTTTTGAACTTTTCCAGACACAAGCAGTTGATGTTGATGACCAAGATTGCATTTAAGAAGACAACAATATGAACAGTTGAACGAAATTATATTTTAGGAGCTAATTACTTTTTTGACAACATTTCATTTAAAAAAATGAGTCGTCTGGTACAGCAAGGTAATTTTCTAGCTTATTTGAACATAAAATTAATTAAGAAAGATTGCTTTCATTTTTTAAATCTTCAATTAATCAATATTTGAAACTCGTGTAATCTCCACTCAGTAGAAAAAGAGGGAGAGCAGTTATTTTTTTTCATAAAAAGAATCATAATTGCATTATTTGAAATTGATTAAAAAGAGAAAAGTTCAGAATGAAATTGGAGCAGTAATTGAAAACCATCAAATTTCGATGACAAGGGTAAACTAAATAACTACCATTTGACTTCCACCGTAATAATAACAAGGCTCAGCTAAACCAGGAGAATCGAAATTAATATTCACTTACGGTGATTCGAAATCATGACAAACGGATTGATAGTTGTGTCTCTCACCAACTGAGCTGAATTGGTAAGTCTCGCAAATCAACCAAAATTTGTGTGAAATGTGGAATTCTAGAAAATAAATCGATCGATCAAATTGATATTCCTCCACAGTAATTTGAGATCACGACCATATAAGCAGTAGCTGATTTTTTCACCGACTGAACAAAACTGACAGGTTTTACATATCAACGGAATTATTCTCACACTTATATAACTGCTTGTTCCATTCTAATAAATATGATTTCACAAAAAAATATTTTCATCATTTTTTACAATGTAAAAGTTGCGGTAATAAACTTCAGCCGGAATAGAAGTTGAAGTTGAGTTTGGACCTGAAGTGGGCAGGCATGTCTCTCTCTTGTAGTCTTTGATACATGGTCATTCCTTTCCATTAAGCCTATTTAGATACAACCAGTTGATCGTAATCACAAAAAAACAGTTTTCATTTAAAGAAGCAATGATATGGACTGTTAAATGAAATTATGTTTTAAAAGCTAATTACTTTTTTGACCACGTTTTATTACGACCTCTGTTGTCTGGCACAGAAAGTTAATTTTCTCGCTTATTGAACATAAAATTAATTAAGGGAGATTACTTTTGTTTAATTTATAATTTTTGAATAATCAATGTTCGAAACTTTCAGATTGCACATGTAACAGAAGAGGAGTGAGAGCCATTTTTTTTTTGGTTATTAGAAACCATCAACTAAAATTGTCAAATTAAGTTTTTCTTGATTTTTGGTTGGTCTGGTTGTCCGATTTGCTGTGTATGCATGTATGTGCGTATGTATCACGCGTACACACTGAATCAAGGGAGTCGGGGGATTTGAGATTTGAACACTTACTACCTACCTTGTCTAAAAGAAACTTTTTAGAGAGAAAATTTCCCCTTGCATTGGGTTTTAGTGATGAGGGTTCAATTGATATGGTGAGTTCATGCTAAATTGACGCGTAGTTTGTTCCCCTCCCTCTTTTTTAATTGATCACTCCGAACACATCATATTGCAAAAAGATGTTGGTTATGTGACAGTTTCTACCGAGGGACTAACTAGACATGTTAAAAAAAAATTCTAATCGCATTATTATATTAATCGATTGATAATAGAGAAATAATTTCCAAAATGAAATTGAGACAGTAATTAAAGATCATCAAATGCAAGCATTTTATATTGTGTTAGTAGTTAGAGATAAACAGAGCACATCATATGTGTTTAGACTCAAACTACCAAGTGCAGTGGTCACAAAACTTTCCATCTTCTTCAACGCTTAACACCGTGATCAGGCTTCGCGGCGCAAGTGTTCCGAACGCCGATATACAAAGGGCTGACATCTGAATGTACAACGCCAGGCCAACTCGGTGCATGATAACTTGGTGCATCTTAGCGTAAAAAAAAGGACCAACAATAGAAAACTATGGAATTAAAACAGTTTTTTTTGACCCCTAAATTATTCTTTGAATCGGGTTTTCCTTGAGTATAGTAGTCGTGCAGATTGACGTTCAATGTCGGCGCTTGGAAGAACGATGCTGATAAGTTGGTGAACGGCTGATACATTACATTTAAAAAGAATGAGACAAAAACCACATCCTGAACTTATTACTTGCATAGAATTGGCATTTTGAAGTCTAAAAGAAAAAAAATATACCAAAAAGATTTTCACCTAATTTGACATGAGAGAAATTCTCATTCTGTTGAACCCAATATTCAAATCTATTCACTCGTTACGATATTTGAACCTACATTGCATGCAAAAAGTATCCCATACATTAAAAAAAGATCTATTAATCACTGCTACCCACAAAAGACAGGTTAAAACGCTATTGCTGCATTAGGGATATCTATGTTCTTTGACATGAATCTGTATCTGAGTATGTATGAATCCATGTATCTACCTTCATGTATCCGGACCCGTACCGAACCCTAACCATTCAAAAAAGAAACGCACATGTACACACATTCCGCTTAATGACTGGGGATAACGATTTATTCGGTTTATTCGTGTTTTTCTCTCTAAATTCCCATTTAAAAAAGGAGTTTCTGTTTGCAGTGTGTACTTACGCTTATTAGAATGCTGGTTTTAGCACAAGTTTCAAAGTTGACAAAATCTGAACCAAACGTTGATGTCAATAAATAATTGATGTATATCAATGAAAAATATTGAAACAAGTTATGCTAAAATGAGGAATATTTGGTCAAGATTTTGTCAGTTTTACAGCTAATGTAAAAAACAAACAAAAAAAAAACTTTTTGCAATATATCAGATATATTTTTGCACTTACTCTAGCGGTGAAAATGTCCCGGCGAACTGTTCTAGCAAATAATGATCCTAAAAATCATGTCTTAACATTCTTTTTTTTTTTTTTACTTCCAAAGTCACTTTCTTTGCAAGCAGTCGACTTATCAAACTGAATCGATTTTTTGTGTTCTGAATAAGGAGACGTGATTAACTTAATCGATGAACGATCAGTAATACGCCTTTTCTGACACTGTCAGTGAGTATTTCAAGAGGCTGGTATTGAATACTGGTCCCGAATCGATTCAATGAAACCAATTATCATGCACGAGTCTTAGAAAACAATTCATTATCGGTGGAAAAGACAAGTCTGGTTGATCACCAAATAGAAACAGTCTATGACCAACGTAATTTGGCAGAAAGCTGTTTTGGGGGGATATATTCAAAAGGGGTGATCAATGGATAAGATTTGGCCGTTAGTGAATATATATGTATATTTATATGCAGTCATGCAACGTAGAGCCTGGTGTATGCACACGCACACACACACACACACACACACACACATATATATATATATATGTATATTCACTTATGACTGAATACCCATCGATTCATCGAAGTTAAATTCATAGGACATTGAATTTTGATTGCTCCCACTCGATACAAGCATGGTGGTACCAAGGAGACCCCCCCCCATGCAACAGCTGGTGCTCGAGGAAAGGACTGGGTGCACAGTCTGGTCAGAGCTAGGCAAGATGCTCAGTTGATTGACGATAGAGCATAGTTGTTCACTGAAAAATATTCTCCCTGCACCCGGTACCTGGTATGTCCAGGGGGTCACCAATCTGAGTAATGACCAGGGTCGACATCGCTTATATTCAGTGACCATACGTTAACCGGTCTATCTAATGCAAGTTGCCCGTATAAACAGCTTTTGCATATTGGCAAATACCGATATGTTTAAAGTTCATTGAAAGACACAAAATAGTTGGATTCTGAGATGACACCCTGTTTATATAAATACCAAAAAACAATGTCCAAATTCCCCTCTCGTCTTATTCTTAGTAGGCCACGCTTTTATATGTGATATATGTATATCTACGTTGTGCATCTTGACGTCTGACAATCTTGAAACATGACAGCCCATTACCGTTTGAGTTTTCTGATGGTTTTCTAATCCATGGTCCCTGTTTGTAAACTAATGTAATGTACTTCCTCCATATGATATTAAGAATGGTTTTATCCTATGAACGTTTCATGGATTTAAGTTTGAAAGTCACTCTTTTGGTTAGGTTTCATCTTTTGGTTCTATAGCTGGCTATCGGGAGAATGCATTGGTTGTAGACCAATGCCATTTTCACGTTCTTGGAGGTCGAGCTTGCACTACGGAAAGCTTACCAACGTACAGTGAGTAAAGCTGAAAAAGATGTGTGGAATAGTCTTTGGAAGGTCGTATCACGCTAGTCTTCCCGAAGGTAATTATTTTGCCTGCATTGAATATCAGATCCTGACTTTACCCAAATTTTGCAGTCGACTCCTGATTCCAAGTGGTTCATCCCTGGGGCACTGATTTTAGTGGAGGTCAAGATTTTTGCTCGGGTAGGATGCTAGCCCGACACCCAGTCCTCCCCGACCGGCGCGGAAATGCCTCGAAGTAAATTCATGTCTTTCCTAAGGGTATAAGTGCGAACTTAACGTAAGTAGCATCAGGCAAAACTCAGAAACAGTTCACTGATTTGATTTCCTGTGCCAGTAGGCTTTCCTTTACCCTGCACCCCCTGATGAAATAGCCATAGCTAAGACTTACCAAAAGCAGATGTGTCTGGAATGTGCTGTTTAAAAAGAACGTATGATCGACTCACCATCACAGTCAATAGTGGAACAGCCGTAGCGTCATTTTGAAGACATGAAAATTCAATAAAGACTAAATATACTCAGAACAAACCTTATTCATCGGCACCATATTCCATGTCGATTCGAACCCATATGATCTTGATTTGTTTCCATTCTATGTTGAATGAACATACCCGTTGAAGATGACCGAGGGTTCTATCCTTTTTATATGCATTTCATGTTTCATGATTGAAATGATTGATACAGTTGCATTTTGTCAGTATTTGGGTGGTTATCCTTTTCATCAGGACAGAAGTTCTCAAATTTGTTTGAATAACAGATACCATTCGATGTATATTCTCAGTCAAGTACTTCTGACCAGCACGAAACGTTTTTGTTGGGAAAGATTCATATATAAAGAAGTTCAATATCACATGGAAACAGCAGTGTCTGATTTATAACGACCATATAACTGAAAACATGTTCAGAATCCATCACTAAATCCATGCCAACTCAAATACCATCATGCATCAATAAGAAGACATTGAATTGAGACTTTTTGATAAATTACTTTTACAATTTAGTGAAGAAAAAAAGATTGTGCTTCATTGAGGATCTCTGTCATTCTCAGTGACGCCAAAGCAGTTGCAGGGATCAAAATATTTTATATAGTGTGATTTTTTTTCAGAAATTATGTATAACTGACATCTTTCTTATAACCTTTGTTTTTCATAGATATCAGGTGTTCCTGAAGCTGTACAAAGTAACGCTGAAAGCACTCATACCCAATTTGAGGAATGCTCCGTCAGAGATGCAAATACAATTGAGATGTCGGTGTAGGAGCAAACTCTGTTTTGGTCACGTCTCGACATAATCACATAATGGCGAAGAGGATACGAGAGAAATGTCTTATTAAGATAAGGATTGGAAGTCTGGCTTGGGTTGATGAAGGCTAGTGTGCTGGCTGTTGGCAACTTCAACATCATAAAATCAATAGTTCTATCTTTTAGGCTATGTATTTTAAGTACAAATGTAATCTAATGATTGCTCTTGCATAAGTTTGCTGACCATCTATTTCACTCCCTAGATAGATAAAAAGATAAGAAAGAACACACCGAGAGATAGATTTATTCATTGCTTCACTTGTTCATTGATTTAATTCGATACACTTGCGTCAGTCTATCTATCTATGTTCATATGCATATATTTATCTTTCTTTTGATATCTATCTTAATATCTTAATATCATCCATTATCTGTCTGTCTGTTTGTAATCAATCCATCTGTCTGTTAATGTCTATCTATCTATCTATTTAGTACATCTCAAATTTTTCATTAGTAACTAATGTTTCGTACGAACTCCGGTCGTTCTCAGAGATTCTGGCCCCCAAATGGTGTAAACTATGGTAATAAAAGTCTAGTTATAATATGGTAGTAATAGTTGTTTACCTTTAATGACGTCATTATGGGAACAGTTTTGAAAATCCACTGTTTTTGCCTAAGTTCAATTATCTCATCCTCTCTCTCTCCCTTTTCTCTCTCTCTATGTATATATATGTGTGTGTCTGTGTTTGTGTGTGTGTGTGTGTGTGTGTGTGTAAATCACCAACGAACATATAAAAGAAAGAATTACATTGGTGTGAAATGAAAAGTTTAAATTCAAAGCGTATTCAGACCGTATTATTTAATAGCTGTTAGACAGCTATAAGTCGCCAATACTCCTCGTTTTCCAAATCACATTTTCTCTTCAGAAGATGATGTCATATGTTCTCCGTTGAACGACTGATCACATTGAATGAATAAATGAATAAAATTCTGATCAGGGACACTCACGTGTTCAATAACTCTCTAGTTTTGGGGGCTGCTTGTAACCGCTGATTATCAACTTTTCCGTCGCCTCAATTGAAAGAAAAAATAAAATTCAATCCACTAATTGTTAATAGGGGACTGTTTGAACCAGAAGTCATTTCCTTGATTATGATATCTACATTTTTTATGAGTTAATGCTATGGAATTGCTTCCAAGGGTCAGAAGAAAGAATACAAGGGCAACTTTAATTCAGTCCCCAAACAACGTGAGACACTCCAAGACGATATGGAAATCCTAACTTCAGACCATGCAGCGTGTAGTCAAACTTGCAGGAAAGCTGTTACAACCTTTGAAGCCAAACGCATCCGTGTCGATGAAGATTTCCATCGCCAAAGACATGACTGCACAGCCGTACCGTCCCTTCCAAACCCGTTAATGAAACCCCATGCTCCACGTGCAAAAGACGTTTGACTGTGAAGTCACAAAAAGAGCCATCAACAATAACCCCCAAGGAGAAATAGAAGGTCACATTCGTCTGTTCAGACAAATATGAGCTAAGTTAGTGATGTTATCGGACAGCTAGTTACTAAAGCAGTCGATTAGGCATAAAATACTGATTACATCTGTCGTCTAAATGTGATGATGTGTCACAGGTAATACCGTTGGGTATCAAATAGGCCTTTACAAACTCTTCAATTCAAATGTAAGTCACAGCACTATAGAGTGTCATATACTTTAGATCTCCTTTGAATTGAAAGATGCCAGCTTAAATAATTGTACCACAATCTTTATTATAATTTCTGAGTTGTCAGTCTGTGATATAATGAACAAAACGAGTGGAATCGTTGAAGCGATCACAAGAACACAAATTTGGCTGTTTTGCTATTCGTGTGTGTGTTCCTTCGCTGACTTGTGTTGTGGGAATATCACTTTTCACCCAAAAGGAATAGAAGAATTTCAGTGAAATGTACTTTGTCTTAACCATCCAAATTATAATGTAAACATAGTGACACGCACAACAGCTTAAGGTTTACCGCTAGCAAATTGATTAAACTAACCGAAAATTGAGAAGAGCCAAATCTTAATTAACCATAACAGAATCATTTCAAGGAAGCCACGTAAAGTGTGGCTGAATCATCAACCCTTTGAAGTTGGCTTATGATGTCAGAGTGAAGAGAGAATGGTTTCATAATTTAGAGGTTATTTTTATTTCATTTCTTGTACTTGCATAGTATCTGTCCAAATGATAAGATTATTTACAAATAGAACAGTGCTTCTTCTTGGGATCGGAATATCTGTGTGTTCGGCCAAAGTCGCACCCTGAAGCATTTCTGTCTACAATCAGAATATGGTATAAGTGTTTGTCGAAAGCATTTATATATATAGGATGATGATTGTTGGGAAAATTTTATTTCTAAAACAATTTAGTACGGTACCGGGATAAACCGATTAGCTAACCGGGCAGCCTACCACGTAAGTAGATACAAAAAGTGATTGCTACCATTTCCTTTATTCTTATACATGGTCGGCTGTTAGATTTGCTACTTTGTTAATCCTGGTACCAAACAAGATATTTTTCAAAGTGAATTGCTTATACAATAATAACATTCACATTGCCAAAACTTTGAAGCCAAATTCAACGGTTCTCGTGAAGAACATCGTCAAAGAAAACGTTTGCACAAGGAACAACATCATACAACCTGCTGATAGAATTCTGGATATGGAAAGGGTTGCATCCCAGAGTTTAGTCCCCCAATTACCTAAATGGACTACCAAAGCAACAGCAGCAACGATAAAGATAATCTATGATTAATTTGTAGTCATGTTAACGGCCATTGTCGTCTCGACGAAATACCATCTGTCTGTGTATATGAGTGAGGAATGTCACACCGTGGCTTTCCACGTCACACTGTAAAAATATACGTTGGCACACCTCAATCGAATTTTTAAATCAAACTCAGTGGACGTATTTTTTACGCTTTTAGAAATGGGAAACTCCATTTGCGATATAACAATATTGCTCAACTGGACCCTTTTTTCCGTTCAATGTACATATGAACTTATTTACATATATGATAGTGGATTAGTATAAGTATCCAAATGTAGATTTATCCTCTCTCATTTTCTACGTTTATATGAAATTATTTAGGTGGTCGAAAATGAAGGGAAACTTTTTCACTCTTTAGGGCTCAAAAATGAAAGAAACTTTCTTCCCTCTAATGAATCAAAAGTTTTAAAAAAGTCAGAAGTGTAGTGGAACGGTTTTCCACCTTGGAGGGGTCGAAAGGGGTCAAAAGTGAAGCAAAACTATTTCACAAGTCTGAAAGCTTTATTCTTTTTCTTCAGTCTCTAAATATTCACCAGTGTCAGATTAACTATGCAGTAAGTATAGCATATACTCAGGGACCCACATTTTCAAGAGCTCTACGTTAAATTCTTGGAAGGTATCAGTTCTGATTATATTCTGATTCAGTAATTCTGCACTTGGACTAATATACAGTTCTATATTTTTTTCAGCTTTAATGAATGATCAGCTATTCGGGTGTTAGCGATTTCAGCTAATTATCATCCTTGATTGCGCTTATTATTTCTATCAATAAATCAACAGGAGTGTTGAGTCTGTATAATAAATATACGGGGCATGAATACGAAGGTATCTGGAACTTGAATCACCGTCCCTGCACAAAGATCAAAACGAAAACGAAGTATTACAATTACTTTATTGTTACACATATTGGTATTATCTAGCTGTATTGCAAATGAAAAAAAGTACTTTACGATGCAAAAGAAAAGATTGCATCTCAATATTTACGCTTATTTTTTTATAAATTTAGGGCCCCTCTATAATATATACTACAGACCCTCCAGTACATTATTCTGGTATCCCGGCGTATATGGGTACGTCAGCCAGTAAGTTATAGCTACAATGCTCAGAGGACAACCAGCAACGGGACAGCCAACACATTCAGTCAGCAATTACTATGAAAATTCCGTTTTGATAACAACTAGTATTCTTCCCTGGGGAATAGATTTCGTAAATTCTAATAACAACACAACAGTCGGGTACCGTAAATTCAGTCAAATTTCAGCGAACGTCCTGAACTAAATTGAGTAAATTACCCAAACACGGCAATTTTCGTCCTGAATTGGTCAAAATTAAGGAAAGTTATGAAAAAATATATATTTTATTGCAATTTGGGAGGTTACTGCTGATTTACTGGAATTGTTACGTGTGTACGTGACCAACTTTCCAAAAAATCAATTTCTCACCAAAATATTTCTAAATCCAAGTGAGCTATTAAGTTACTATCGTACGTGGTTTAGTCGGACTATTTCCTCATCAATATCATTGTTTCTTTTCACAACGTTTCGACCGTGTACTCTCCGGTCTTTTGCGAGTGTTTTCTGTTTTTGTATAGAATGTAGAAAGTCGTTCCTGCAACGCAGGGTCATCGCACAACGAAATGAAAAAGCGTACGTAATGTTGCAAGTAAGTGCAGAGTGGAAACCTTGAAGGAACCGATTTCCATATTCCAGAATAATGAACACCCGAAATAGGCCAGTGTTTACATGGCCAAAACGTTGTCGAATATATACGAAGAAAATAGTCCGAATAACTCATATATAATGATTAAAACACCCTATCTAACAAAATCTAGACAAAGACTATGAGGTTGTTTTACACCAGTGGTCGCCAATCTTAATGATACAGTCTACATGTGGGCGATTTACGCTTTCAAGTGAGTAATAGACCTATTATTCGGGTCACAAGCTCAGGTAGTATTGTGCGTCACCATTGCCCTAATACGTGATCAAAGCTTTGTATATTCGTTTTGTAGGTGTTGTGGGGGCATATGCAGTAGCCAGGTACCAAATTACCTGGAAATTGAATATACACGATTTTAGCTATCTAAAAAAAATCTAGCCAGGCTCAGAAATTATACCCTCGCAAAAGTTACCAATGTATGCTAGGCATAAAGCGGCTGGCGACCCACTGTCACGTACGGAACAAGAAATTTTCTGCATCAAGCAGCAGTATTGATGTTTGCTTTGATTTAACATCATTTCGTCTTTGGAGAAAAGCAGTGAAATCTTTGACGCTAAACGGAAAATTATTGTTAATAGTCAAAATTAGAATCATTCAGCCTAAATTCACTCATCGTCAATTGTTAGAATCTCTGGGAATACCAAATAAATTATACATGTAATGAAGCAAGAACATGATTTGCCGATGGTATTTCATACATTGCATGTAAATCTGAGATTTCCGGGAGGATGAACACAGAGAAGGGGAGGACAGAGTTAATAACACAGACGAAATTCTGAACATCGATAGAAATTTGCAGTGTTACCCTGAAAATAGAGAGCGGGAAGATATTATTGAGGTAATTGTTGGAAAAATGAAGCAGGACCATTTTAGACGAGCTTACTGAATTCTCTAACGATGATAACATGCCTGATCGTTAATGTGTAACATATGAAACTGAAGAGGAATGCTCTGAAGACTTAAGAAGTTACTTTATGCAAGAAGTAGAAGTAGGTTTCTATCTTTCTACGTACCCTATTTTGGTTCAATATATATATATATATATATATATATATATATATATATATATACTCACGTCATTTCTTATCTATCTATTCATCCATCCATCCATCCATCTATCTATCTATCTATCTATCTATCTATCTATCTATCTATCTATTTGAAATTGTATCATAAGCCTGCAACCTGACATATAGTTAGTAGTTCTTTTTTTTTTTTTTTTGAAACCTTGAAATATGGGGTAAGGGTTAGAAACGAAATTCAGATTATATTTTCGTAGATAGATAGATTCCACAGACGGTGGATAATAGGGGAATAGATAGATCGATGAGAAACGGTTCCTTTTTATGCAGACGCAACAATGTTATTCATTATTCAGAATTATTATAACAGATTTGGTTTGATTGCGCCAATATTTGAATGGTTTCTATAGCGTGACAGATGCGTACATTACAGAATAAAATACATAGATATGATATGTCCTAATCTCTCTTTAGTCGTACTGCTCTTAAACTTCCAGAATCTTTTCTGCACGGACACTTATGCACACAATAATGTATATGATGACAGACATGCTGGCTGTTGCTGATAAAAACTAGAGCTTTGGTCTGCCTGTGCACCAATCTTTCTCCATAGATTGATTCCACCTCTGCAAATATTTGTTGATAATGTGATGATGGCGTGTTTAATGGTTTCTCGTATCAGATTTCGTTGGCAGCACACAAACTGCCACGTTCATGATCGAAGAAAACCGGTAGATTACATCAGTGCTTGAATGATTTTCCCAAGTCTGAATAAAATTATCGTTGGAGAAAGAATGCAATTAGAGAAGGGAAAGACTGGATGATGACTTGATTTTCTCAGATATGTATGTTTTCTATATATAGAGAAGATGTTTTGTCGTAAACAATAAGAAAACACCATTTCTAAGAATCCGATTCCGAGTTCAGATAATTCATGCAAACTAAAGAGCACCCAGGGAGCGCATACCTCGACTGATGCAACTGTCAGGGGAATGAGTTTACCTTTATCCGTCCCGAAATTTAATCTTATATATCCCACTATCTGCATTTCCACACTATTGAAATCCACACATCATGGAAATTCATTGAGAACTTGTAAACAAACATGGAATTCTGACGATATTACGCAATTTGGACCTTCAAATATGATGTAGGGGAGAGAATAGTACATAGATCCAATCAAATATTTGATCAGTATTTTTCGTAGGCTATCATCTACCATTCAATGAAATGTTATCTAAATTCAATGATAACTTCCGGAGATATTGTGTGGACAGTGAAAATCATATACAAATGTTATTGGAAAACAAACTAAGAAACATTTCTCAATCGGGAGATGATTTTGGATCCGCTCCAAGTCTATACTGTCTTTTCCCTAATCCTATTGTCCATTCACCCACGAAGTTTCATAGAAATTCATCCACTACTTTTGTAGATATCACGTAGTGAGTCGAACAAACAGACCAACAGAATACATATACCTCTTTTTAACTCGGTTGACAGATACAACGAGACAAATTCTGAAAACTTTTCTGTGTTACTTATTGGTCACTCCTAATTTTCTCCACATATATTTAGATATCTAAAAACTGGAATGAAATAAGCTCTTAAAAATGAGCCAATTTATTATTTTTGTTCGTGACGCAAAATGACGTATGTATGATATCATACACAAGAGAGAATGAACTGAAAATGATTAGGAAAAAAGAAATTTTGTTATGGGAGAATGGAATTTTGTTATGAATACTTCAGCGTGAATGACACTGAATAGCTTAAGAAGAATAGGATTACGTCATGGAGGCTTTTTTCTTCTACCAGGCAGGATGTTGGGAATTACTTTCCTTTATTTTCCCTGTCTCACCGTTACTCTTCTCATTATCTTTTTTTCTTTGACATTTCGCTTGTGTCATCTTCCTCTCTTTCATAACCTTTCTTACACCCCTTTCTTCTTCTTCTTCTTCTTCTTCTTCTTCTTCTCCTCCTCCTTCTTTTTCTTCTTCTTCTTCTTCTTCTTCTTCTTCTTCTTCTTCTTCTTCTTCTTCTTTTCCTTCTTCTCCTTCTTCTCCTTCTCCTTCTCCTTCTTCTTCTTCTTCTTCTTCTTCCTCTTCTCCTCCTCTTCCTCCTCCTCCTCCCATCTTCATTCTCACTTTTTCGTCTTTCTTTTTCTCTTCCAGTGTTTTCATTATTTTTTCCTCATTCTTCCCGGCCTTTCTATTCGTCTTCATTCCCAATTTTCTTCTCTAGATATTTACAATCGGTGGTAAAAGTAAATGAGATAAAATGAAAGTAATAATAACATAGTTATTGCCAATATTTTCCATTTGATGTTTCCCTGTCAGCCATCGTTTATTTTCCACGAATCACGAACTTCACATTTCTTCGTAATGCCAATTACGAGCACCAATAACAGATGTTTGGTAAAAAAGCTACATGCGTCAATTAAAACGTCTGTATCTTGAAATCTATTAATTGTATCGTGGTAACTTTTGTATCAGTATTAAAAGTGAAGGATATTTTCACTTGAAAATCATTTCTAAAGATCGTATAAAACGAGAAATTCGTCTTTGAAACCTGTTTACATTCGTTTGAATTGCATTGGGAGGTTCAAGCCTGATTTCCACACACATCTCAAAATTCCACCCAGAATAAGCTAATGGGTGGATTAAAAAAAAGTAGAGATACATTGAATTCTGAATTAATTTTCCCAGGAGAAGGGTAATCTTATGGAAATACTTTTCCAAATCTGCAAATCCTCCTATTACGATTTTATGAAATATCAATAAAATATCCTTTAGAATCCAGCAATATCATATTTCAATGAAGATAATTCCCAAGAGAAACTAAATCTGTTTGAATTTTATTCAATCCTGCTACCTGTCAATTTCAAATTGGCTCTGAATCGGAAAGAAAAAATGCAAAAACTAAAATATTTCAATTTAGAAAGTTTCTCATAATTTTTTAAAATTGAATTTAGATATTGTATACACTTTTTTTGCTTAAACCAAAGGAACAAGCTGGGCTGCACTACGGTCAAGCACCCCTGTTTCACTGAAATCTAAAAAGTAAACAAAAAAAATTCATTTCTACATACAATATCATTCAAATTCATTTTCATTATACGAAAAAATAAAAACAAACTAATTAGCTGGAATTTGACCAAAAAAAAAAAAAGCAAAAGCTTACCCAGCCTTATGGTTAATCTACCACCAACCTCAGAAGCAAGGAAGAAAGGAAGGAAAAAATCTACCTAGCCTATTGGTTAATCAGTCACTGGCCTAAAAACGAAGGGAGAGAGAAAGGAAGAAAGGACATACTCAGCCCAATTGTTAATTCATTACTGGCTCCCAAGCAAAGGGGGAAGAAAGAAGAAGCCTACTCAGCCTAATGCTCAATTCATGTTTAGTTTTGAGAGCAGAAAAAGGAGAAATGGAAAGCCTAAAAGAAGGGAAAAATACTCAGCACAACAGTTGATCGATTTCAGGCCCCCCAGAATAAAAAGAAATGAATAAAAAGCGAACACAGCCTAATTATGAATCCTCCTTTAGCCTCGAAAGCAATAAAGGGAGAGAGCAAGAAAGAGCATACCCAGCCAAACGGTTAAACAATCATTGGCATTCAAAAAAAAGGAAGAAGGGGGAAAAGACAAATCCCTCTCAGCCAAATGGTTCAACCAAGGGGAAAAAGGAAGGAAAGGGCCAACCCAGTCAAACAGTCTAACACTATCAGCATTGAAAAGAAGGTGGAAAGAAAAGGACTATCCAACCTAAAGGTTATTCTGCCACTGGCTTCGAAAGCAAAGAAAAAAGAAAGAAGCAAACAAGCAAACAAACGAAGGAGGAAAGCAAAAAGTTTACTCAGCCGAACGTTTCAACCTAAACAAACATCGGAAGCAAGGACGAAATCGAGATCTCACACAGCCTGACTGTGAATCTACCACTAACTTCGGAAGATTAGAAGAAAGAAAGAAAGAAAGAAAGAAAGAAAGAAAGAAAGAAAGAAAGAGCCTACTCAGCCTGGTGGTTAATCTGCCTCTGACCTCGAAAGTGAGGAATAAAGAAGTACAACTCTGTCACTCTTGTGCGGATCCCAAGATTTACTGTTGCCGAAGTAAGCGCTTCGAATGGTTGAACTAAACAAACAGTGATAATGCTCGAAATGTATTAGTGATTATGATTGCAAATTGCCTCGACATGACGTCATGGTTTCACTTCTTTCTGTTACCCCCACCTCTCTCTTTAATTTCTGAAATTCAAAAGTCTAATGAATTCTGGATAATGAAGTAAACTCTAATAATTTGACAAAAATATCTGCTTGAAATTTTTATGTTTTTTTCTTTATCTTGTCATTAACTATTAATAATTATGCCTAATGGACATTCTGAGAATCTCAAGGAACATAATCATCAGAACAAATGGTGTTCTACTTATCAATAAACAGAAACTTTATCAGATTTTGATGTACCTGTCTTTTTAAAAAGGATGTTGCTGATTCTTTTAAAACGTATATACATTCCATCAGGCACGGTAGCACGTAATTTAAAAAAGTGATTCACTCCCGCTGGCGTTTCTGGGTAGTTGTTGGAAGAATATTGATGGGCTGTTGACATTTCCTGACATCTATTAGAATTTCAATCTTAGAAACAAACACATTACTGATAGTTAATGTGGCGTGTGTATGTGTTTGTGTGTGTGTGTTGATGTGCACATGTTTACATGTGCGTGAGTGTACAAACTCTACTATTTTATCTTTGGACTGTTTCACCCCCAAACCACCAAGTGGTGAATATCTGCATTTTTCAGTAGAAAGTTGGCAAAATCCACTCATTTAGTCATTGAATTAAATATTTTTTCAATTCGATTTTTTCAGGCTATTTTGGATATTTCAAAAAGTTCGAATCAAATTCCTCTGAGGTCATTTGGAAAAATTTAAAAACTTGCCTCAATTGTTTCGGAGACGGATCCGTCATCTATTGCGTGCTTGATGAAACTTTTAGACCAAAATGGCCTCAACCTGCTCAGAAATCATCTCCGTTCACACAAAAGTATTTTTTTCCTTTTTTTACGACTGATTTTATTATATTTTTTCGAAGTTTTAACCAAAATTCTTTCAAACAAGATATCTAAATATCACAAGACGTTTTAAAATAGTGTCAAAGTTGTCCGTTTGATTGCGGCCATCGATAACCTATTTGACTTTTTTAATTCTTTCGTCATATCACAATTATCTTTCTAATTTCTTTTACTTTTATCCTTTCTTTGTTTTTCACTTTTTTCCTCCCTTTTCCTTTTCTTCCCTTTTTTATTTTTCTTTGTTTCTTCCCCCGTTCACTTTTTAATCTATTTTTTTCTCTTCTTTATCTTTGCTTTTCCTCTTTTCTTCCATTTTTTTTTCTTTCCTTTACTTTCCAACTTTTCCCTACCCTTTTTTACTTTACTTTGTTCTCAGACATCTTTTCCTGTCAATCCTTTGTCGTTGTTTTCTCTCTTTTTAATGTTTTATTTTTCGTTTTTTTACTTTTGTATAACCTTTTTCTCTTTCTTTCCTTCACTTTTTTTCATCGTTGATTTTGTTCCTTTTCGTTTCCTCCCCTCTCTTTCTCTGCGTTCTATTTTCTTTTTTTCTCATTTTCTTTTTTCGCTTTATTTCTCAATTGTTCGAAAATTTCTGCTTTTGTCTCTTCTCAATGATTTTTCATATTTTTTCATTTTCCCATTTTTCCTCCTTTTTTCCTTTTATTTATAGATTTTCCCTCCTCTTCCTCCTCTTTTTTTTCCTTCTTCTTCTTCTTCTTCTTCTTCTTCTTCTTCTTCTTCTTCTTCTTCTTCTTCTTCTTCTTCTTCTTCTTCTTCTTCTTCTTCTTCTTCTTCTTCTTCTTCTTCTTCTTCTTCTTCTTCTTCTTCTTCTTCTTCTTCTTCTTCTTCTTCTTCTTCTTCTTCTTCTTCTTCTTCTTCTTCTTCTTCTTCTTCTTCTTCTTCTTCTTCTTCTTCTTCTTCTTCTTCTTCTGTCTTTTGTACTTTCTTCCTCATTTATCATACTCATTTTCTTTTTGTCCCGAAAACTCCCCCTCCTTTTCATTCCGTCTTCTTTTCTTTCATTCTTTTTCTCTCACTATATAAAAATTGATTCTGTTTCATGCCTGTCACAGATTGAATATTTTTTCCCATTCTTCACTCGATTATGACATTCACTTCCAGAAACCAAAACACCCACACAAACCAGAAAACAATCGTCCTTAACAGGTCGATATCCTCCTCAAATCAAATCAGTCAATCGTTGGTTGAGCTTTAGATCTTGAAATCATTCCATGAATATCAAAACAACATATCGTGTTTTATTTATTTGCCTCTGTGCGAAGGCAAAATTGACACAAGGTCGAGTTTACAGTCTCCTTGAGCGTGTGAGTTGGCAGTGCAGAAAATCATTCTAATCCCAGCAATGCTTATCATTACTTCTCGCATTTTATATTCTTTTTTTTTCATTGACTGTCACTGGATGTAATTTTCATGAAGATAGATAGATAGATAGATAGAGAGAGAGAGAGAGAGAAAGAAAGAGAGAGAGAGAGAGGGGGGTAATCTTCAAATTCTACTTGAAATTAAGTTTTATTAGATTATATTATAGGTTGAGGTTATGGCTACGATTTAAGGTACCCCCTTAGGGTTTGGAATTCAAGGATATTCATTCCAATAATTCATTGATTTACTGTCGTTCAAATAAACCATATTGAATCTAAGAATTTTGCTTGTTTTGATATCTTTTAAAATTTTGTTTGTTCCCAAGGGAGGTAATATTCAAGTTTATTATACTTTGTATTATTTCTCTTGTCAGTTAATGATTGATAAGAATATCAGACGCTAAAAGTTATGATTACTCCCATGTGTTATCCGAACTGGCATCTTCATCTTTGTAATCCTGATGAGCATTACATTTATGTCAGTATATCAATCGGCTTCTCTTGAGTGTACGAGGGAGTACCCCAAAAAAACTGGGATTATATACTTGTCGTCTGTCACGAACTTTGGAAAAAACATGCGTCTTTACCAACTTCTTTTTCCTATTCTCTATGAATGGACGAAGAACAAATCTTGTAGATCCACCCTTTTTTTTCAAATATTCTGTCCAGATTCTTTG
This sequence comes from Thysanoteuthis rhombus, assembly GCA_963457665.1. Lineage (NCBI taxonomy): Eukaryota > Metazoa > Mollusca > Cephalopoda > Oegopsida > Thysanoteuthidae > Thysanoteuthis > Thysanoteuthis major. Next base: position 20,125,042 of record OY735206.1, read on the forward strand.
TGTGAACTTCATTGATTACAAAATTTTCCAAGATTTTTTTTTCATTTCAGCTTTGTCATTTCAGATAATGGTTGATCTTCAAGTGACATTTGAACCACGTTTTGAAACGCGATTACCACTCATGCATTAGTTTTATCAGATAAATCTTCCCAAGAACCTTCTTAAACCATTACAACAGTTTCAGCAGCAGTTTTCCCCAAAAGGAAACGAAAAGTCACCCAATCTATGTTTATTTATAAACCATCACAGAAATCACAACACATGCATGCAGACAGAAAGAAAAGGAATCTGAAAACAAATCCATCGATCCAAAACCACACCATGAGGCAGACAAGCTAGGGATTGTGTAGACTAGGGGCACCTAGTAGTGCAATGCACAGATATGTCCTATTCACATGCTACATTGGAACTCCGTCTTTTGGACGCACATCCTTGAATATTTTGTCTTTGCTTGTTAGAAAGTGTCAACCAAAACTGTCACCAAATTCCTCAAGATAGGTTTCTTCAGTTTTTAAGTCAGTTGGGCCAGCTGGCTTGCTGGATCAGCAATATCATGTTAACGGAAATCTGCAAGTATATATCACCTGTAGGGCAACACCAATGGAGCTAGACGGCTGAAATCTTCGACATCTTCTCCTTACTACATCGAGCTGTTTTTGCCTAATTTTTCACTAGTTCATATCCAATTGGATTTTGAAGATCTAAACTTTCGAAAGGCCCAACAAAAGTTGAGCAAATTACCTCATTCATTGATCAGCCCTTATTGCATTTCTCATTGATCCCCCCAAAGATGACATGCTGCAAAAAGACAAGCACCTTAGGAATGGACACTTTTTCTTGTCAGATTGAATAATGCTATACAAGCATTTGTTTTTTTTCTTCCGTTGAACAAACCAGTAAGATGTTGAGATCTTCACAATATCATGTTAACGGAAATTTGTGGGAGAGATGCTCATGGTGATTATTCTACGTAGATCTCTGAGTTATATCGGTGAAGTGGCTTTGTTTTTTGTTTCCCACCCAAAAAGATCATCATGATTCTACAAATTTCACATCTGGAGACCACACGCCATATTAAATATTAAGCAATGAATTGTGTTTCTTAGTAAAGGGTACTTGACCTAAAGAGATTCCTATTTCTTTGCCAGGGTTAACAAAATTCTTAACGTATACATACATACATATATATATATATATATATATATATATATATATATATATATATATATACTTTGTTACAAGTGCAATCTTCTATGCATATTTACCATTATTGATATTATATATATTTGTATTTTATTTGGAAATATTCTTCATAAAGAAAGTAGTGAAGTTGGAATTTCAATTTTATATTTCTTATCAGATTAAAATTGCTCAATGTACGATAAATACAATGAAGGACAATATCTGTAGCACATCAGAGAGAGGAATGCACCTGACACGTGTTTCACGGTGGATCTATTCTTCAAGAGTGAAACTTGGAAAATGGATCTACTATGAAACATATGTTTTCTCTCTGTCATTATATATATATATATATATATATATATATATATATATATATATATATATATATATATATATATATATATGTATGTATGTGAGTGTTCAAGTAGCATGATAAAGCATTGTGTTGGAAAAATGTGGAATCTAGAGTGACGAATAAGTTGTTCATTAGCAAATATGGAGACTTGAAAGTATACATAGAAAGTCGGATAACTGCATAATGTAACACTACGTATATATTTGCCATCACTGTCATTGAACGACCGCAGGGTCGAAATTTGAATCGATGTAACAAAATCACTCCGGAAAATAACTATTGTCAGAATAGATTCTATTTATGACATCACGTCTAAAAAAGAATAGAAATAAACATCTACAAATATATAGATTCTGGAAAATCAACACACTGGTGAAAATGAGTCCCAGACCAGATCAAAAAAGGTATTTTATCAAAATTAAATAAAATGTTTTCAGAGGGTATTTTGCTGGGGTATGTTGCCAAATTTTTAGTCTGTAGACAAAACAGTATGGCCAGGAGCACTAGAACAGAAATTAAAATATGCACACATGTAAAAAAAATGGATGGAACCCTTCACCATCTTTTATGACTATAGTTGCTCAGTTAGCTGTATGAGGAATATTATGAAACTACCAGGAAACCCTACGGTCAATATATCCAGTTAGTTCCTGCAGACGTCCTAAATGGGCCTTTTGGTCCGAATGAGCGATGAAAAAGATAGCCTCATTCAAACGTTCATTTGACGACGATGACACCGTGCAAGCACAGGACACAGACATAGTATAAAAATGTGATTATTCAGCTGGGGCCAGAGAATAGGAGAGCTATTGTTCAAAGGAATGGAAAAATATGGAATTTATCTCCACTTAAGTCAAGTGACGGACAAAAATTTAAGTTTATAAATGTATGAAATATAGATGTAACTGCACTCTTACAATAGAACAAATTGAAATCCTTGAGGCTAAGGAACAGATTTGTTGTTCTTAAAGAAAAAAAGAAGTGAGCTGGTTAAGAAAAATGTGACTACCCCTGCATTAGGGTCACTCAGTTGGAGATATGTCTGTAACAATAAGACATAAGTATTTTGCTGTGCTAGACGTATAAATGACAAGGAATGCATGGCGATAATTGGACTGAAACCGCAAAAAACTTCAGTTTTAAGTGTTCAAAACAACACTCTGCGAATAGAGTTGGCAGGATATTGTTTTGAAATAGTATTTTAGAACCTGCTTTGAAAAGTACTCTTGTGTTTATCCCGACAATGATACCTTTTCTGCATTTACGTATCAATGAATGTATGTAACCGTAACGTGAGAAAAACAGCACATAATACGGAAATTCTTTCTAGCTCTGCATCTTCCAGGTGCTCTAATTATGAGAATCGAATAAGTCTGGGTGGTTTTCACTTGCTACACTACGTTTTAGTAGGGGGTCCAATTTACTCTAAAGTTACAATATGGAACTGAACCTTTTTTTCTGTCTGCACGATATTAGTAAAATTTCTGTATGAGTTTCAATGAAACGTTCACGAATGATCGGCAATAGGTGTTTACATTTTGTTGCAGATTCAGGAATTTCCCACGATCACCTTATGTGCGTCGTATCTACGTGCACAAAAACAATCTCACAAAAAGTTCCCAAATTAATTACAGAGCTATTTTTGTAATAGTGGTCATTTGGCAGAGGAAAGGTGTTTACATTTTCAGGCAGATCCAGGATTTTTTTTACAAGTAACCTCCCCCGCCTCCTAAACACATGTTCACAGTCCGATAATTCTGACAGCTGCCTATAGTTTTCGTCAAATTTTGCAGAAGAGTGAGTAATGGTCTAAGGAAGAAGTGTTTATATTTTGTGATAAACTCATGGATCTTTCAACTTTACCTCCTCTGCATCGGATCTATATGTACCTAGCACAATATTTCCAATTGTTCTCGATGAATTTCGATGAAAATTTTTGAATGGAGCAAATGCTTCAAGGAAAAACTGCTGGGGTAAGGGAGTGGTTTTTAAATTTTGGTCAGATTGGAGCATGAATTTTCTATGGTCAACATGTAACGTAGCTAAATGTTCTCTGCAAAATGTCTCAGTGTTTCCTCGATTTTTTCCATTAAAATTCGATAGACGGATGGGAAATGGATTAAATAAGAGGTTTTTACATTTTGAGGCTCATTCAGGAATCTTTCGCAGTCACTTCCCTTATATTGGATCTATATGAACACAGCATAAAATCTCCGAATGTTCTCCATGAATTTCAATGTAATTATCTGGAAGGAGGAACAATATGATGAAGGAAAATTGTCTATATTTTTTTTTAGCGGTTTCGACAATTTTTCAGTCAAATAGTCTGAATCATAGCTATAATATCTCCAAAATGATAAAAATGAGATGCAACCTCAATTGGTGACTTATAAATTCGAAAATGAGTACGCTCTATTTGTTTTATGAATAAACATTTTTTTATACACGAAGTAATGTAATGAAACATTTTCTGGCTCACATTCACGTATATTTATGCTTATTTATTTATTTGTTTATTTTTTCCTCATCGTATTTCCAATGTATGGGTATCATTATATATCATATTATAAAACGAAAAATCACTAACTATGATAAAATAAAGATCATGACAATATTTATGGTCAGTATCTTTAAAAAAGAATCAGGAAATGAACAGGAGCAAAGTGTAGTGCAAGGAGGAAAGCCAAGAACCGTAAAAGCAATAAGGAAATAACTCTTGTCATCATCAACAATGACAATAACTTCAATAACTATGCTAAAGAACTTGCCAGATCGTGGATTCAACTGGACAAGTGGGTCAGAAACAAAAAGCAAAAAAATAATAAGATTTCGTTCAGGAAATGAGAAAGCTGTGAAACATAAATGTACGGGCTGTGCTTCCAATAGTTTACCCACCTGGAAAGATGCCAAAAGAAAGCTATAACGGAAACTGTATGGATTAGAAATACAAGGAAGAACTAAAGCAGACTAAACAACAGTGTTGATGGGGTCTAGCACGATACTTAAAAAACTTGCCGAAAAGTATAAGCGTATAAGAACTCCTTCAATTGGGGGATTAGGGGGGCTTGTCCATGATTTTACACGGCTTTGTTCGGATTACACTGATTTGCAAAAAGAATTTCTCCGTTTGCTCTAATTGGGACTAGAAGTACCCTCAGCTTACCTCTGTTCTGTGGGTCGTGCGCCCATGCAGTTCTTTTTTATCTACAGACTTGGGAATAGCTATACTTTCTAGATGTTTTTACTCTATATCAGATGTTTTCCAGGGGAAAATGCCAGTGATATCATTAATATGATTTACTCGTAACATATTCATTTTTCGATGGAATAAAAGTTCCTGATCAGTAGGAAGAAAAAAGTGCCGAAAAAAGGGATATATATATATATATATATATATATATATATATATATATATATATATATATATATATGTACATGTATATATATATATATATATATATATATATATATATACAAATATATATATATATATATGTATATATATATATTTGTATATATATATATATATACATGTACATATATATATATATGTATATATGTATATATATATATATTTGTATATATATATATATATATATACAAATATATATATATATACATATATATATATATGCATAAATATACATATATACAAAATGAAACAGCTGAATAAGCGAAACAGAGAAAGACTAATGAGGAAGATAAATAGGAATAAACAATTCATAAATGAATTATGAACATTAATAACTACGGAAGTTGATAAGTCAGGGGAAATGAGAAAAATGTATTTTTTAAAGACTGAAGAAAAGCACTAAAGAAAAACAAATCTGGTCTGATTTGTAACTCTATAGAGACTGTCATGTGACCCGTGTTGGGATTGATCGATTTGAGAAAACAATTTCTAAAAATAGTGTGATCAATGATTTAGTTATTTGTTGAACTTTTTCTTGGACAGTGATCACCAACAAAGACGAAATCTCAGAAAGAACAACGCTTTCTCCAGAGAAAAACAAGTGTGAATGCTGCCAGACACAAGCAAAGACAAAAATTTTGTATGGATTTACATTGTAAATTGAACATCTTTCAAAAAATCTAGTTAAAAGATGAATTTCCTTGAAACAAGAAACATGCTTTTTCGAAACATAATAGACAGTAATGATAGGAATGGATAAATCCCTTACCGTCATTGGTGCGGCCCGGACACGTTGCACGAAGATACTTACATGCAAAACTACCCAGCCAGACCTGCTTAAAAACTGAATCAACCTATGTAAATAGTTTCGGGGACAGTTTTGATTTACAGTTTCTAATGATATTAGTAGAAAAACTAACCTGAACGAACGAAGAGAAAACTCTATTGTTATTCATAAAGAAATATTCATAACATTATCCACCCATTTTTTGTGCTGTTTTTTTTTGTATTTGGCATTAGTTGTCTGCCCCTGTTCCAGACAATGGAATTGAGCCAACACAAGAATAGTTTCGATATTAATTTTGTTTTTATACTTTTCCTTTTGCTTTTGTTCTTTATTTCACTTCCAGCACTGAACAAAGACGTGCAGAATCGTGTTAATGTTGACATCCACCCACATTAGAGTACATCGTGGGTAGTCGTGTGCGTGTATATATATATATATATATATATATATATATATACACACACACACACACACTATATATATATATATATATATATATATATATATATATATATATATATATATATGTATAAAACTGATGCAGTAAAAAAAAAAACACCTATGGAGCGCATACCTTGAACAACACCATTATTAGAAGTAATTGTGCATGAATCTGACACAGAATGTAACTAGTTTGTCTGTAGCTTATTGTCCAAAACTTTCAGAAAAATGCATAAAAATTCATTCATTACTTTTTGAGATATTGTACGTATGTGATATCTTCGAAATTTTATGTGATTTTTGCATATAATTACAACGTACTTGTGTATAGATCTGCTTCAAATTCGATTAGTTCTTCCCTAGTCTGTTGTCCACCTTCCCTGACACTACAACTAAAATTCATTAGAAACCTTCGGGGATGTCTCACATAATAAAAAAGATTTGGTAGTAAAATGCAATTTTGACTTATAAATGCAACGTCAGGGAATTAATTGTGAATGGATCAGCCCCAGAATTCAATCATTATTTCTGTAGTCTATTGTCTAGAACTTTCACGAAATAAAAAAAAAAACTGAGAATTTTTGAAGATATTGTGTGGACAAGCAGGAAATCATGGTGATATAATGTATAACGGATATATAACTACAACGCTCGAGAGATGATTGTACATGTGGCCGCTCAAAAATATCATCACTCCTTACATAGCTCATTGTCCATTCCCCAACAGAACAACATAGAAGATGATTGATAACTCTTGGAAATAAGTGCAGGTCATTCAAAGTCACCAGAGGCCATTCTCTGAACAATTTTCGGTTCTGAACATTGGAAACAAATATTTTTTTTAATAACAGGATTATCATGAATTGTTTTTTTCATAAATGGCACAAACATTCCTTACAGAAAAATTAATGTTTGATAAAATCATCAACAGTGATTGTTATGTAAGACAGCCATTGTTGAATTCTGAGAGCACCCTCCTTCTCTTTTTCAAAGCCATCGGTCAAAGCTGTTCTATCACTCCTTTCTTTTTCTCTTCTAAGCACACCAGCTGAATGAATCAGGTCATTTTAGACAAAAATAACTAATTAGTGAGTAATTAAACACCATTGATTCTCCCATCTCGCAAGTTTTTTATTCTGCAGATCATTTGTGATTTCATCATTAATATTTTTTTTCCATTTTTGTATTGTGGACTGCTATGAAAAGCAAGAGTTTACAGAAATATATACAGTTAGGTAAACCATAAAAGCATAGTATGGGCTTCACTGATTTATATTACTGCATTCATTTTATAAAACACATTTTTAGAAGTTCAGGTACAGATACACTCTTTCTCTGTGTGTGAATGTTTGCTGTTTTATCTGATGTGCAGTGCGATTACAGTTGAAGCATTTTCATGGATATTAACTGTAAAGTGATGTACGTATTGCATAGAATAAAGTAATTTTATTGTTATATATATCCAGCTTTCGGAAGAGACTCGAGCTTTTCGTTAAATCGAAGTTTCGCGAGGAGTCTGTGCCCTGCACAACCACGAAATTGGACATCCGACCACATTCTACAATCATTTTAGATGAAATATCGTCGACTCCTTATTATTAATTTCTGACTACCATTTTGCAATCAGCTTTTTTTATTTAGTTGTTTTCTCAGGTTAACATTCGTTAAGACTGTGGAAGTAATAAAATATATCAATATTTTTCTTACTTTCAATCAGACCTCCATTACATTTGTTTACGTTCTGAAAAAAAAAAGATTTGAATTTGATTAGCATCCTATCAAAGATGTACCGACAATGCTGAACTGGACAATTACTTTCCGTCTGTTATACGACCATTCGTAATCACTTCAAAAGTACAGAACTCTATCCAAACAATACAAATGAAAAACCCTCTCCTCAAATCAATTTTCGCTTCTCAAGAAAAGTAAGAGAGGCACCTCAAAGCTGTATTTTTGCATGATGGATGGAAACCAAAGGTCAGCCATTTTGTCAAAAAGTAAATAGAGCCGACCATCACAAAACCTACTTTTTTTTTCAAAATCACGCTTTCATAAGAGAAATGAGGGTCTTATTGATTGAATGCACAAACAATTTCTCCCAAAAATTCTTTGCTATTCTATTCTAGGACTTGACTAGTCAAACATCCATCGATCTTCTTTTAATTTGATGAAATCTCTATAGAACATCATTTTTTCCCGTGTGTTGTTATTCTTGAATTGTTTCCCCCGGGCAATGCCAGATACACCAGCTGCTTTTAATAAGATAAGCAATACTTTTGAAAGGAATAAGTAATGTGTTTCATAAAAGTTACTCTGCTTTGCCAAACTGTATCTTAATATAGGATTTTTTTGCAAGCTTGTAATCCTGTAACATATCAGAGAAATGATCGCCGGTGCCATCTGCCTCATTCAAATTTCTGTTCTCCAAATTATCTGTCTTGTGATTGGTCAGTTTTTGACGAACTGACCAACCACAGCGTAAGGAACAGAGATTTTGGCAAACGTATTTATAGTATTGAGTGATATTTACCAAACTTGGTTTAGTATGGCAAAAGGCCAGAGAAGGGGGACAAGCATGGTACAAAGATTGGGTGACGTTAACTCCCAAGTGGAGAGTGCTTTCTCAACTTTAAAATCAGCATACGAAATCCTACTTTTTATATTGGCTCTATCACCGATGGAAAATACACGGGGTCATCAGTAAGTGAACTGTTCGACAATGGTAGAAGCATTTATTTCACGCAACAAATATTTATTTTTTCTACATAATTTCCTTCGTGTATAAAATCTATCGTCGTACACAGAAGGAAAATTTTTTTCTAGTTCTGCAAGTATTTTTGCAAGGTGGTCTACTTACAGGTTAATGTGCTGAGCAGTTTTGTTCGAATGTCGGTCAGGATTTGGAACTCGTCGTCGTCGTCGTCGTCGTCGTCGTCGTCGTCGTCATCATCATCATCATCATCATCATCATCCTATTAGAACTTTAGTAATTCCTATGAAAGTTAGATCTATACCTTTTCCAGGATTAGCAGGACATCTCTGTGGACGTTGAGAAGGCAATATTTCCTGAACCTATCTAGTTCATCAAGCCATTTTATTTTATACCATTTTTAATATGATTCCTTGGTATCGAAATTGTGATTTGTGATGTTGAGTGGCTATCTACCATTCTAGCAAGATGACCACCCTATTGCCACTTGAGGTTTTTATTTGATAGATTCAATGATTTCTCTGACTTCCCTTTGTTTTTTTATCTAATATGTTACGTCATCTTGTGATATATCCATGTGATATTGAGTACGATTCTGCATTGTGCACATAGCATGGTTCTAAGTTTGAGGCTAAGTCTTCTAGTTAGGTTACATGCTTCAGCTCTATAGGTAACTAGTGGGAGAATGCATTTGTAGTATCTCCTTTTTAGGACTAATTGGATACTTATTTGTTCTTGGATTTAGATTGCTACCCTTGAACCTCGAAGTAATTCCAAACCTTATTTCTTCTTTCGAGGATTCAATGGAGATTCGTTGTCCTAGCTAAATGTAGTAGTTTACACTCTTCAGCTCAGCATTTTCAATGTTACCGTTGTGTCTCTGTCCCTAACAAGCTTTCTTTTACATTACCTTTGTTTTATGGAAGACAAACTTCGCTGCTTTTTTCATTTAGCTCGTCCAGCGTTATGCAAATATCATGAAGCTTTTCAGTAAAAAGATAATGCCATCAGCGAACCTGAGGGTACTTGGGTATTTGCCATTTATACTGATTACTTAGTGCTTCTTTGTGACACAGTCAGTCAGACTGACATTTTTACTCTTGGAGCGCTACTACAAGACCTTACTTTCTTTAAAACTACCAGCAATCTCATGAGGACCCGCACAAAGGTTCCATGCATCCAAGGCGAAACTTGAAATTTGCACAACGGACTGTGTTCTAACAACGATAATTTTCAGTGTGTCCCTAAGATATTTGCACTATCGGCAACCATCAAGGTTCACATAATGGCACAAGCCAAGTGTGCACTTGTAAAATCTGCAATACTCGTTTAACATAACTGGCTATCAATTATTTTACGAAATGACCTCCGGATAATGACTTGTCTAAATTATTTATACTGTTTAGTATTTTGTCTTCAAATGCAACATCATTTCGCCGCTTTTATAACTGTCTAGAGAGACACAAGAGTAATAAAACTCGTGATGTTATGTCTTTCTTTGTTTAGGCCTTTGTGTTTTACCATAATAAAATTCTTCCTTTCTTCTTTTGTGTGTTAGTATAAAATAACGAATGTCTTCTTTGAAGAAGCGTCATCAATAAAAAAGATGTTATTTTCTAAACCCAATTTATTTATACCCCGGGTCAACTGACAGTAAATTTAAAAGAAAAAACAAAAACTCAATCAGTTCATTTTCAAAAATGAAAGAAGACCATAATGAAGACAAATTCGACAAGTAAACTATAACACAGTTCAGCTAAGTATCAAAGTATTCAACAATCGATCAGAGGATGGAATGTTTCTGAGCATCCATGAATAAAAATCGATTTTAGGGGCCCTCACTGTTTCATGAGCCCTGATCACTCTAGGGGGCCTTCTGATGACCAAGGTGCCATAAACATCCCCTCAGCTCGGTCATGCCTCGGGATAGCTCTAGACTCCAGTCAATTGTTACGTAGTATTTCTTTTGACTAGCTTAAGAATTTACTTCGTTGAAAAACCATTTGTCAAGCTGAATTTATTAGTTTCTCGCAGTAAATTTCTAATTGAACTTGATATATGTTCATCACGAGTCTTTCTGCGTGCGTTGTTGGACATAGACCTTCCCCACGATTCACAATCTTCCCTATCTCAGGCGTATTCTGCCGGTCTCAGTTGCGCATATGATCTCTGGGGATCCATGTGGTAAGTTGCGATGTCCATTTGTTGTCTGCCATTCTTACGACATGGCCGGCCCATTGCCACTTGAGTTTTCTAATGGACTCCATGATGTCTCTATTCTGTCTCCTCCCAGATGTATTATGCTGATCTCCCTGTGGGAGGCCAAGTATAAGTTTTTCATAGGCACGCTCGATGGTTTTCAGTTTGAAGATCTGTCTCTTGGTTACGTTCCGTGTTTCAGCCAAATTACTTTGAGATAAACTAATAAATCTATGCATAAGAAATCGAAGTAATTTCTCAAACGTTTTACTACGTAACAATATTTTCAGTGTTCCCAATGGTATGCACCAGACAACTTTGGCTAACCACTGCACCAGGCAAGGTGTTTAATATACAATGTCATGCTTTTTCACTAAGCATATCTTTGTTTGGTACAACGACACAAAAATGAGGTACCCGATTCAATCAATCTCACGTAACACACGGAGAAAAGTGTTCCTATTTAAAAAATTACTTTGCTGAAAAAAATGTTAACCTAAATTTATTATTGTGTGTGTCAAATCAAATATGATAGATATTGGATTGAGATAAACTAATGAATTTATGTATAACAAATTAGAGTAATTTTTCAAAGTTCTACTCCGTAACGCTTTTTTCATTCGAAGTCAGTATGTTTTATCCATGTGAGTGTTTTTTCCGCAAATAGTCACCCTGTCTAATTTGTTATTCAATTTAAAACCGCCCCGTAATACTCAGTTTAATTCAATAATTCGATATTTTTTTGTAAAATAAATATATACGAATAAAACAAATTATATTTCATTAATCATAATGAATTTAGGCGTATGAAACGTTCTTGTCAATTGCGGCCTTTCACGCTTTCTTTGAAAGATGACTGACACGGAAGATGACGATTTTCGAATAAATGCCCTGAGGACCGTCTTGTTGACTGTGGAAGTCTTTTATATGTCTCGAGGCCTGCAAACAGAGTTATATGTCTGAAGCATATTGATGGATTAGTCCATATAGGTATTTCAAATTGCTACAATGCTATTTGGTTTCGTTTCAACTACATATAATACACTTTTTTCAGTTAGAGGGAATTAAAATATTGATGGAAGTGAGATGTGGATAATTCAATCTATACTTGTGATCCTAAAACACCTTGTCGAATTGTTAGGTTGGGTACTTTGGTAGAAAAGCCACTTGAAGATGTTTCCCTAACTAACAACAATTCCTACAGAAAATATAAATTGATTCGCATGCAGTCCCTGATTAAAAGTGACATAAGAGATTTAATATTCACATTAGTGAAAACCCAAAAGTTCTTGGTAAACTACGTGAGTAACATTTTTTTAAATCAAATTATGTGTATTATAAAATATCTTTACATTTTAATGTAAAAAAAAAGTACATGTATCATGATACGACCCTAAAATAGTAAAAAAAAGCTATGTATTAAAATCATACCTTGGAGATGTGTTTGATCAATACCGCTGTTTTGTTTTTAAATCCCTAAAACAGTTACATGATAGTCAACTAATGATTTCAACAAAGGAAGATCACACTTCGTAACCACAATATCTAATTCTGTGTATAACATAAAACCCATCGAAAAAATGAGAAAAATAATATAAGTGCATATTGACATTGAATTAAATGACATGATCATTTGACAATGACACCATATATATATATATATATATATATATATATATATATATATATATATATATATATATATATATATATATATATAAAGGGAGAGGTGAAAGACAACCATAAATGTTGTACACGCACAAACTCACTAATAAACAAAAATACCAAGTTTCTTTATTCAAGCTCTTGGAATAGATAAATTACCGAAAAATATAAATGATTTGATGCATATATATTTTCGATTTATCATAATATATATATATATATATATATATATATATATATATATATATATATTCTTATTTTCTCCTACATATTCCTTGTTTTCTGAAAAGAAACCGGATTTTGTTGTTTCTGAATATATTAGGATATTTGAATAACCCAATGGATGATCTGCTGCACTCTGTAGAGTCTCCAACCGATTTTTCGAAAATCAAAAAGGTCGTCCGAATCCTCCGCCACCAACAAAATCTAATTTACAGATAGCAACGTCAACAAAGTCGATTCATTGTCCGTATACTGTTGCCTCGAGGACATATTCCCCCATCGCTAATTGAACCGACCAGCATTCGCGGCATCTCATGCCCTCGGGGTTCGAGAATTTTTCAGGTGTCTCCCTAAGCTTTGGTTGGAATAACCTACAAATAACCTGCATATATATACATAAATACACACACACACACACACACACGGACATATACATACATACATACATACATACATATATATATATATATATATATATATATGTGTATGTATATGTATATATATATATACGCAGACACACACACATATATACACACAGACACAAACACACATATATATATATAAATATATATATATATATATATGTACACTCACACACACAAACACACACACACACACACACACACATATATATATATATATATATATATATATATATATATATATATATATATAAACACACACACACACACAAACACATATATATCTATGTACATATATTAGGAACGCTCAACCAAAACTGTCAATAAAACTGTCAACATAGGTTTCTCTCCGTTTTTAAGCTGGTCTGGTTGGTTATTTATGAATAATATGCACAGGGTGCACATAAGAAGTTCAAAAGGCTGAAAATTTGAACATTCTGTCCTTATTATGCCAACAAAAAACGTTTTGCTGTTGTTTTTTAAAATACCCCCGGGGTATGTTTCCAGTTTGAAGTTCAATTCACTATTTAGGTTTATGTTAAACTGATCCCTTATTTAGCAATCACATATTTCTTTGGAAAGTTAAGATTTTTTTAGTGATCACTGCCTCAAAAAGACGATGGGGGCTGCGTATGTGTATACATACTGCATACAGTCTATAAATCAGACTTGTAATAATAAGTGAAAACTATGCGAACATAACTCTGAGTCAAATGTGCCTGCATAATGAAAATGGGGGTTATGTAAGTACTCTCGCTACGGACAGTTAGGGTGTTTGGATATATTACAGTGAGTGATAGTCCTCATAATGACTTACATCTTTTTGTCTAGCATATATATATATATATATATATATATATATATATATATATATATATATAGGTTGGCCCCAAAATGCTGGGCAAATTTTCAAGAGAAACATACATACCTACCTACCTACCTACCTACCTACATACATACATACATACATACATACATACATACATGCATACAAAGTCATGTATGTCTGGAACACACATTAAAATTAACTTATGTCTGTGCTAATAATATATTCTATGCATCCCGTTTTTTTTTTAGCTTATTTCTATTGGACAACTTCATAAAATAGAGCAATAAATATCACACTGCTTTAAGCAATTTTCATTTTTATTTAAATTAAATTGGTCTGTCTGGCTTGCTGGGTTTATATGTATGTATGTATGTATGTATGTATGTATGTATGTATGCATGTATGCATGTATGTATGTATGTATGTATGTAGGTAGGTAATTGAAATGTTCCCAGCCTTTTTTGGCCACTATATATATATATATATATATATATATATATATATATATATATATATATATATATATATATATATGTGTGTCTGTGCGTATGAGTGTGTATGTACATGTGCACTATATCTGTTTTCTTCCCTGAATCCTCTCGCCCTCTTTCTCTCTCTCTATGTCTCTCTCTCTCCCTCTTTGTCTTTTCCCATAACCCTGCACCAGTGAATAACACACTGTCGACAGGATATCTGCACAGTAACGCCCAAAAGATTCTTTTTTTATTCCACATATCCCCATAATGCACAAAGGAAGAGTGAAGATACGACGTTGTCCCTGGCCCTCTTATTACACAAGGTCGCTTTGCTTTTATAAAGTCCAGTTTTACAACGATGGTCTCACGGAATTTTACCCGCTTAGGTTTTGCACTTCTTCTGTAAGGCGTTTCCCATTTCCAACCGGCATTGGCATTATAAAATCTCTCTAATCCTCTCACATGATTTTATGTCGTACTTAAGTGAGCCCAGTAATTATCAAATGTATGATAGACTTCGATGATTTTTTCGGAATTGAGGCAAATGTTCTCTATACTAAATACATATATATTTTTGAATTGACAAATAAATATTGATAAGTTTTAAGAAAACAGGAAGTGTGAGATGGCTGAGTGGTTGGCAGCACGGAGAAATGAAGCATACATAAATACATCCATGCATATTTACGTATCTTTTGTCTATTGGAAACAGTATTTGATCAAGTTATTTTACGTTTGGTTTAAATTAATTACTCTATTTTCATTTCTTTATTATTTCATTTTTCACTTATGTTATAATTTTGTTATAACTTTCTGGTTTTTAAATTTCTCTTCAGTCATTCGCCATCTTCTAAACACGGGTTAATCATTATCATGCACCAAATTTCCACACTTCTTATATATATATATGAGTTGAATACATGGAAAATTAGTATGTTTAATTGTACGATTGTATGTCTTGTCCGAGTCCTTTTATAACTACAAAGTTAAAATAGATTCATCCATGAGAAAGAGATTTGGATGTCTAATTACTCAATTACTGAGTGGTTAAAGGATAAAAAATAAGTCACAGAATACACACATCCAGCATGTTTTGTAAGCATATAGACTAATACACACACACACACACACACACACACATATATATATATATATATATATATATATATATATTTAACTTACGTAAGTAAGCCCTGTTTCAAATAAGGATGCGTAGTATGAAATAACATCTACATACAATACATTATGATAACACCCTTTGTAAAATACCGAACTACATGGATGAGATAAGTCAATATTCATTATTGAATAAAAAGTGCTCAGTGTATTATCAAGGCACACGGATCACCTAATGATTACATAAGATCAGAGAAAAAGAGAAAAAGAAAACTCTACTCTTGTTTCATGGTAGATCCATTCTTCAAACGTGGTGAGCAATATTTTGCATCGGGATAATGACGTTTGAACTCATTCTTTGGAATTAATTCAATCAGGAATCAACATTGCAACTTCACCCCCCATGCTGCACAAAACACACACACACATATGAATATATATGTTTGTGTGTGTATGTGTGTGTATGTGTGTGTGTGTGTGTGTGTGTGTGTGTGCGTGCGCACGTGCTTTGTGCAGTGAAGAGAAGTGAAAATGCAATTTCGTTCCTCGTCCCGTTATTTCGCATGGTCGCCTCGTGTTTATACTCATGCCATAAAACAATGTCTTCTGGGTCTTTTAATGCAATGATTTTGGCGCCTCTTCGTATGAGTTCAAATCATCTAGATTTCACGCTCACTTTATGCTAGACCTACCTCACATTTACACATTTACCAATTCTTTTCACTAATGCCTAATTTTCACACATTTACTTCACTTTCACTCATCTACCTCAGCTTTACACATCTACTTATCCTCAACACATCTACCTCTTCTCTACGCATTTACTTTACTATTACACATTGACCTTTACTCATCTAGATCTTCTGGACACATTTTCCTCATTATTGACATACATACTGCAACCTTACACATATACTTGATCTCTAAGCATCCACTTCATATCCACACTTCACTTTTAAACACCCAACTCATCTCAGCACATCTACTTACCTTTACACACATACCTCACCTTTATGCATAAACCAACATCACACATGTACCTCACCTTAACACATCCATTTCATTCCTACAAATCAACCTCACTTGCACACATCAATTTCATCTCTGCAAATCTATTTCACCTCAATACATCTACCTCACTTTTATAGATCTTCTTCAACTGAGTATATAAACTTCACCTTCACACCTTTTTTTACACATCGACCCAACTTTTACACATCCACTTCACATTTGAGCAGCTACCTCAAATTACACATCTACCCCTCATTTGCACATGTATCTCATCTTTACACATCTACTTCTATTTTACACATCTACCTCATATGTATACATTTACTTTACCTTTTTACATCTCCATCCTCACACATCTAGATCACCTTTACTTATGTAACTCACATTCAAATATGTACTGTACCATCACTTATCTACATCTCTGAGTATCCAATCATTCTACACATCTACCTTTCCTTTGAACATCTACCCTACGTATACATACCAAGTTCAACTTTACACATCTACCACAACTTTCACTTCCACACCTCTACCTTCCTCATCCACATCATCTCTACACATCTAACTCACCATTACACATCTACTTCGAAATTAAATGTACACATATACCCCATCTCCACACATTTACTTCACCTTCAGACATCTACCTTATCTCTATGTATCTACCAAAATTTTATACATAATCTTCAGCTTCACACATTTACTCAAACTTCACGAACCTATCTCACCTTTACACACCTACCTCACCTTTATACATCTACTTTTCGTTTTGACAAATACCACAGCTTTACATTTACCTCATTTTTCACGTATCTACCTCATCTTTACAAATTTACCTCAGCTTAAAACATCCACCTTGCATTTACAAATCTACTTCATTTGTACTGTCCATTCCAATTCATTTTACCTCTATACATCTACATTTTCACACATGTAGTTCATCTTTACACATCAACTCCACCTTCACACATCTACTGCACATTTACAGATCTACGCCATCTCAAAGCATCCATTCATATCTAAAAATTTACTTCACCTTAAAGATATACCCTCAGATATGCATCTACGTCACTTTTACACATCTACATCATCTCTACACGTGAGATCGCCTTCACACAAGCATTTCATCTCTGCACATCAATCTAATCTCTACACATGTACCTCATCTGTACACATTACGTAACATTTATACATCCACCTCACCCTCACTCGTCTATCTCATCTACTCACCTTTACGTATCTACCCAATTTCGACACATTTACCTCATCATCACGTACATATTTTGTCCACATTATCTCCCCTCTACATTTAAACCTCACTTTTACTCATCTAGTTCACCTTTACACATCTTCTTCGTTTCTACGCATCTGCCTCACATTTACATCTCAACTTATACATGCTTCTCACTTTCTTATATCTATTTCGTTTACACCTCTACTTCAAATTCGAACATCTACTTTCTCTCTACGTGTGTACTTTAGTGATGTACTTCACTTTTACTCATCTACGTCACCTTTACGCATCTATCCCTCATTTGCACATGTACCTCACCTTTACATAGGTACCCAAACTTCACACATGTGACTCAATTACACACATACCCCATGTTTACACATCTACCTCATCTCTTTAATTCTTCTTCATATTCCCACGTATACTATTTCTATTGATATTCGGACTATCCTCATCTTTGTTGTTTTTCATACAACGTTTCGGCCGTTGCACTCTACGGCCTTCGTCAGGTATCAATAGAAATAATAACAGAATATCAATAGAAATAATAATAATACCTCATCTCAAAAATTCCGAGATATCCCACGTATACCTCTACAAATCTAATCAACCTTTAAACATCTATCCCACCTTTATACATCTAACTCCTCTTTAAATCTACTTCACACTCACACTTCTACCTTTACACATGTACCCCACCTTCACTTGTCCATCCCAGCTTTACACATTTACCCTTGATTTACACATCTACCACATCTCATACATCTCATTAAATTTACTACACATTCACATGTCAACCTCTAAACAACTACCTTTACACGTGTACCCCAACTCCGATCATCTACCTTACCTTCAAGACTCCACCTCACGTTTACACATCTAGTTCGTTTCTTTAAATATACTTCACATACACAAATCTACCATTACACAACAAATTTACCTTTGAACTTGTACCCCATCTTCACACATAGACCCCATCATAATACATCTACTTCATGTCATTACTTATACTTCATATTCACACTTCTACCTTAACAAAACAACCTTACTTTTACCTAAGTGCCTCATTTCTACTTATCTTCTTCACCTGCCGCTTATCATCCATGTATGCTTACTTCCACATATTCGTGTTAATTTGTATATTTGTGTGTGTGTGTGTGGGTGTGTATGTGTGTTCATGCAGCAATCTTCCATGGATATATGTTTCATTAAAAAGGACGGACAGATGGGGCACTTTTTTTTAAATATGACCATGCATCACTACTAGAAGCTTTTTGATTGATCAGACTTGTCGCTCAGTCCCAGTCACGTTAAATAACAGAAAAAGAAAGGAAAAAAGTGTGTTATCATGAAAGAAAGTGATGCAATTAAATAATGTGACGTCATTAAAAGATGTAATGTGAATTTTTTCAGCAGTCGCTAATATTGTCATGATAGAATGTCCAAGGTTCGCCTTTTTGTTCATTTAAAAAAAGGCCGAAAAATGGCCATAAACTACCCAAAAGGCCATTTACGATTCTTATTGAAAATAATGCTTGCTGACATTTTCCAAACATATCACAACATTTCACAAGTATGAGAATCATTTGACTCAGAGGGTAACTTGCTCTTCTATCTTCTCCTTAGCTTCTTTGTACTACTAGTACTACTACTGCAGCTACTACTACTACTACTACTACTACTACTACTACTACTAAATTTGACGGTGGATGCATCATTGAACATATTGTTCCTATGGTGCTTTAGTTACTTTTATCTTGTTTATGTTCGAGATGATGTGAGTCTGAATCTCATGAATGTAAATATTGTCAAAATACAATCAATGATACTTCCAGATCTTACTTCTGGCCATTATCAAGACCTGGGGGAAATTTTTGGGCGCTTAGTATTTTTTCAAATTTAGGATAATTTGGCATTTGCCATTGATGCAGTAGAGAGGATTTTTCACTGTGTCGATGTATATCAATTGTTGAATACGCCAAGAGTCCTAGTTCCTAAACTGAAGGAAAATCTCGACGAGTTTCATGTGTCTTGATTATATAATGAGTGCTTCAAGGATTTCAAGTATTTCGTGCAATGATTATTGTGTAGTATACGTGTGCAGGATGAACACAAAGTCTTTTGCTGATCTCAAACATATAGACGCCATTTTGATACTAGTGATTACAACGCCATCTGTTGAGAAAACGTTCTTTTAATTGGTACGTGTAATGCCACAATATCAGTGTTTCTATCTAGCATATTTTTCAGGTCTTTTTATATAACTCTGCATTACCAGTATTGGATATTATGCTAAATATCGAATCACCGTAAGATAACGAATGGCCCGACTAACCACTTTTATTGTTCACTGATTCTTTTTTCTTTGAATGTCTGTGTATCTGTGTGTGTCCCCGGATGCTCCTGTTTACATTATTTGATCTAAAACCTTGTAAATTTACATAAGTATACCACTACGCACCATCTAAAATTTTCAATGAATTGCTTTGGGAGGGGTCTATGATTATTTGAACCCTTTCTCAAGAAAATATGTTCTTAGATAGAAATCTGGTCTTATTTTGTTTTTATTTTTAGACAATTTTACATATTCTTTTAGATGATTTTAGATATTCTCTCAGATGATTTTTGATTTCTTTTTAGATAACCAGTTCTGATATAGGGATTCATTTTTGCAGGGTACGGATATTTCTATTATTTTCTCTCTTTGAGTAAACAGGTTCGTGCCTTAGATTTCCCAAACCTTAGGCTAGTACCTCGTATAAATATATGTATGTGTTTGCGTATGCGTTCGTGTGTGTGTGTTCGTGTGTGTGTGTCCTTTCCTGTTCTTTCGAAATACATAAATATTGATCCTACATCTGCGAATCCACGACTGGTGAAATGATTTCTCGTGGAGGAAAACAAGTGAGTGTTTTTATTTTTATTTTATTTATGGTTGCTAGCTATTAGAAGAGTAATGCCCCGAGGAATTTCCATAACACGTAGCCCTTATTCCAGTATTGCCTTAGCGCTCTGAGATTTTGCTCTAAGGCCGGTTCTGAGCTTACATGCAGAGCGTACGCAAATCATAACAAACAAGTATTGATATTTCCAAAGGAAAAAAATATCTGCGTTTCACGTTGGAAATTTGTATCTCTTTTGATTTTCTTTCTATTATTGATACTAGTTTACCCCTGTCATGAAAAATGACAGCACTATTCGAATAATTTCACAATTGCACTGTTCTCAGGAAATGCCACAGGCCAATCCATTAACAGCGCAGAAAATGGACCGGACGGGCCGAGTCCAGACTGTGACTAGCACTAATGCCCTTGAAAACACCTCTCCCCTGTCTCCGTTGCTTGTTACCAAGTCTACTTTCAAATGTCTGGGAAACTTTGAGACGGGGGAAAACTTGTAATGCGTGGGCAGGGACGGCAGTTGCCATAGTCAGCGTGAAAGCATTGACTTATTGAACACAGAGAAAATATTTTTTAAAAAAAGCTTGTTGTTTTAAATATTATTGTGTTAATGCCCCTGGAATTTCGAGCATTCGTTGAAAAGATTAAGGGAGACTACACAGTGATTATCATTCAATATTGATCTGGTTGGTCCAAAATGACCATGGAGACACCGACAAATACTTTAAAAAACAAAAAACAAAACAACATTACTAAGCCGTACCTAGTGGTGTACTATTGCAGAATTCCAAGGTCGTAGCTCCAAAAACATAACCATAAACGGTTGGAGACACAAACGGACACTTGGCTGGTTGGTCAGACAGGTCACCCGTGGGCTACGAATATTCGATATCATAGCGTGTGATATGAGTACATTTATGAACTTTGTCTTAGTCTGGCACAAGGACACCATTGGAGATCGATTTCAAATATAGTAATTATAACCTTGGAGTCTAACTTTTCAACCACTGCTCAGTTGGGAGACACAAATTATCTATGGAATATTCATATTTATTTTATTTGATCATTGTACGTTGTAAACTTCTGTTCCGCTCCAAAACGCCGAAAATGTAAGGAATTATTGATATTTCCTTCGTTTAGTTTAGTCAGGTACCAGACAATAGACATGGGACACTCAGTATCAACTTCAGAACAAATAATCGTCTATGGAACAAGATTGCTAAGCGTTACTGTAGGATTTGGCAACTGATACTTAGTCAGCACATCGTCACAAGTTTGAAACATTCAATGTTGAATGACTTTACTGTTCAGAAAGATTTCCCTGATAAACAATGCTCTAAAAATTCAAGGATTTACATTCACTGAGCCATGTTAAGTAAGGTATAAGGTAAGGGGAGTGTGAAAACCAGTGAAGATATACTGCAGACAATAACCAATTATGGATAGTTTATGAGTAAAGTTTATTACAGTAAAATATTACGAGTATCGTTCATCTCCTGAAGATGGACCTCCTGGGTGTATGAATGATATGCACGTATTTTGCGAAGAATCTTACCATAAAAATGCAGTGAAAAAAACCGAAAAAAAATGTTTGTCAGTTGTCATTGATTAATGCTAACGTTCATGACGGACTAGGCAAAGAGAAGGAGAAGCAATCGGAATAAATGAACATTTCTGCGTGCAAATAGATTGGTATTTCCTGTTTCATCTACTTTGGTAAAAGGGATTTATTTAGAAAGTCATGAATCAATCTTTTTTTTTGGAAGAAAGCTCGTGTTGTGTTGTAAGGTGTAAATCTATCTTTGATCATGGTATGGTGCAAGGGTTTCCTGTTCACTGAAACTATAAATCGCATGAACGATTCATAAAATAAAATTTGCAAAAGATTTGGGTATTAAAGAGAACCATAACTTAAAACAGGGTATGGTTCTCTTTAATAACATAGAAACAGCGAAGGAGAGAGATAGGGCAGAAGGCACAAGCAGAGGGAAACTGGGCTCAAAAAGATTAAAGAAACCTCGTATCAGGGATACTTCCCCAGGCGCTTAACCTTTGGCTCCAGATAGCTACGCTGTTACTCCCGAGTTTCCGTCGGTGGTCTCTCGACCTTCTCCTCAAGTCTCAATCATTTTCTCGTATATATATATATATATATATATATATATATATATATATATATATATATATATATATATATATATATATATATATATATATCACTGGTGTGGACCTTGATTCACGTCAACCGCAAGATTTACTCATGAATTTCATATCAACATGTCAACATCGTGATTATTAATTAAAATATATCAGCCACCAAATACTCATGAATTGCATGCCTATACGTCAACAGCATGTTTCATTTCTGCTGTGTTATAAATTAACCCATGGCTGTGATTAACCCTTACCCTATATCCTTCAACTTGGCAAAACTATGTACTCAACCCCCTACTATTACACACTATGCAAGAGCAGAAGTGAGGACACGATCCAGCTATTCTGAAGATTAGAGAGAATCCAAGCATGTTCGTAGATGTATACCCTACGTGGAATGAAAATACGAAAGATAAAAATAACACTGATTGAAAATTACATGCAAATACACATATTTACTATATTTATGTAACCCATTTGGAATAAATGTTTACCACTGACTCCAATATCAACCCCAAACCATAAATGTAACTTGTAAACCGAGTTTTTTTTTATTGTAACCGAGCTCCTTCTATGTTTAGCTCAAAAAAGGTTTATTGATTGTCAGCTCATTTTTTTTTTGTGTGTGTGTAGCTAGTTGTTTGGCTAGCACTCATTGAGGGTCGCATCCATACTTGTCGTCTTGTTCCAAAGTAAAGCCAGTAAATATTAATAACTGATCGATCACTGGACTTTTTGCTAGTGTTCGTGGAGATATGTATGGAGTATATTTTGACAAAAATATCTGTTAAGTCACGATGACCACAGAAAAGTTCATTTTTTAACCATTAAAAACATTTTTTGCATAGTTTTCATAATGTAACGAGCAAAAAATGAGCCCATGCTCAATATATGAATATAATTCTAACAACTTCAAAATATACGAAATAAGAATGTTGAAATATGAAATAGACGAAAGTAAAAAATGCAATTTTGCTAAATAGCTGTTTTTAGTTGTTTCTCCCCACATGATTAACCCTTGTTAGATAAGATGGATTAATTTTGCCACTGCATTAATGATTCGATCCATTGTATGTCAAATTCTTCTTGTTCTGGATTTTTCATGTTTTCATAAGCATTATTGAAATGTTATACAGACAGACAGATTTTTACCGACCCTGTTTTATTTAAAATTATCAGATCCCTTTAAAAGTCATTTCCACTTCTAGATAAACAATTACTTTTACTAACCATTACTAATGCATAGGTTTGCCCCCTACTTGGTTCTCCACATCAGTGGTCATTTACTATATTAAAGTAAACTTAGCAAATGTGAATAACTGATCAACATCTGGACGTATTACAATGGGGGAAAGGTTAGTGCGCCAAAGTTCAACTCTCGCAAAAATTGTGCAGGGTAAAATTGTGTTTGATTCTCTTCATGTGCCCCACATTGTCTATTTCAAACTTTTTGTTTATCAGCCTTTAAGGACCACTGCAAAAAATGGGGGCGTTGGGGGGCCTTTCCCTGTTATGTTGGCCTATGGCGTGTTAACACGGAGACAAAATAGATCCATACTGTTCCAAAGAACATTAATTCAAAGTGAATGTGAATTGTATAAGCCAGAGTTTGAACACGTCATGCTGATCCTATTCTCTGTGCAAGGCGACCTTGCACCCATTCCCTCTCATTTAGCTTTACTAAATACCAATAATAATGATAATCGAAGTCAAAAGAGCACGGACACTCAACATAGGTCAGCGGGTTAATTGGCAAACAAATTGCTTCGGTGCAAGTGTTGATTTCGCCTGCCCTGCATACACCCCACCAGTAGTTGACTCCTACCCCCTTTATAACTTGCACTCCTCGGTGCCTCCAGACCCCAAACCATTTTATCCCCTTCCTTTCTCTCAGTTTCTATGAATGCTATTTTCACTCTCTTTTTCTCTCCCCTGGTCATGTCGGTGCCGTTATTGGTTGGTGGTCCTCCACAACGCCAGACGATTAATAGTCAGAAACGGCAGGCTTGGCACCGCGCGAAGAAATTTCAACAATCGGCGCCGTTCGTCTTGATGTATGGTCGACCGAGTCACGAAGAGGCAAGATCAGGGACAACACAGGGCTTGGCTGGACACCTAGCCCTTTTCCCTGGAAACATTTATCATCTCCTCATTCAGAACCGACTATCCAAGAAGCGAGAGCCAAAAATAATGTCAGAGAAAAAACAAACAAAGGAAATACAACAATAAAAAGAAAAAGGAAGAGAAAAAACTCGTTGGATAATAAAAAAGAAGTTTTTCTTTCCCTGTCGTTCGAGCCTTCAGAACGTTGTCAGCCACTGCTATCTTTTCTTAATGGAGGCATATCCCGCTTCTCGAAATTTCCTTCACGTTACTTTTACAAAGAAAGGAAGAAAGCGAAATTAGCGTTCAGCGTTTGTTTAGCAGGAAGCTGTTATAGAGGCAACGTGCACTCTTTCCCTTCCATCTCTATCCGAATTTTTTGCACTCTCTATCACCCGAACCTTCAACGACTCAAGCTCACCATTATCGCTGTTTTTGCCCTATAAAACGATGATAATCTTTACGCCATTTCAGTTTATGCAAGGATTGTACTTTTGGATAGTGGAAGAGACCTGTACTATTCCTTCGGGCAAAAAAAAAAACTGAAAGAGCAAAAAAGAAAAGAAAAATTGAGTTTTAAACAACTAAAACTTTTTTTCCATAATTTGAAAGTGTCAGAACAAGAGAAGTCTGGTTAATCACCCGAAAAAAAACAAAAGAAGCAAAACAAACAAAAAACGTGACGTGTGAAACTTCTTTTGACAACATGCCGTATTTTGGGTGATCAATTACAAAATTTTGAAAAAGGGAGGATAAAATGAGTCACTTATCCTGATTTTTGTTGGGCAGGGATCACAAAAAAGTCCGAATTTCAAAAAAACAAGCCCCAATTTTACTGGACTCAAACTAAGGGTTCAATTTAGCATAGCCATATTATGAATTGAGCCTCTGTCCCTCACACACACCAGAAAACCTTTTTGAGATTCTCAAAAAGCAATGGAAGTGTTCTTTTGAGATATATAATAATAAAGTGAAAATTTTTAAATCTCTAGTCCTCTAGCTCCCTTGGTGCAGTATGTAAGTGCAGTAAATAAACGCATACATATTTACATTGCCAGACAACCAGTCAGCTGGCCAACCTGAAAGAATAAAACTGGAAAAACCTGTGATGACATTTCTGGTGACAGTTTTGGTTGACCGTTTCAAACTGTGAGACGAGTTAGAAAAGTTCAACTGAAAAGTTCAACAGACAAGTAAACAAAAAGGGTAAAATTAGATTCTTTTTTTATGGAACAAAAGGCAAAAAATTCCTGCTTCATGGCGTCGAACGGCAATTTGTTTAAGAAGCTGGAAACCACACGTCAAAACACTTTCTGGTTTTAAAATTAATGTCCCGTTCTTATCCCAAGATTCATAAAAGAAAACAATGAAATGTTCGTGAAAATTAACTTTTAGTATACCATATATCTTTCTGTCACTCATGCATTGACTCTCTCTCTCTCTCTGTCTCTATATCTATATGTCTGTCTGTCTCTCCATATATATATATATATATATATATATATATATAGTCCAGAATGCCTTGCAGCTTTAGACACTTGATGTATAAAAACAAAATGAAAAGAAATCTCATTCCAGTGGATTATTTCCCAATATCAGCTGAAGTAATTTATGCAGTTTTTTCGGTGGTTTTATATTTTACACAGTATTAGACATTATAGAACCATGTGTGAATTTTTCTGGTCAGTATCATCAGTTGATTAACAGGTAACCGTTTCGGCGACTTGAAAACTAAACAGTAATACTAACATGCCTCCCCAGCAAAGTTGATAAGATATCACTTCTTCTTGAAGTATGATTTTAATAACTTTATCTTATCATTTTTCGGGCTGTGTCATAATACATATTGTTTGTTATTTCATAAGGGGTATCATCATAATTTATTGAACTTGGATAATATTTTATACTGCACGATATTTAATCTTGAAAGGCTTATTTAAGTATGTTACCCGAGAACCGTATTTGACGCTGATGAATCAATGATCATAACTCCATAAATGATCGGTTCTGGGTGTCATCCGTGTTCATCTATGTCAATATTAAATCTGTTATGTCTGGTTTAATCGGGGTCTGCATTCAATTTTTTTTCGTTAATAAATTAATATATACATGGATTAATTGATTAGTATACTATACATGTTTTTGGGGGGGTCTCATCTTCAGTAGCTTGTAGATTTCCAGACAGAATGAATTTAGCATCAGATGTTTTGCTTTGGAACCAAAAAATGGAAATCAAAAAAAGATTCCTGAGATGTCACGATGGTGATCCGAGACTCTATCGTGCCGGTGAAGAAAACTGTGGTGGTATGGTTGGATATTTTGCAGCAGCAATTATGGGTATTTTATTGATTGTGTTGATCAGAAGGGATGGGCATTCTAAAGCATCAGTTGTCATTGATACTTGAGGGGTGGATTATAGTTTATTGTCAGATTGTTTGGTTACTTGGTAAGTTGGGGATGAGACTATTTCTAGTGATGATCAAGATAGTAGGTCGAGAGTGTCCTTGTTATGTGCGATCGAATATCCTTCGGGAAATAAATGTTTTGTATCCTTATAGTGCATTGTGGATGTTCTAAAGAGTCTAGTGGCTTTGAATTGAACAATTAAAATACCATGAATATGTTTCTATAAGTAGGAGTGTGTGTGACTGAATGCGGTTCCTGGTGTTGAATATACATAAAAGGGGATTCGGTGTGGATAGGATAGGATATGTTCGTGACATTAAATACATGTTGGTGGGTATCCAAGTTTTAAACATGAGGTCGTTGTGAGGAATGAGAGTATATGAAGATTGAGGGATGTTTTGACGTCGGAAGAAATGTAGTCCAAAGAATATTGTGTTAGTCAGTATAAAATGATTATGAGTAAGAGGATTTTACGTTTGAAATCGCTGTAATTGAGGCTGTTAGGTTTAATGTTAAGTTCTTTAGGGGAGAGAGTTTTAAGTTTGTTAATCATCACATTTACATGTTGTTCTCGAATTTTAGTTGTGTTGAGAGGCGTTTTTTTTCTGTTTTTTCTTCTTCAATATTTGTGAATCTGTGCTGAAATTGTTGTCTGGGGTGCGAAAATTTAGTTTTACTGGGAGTACGTTTGGATGATTGGATAATTAGATTATGCGCCTGTAGTTGTGAAGTCCAATGTTGAATTACCACTCAGACTTGCTTTTAATGTGCAGTTTGCATTTATTATATCCTAGGAAGCATATCACATTTTTGCTTCTGCGGTAAGAATTATGGTAAAATTATGGTATGGTATGTAAAAAAATCTTATGCCCGTAGTTATTAAGTCCAATGTTGAATTACCACTCAGACTTGCTTTTAATGTGTAGTTTGCATTTATTATATCCCAGGAAGCATATTGCATTTTTGCTTCTGCGCTAAGATTATAGTAAGTAAAAGGTCTTGTTAGTGGTAGAGCTAGTGAATGAGTAGGTGTGCTTCAGGTGATTGCAGTATAGACTATTTCTTACGTCGCAGGGTTGGAAAATTAAACAGTTTTAAGAATGGTATTATGCGGGTTGTTTATTATAAAGTTACTGCTAATTTTGTCTTCGATGTTTTGGGGTCCGCAGTAGGCAATGACATATGGTTCTAAGAATATTTATTTGAGTTCCGAGTGTAAGTATATTCCATTCCTCATCAATTATACATGACAGATATGGGAGGGTATGGTGGAAGGTGATTATGAGTTGTATGTGGCCGGGGTTTTGTTAACGTTAGAGAGTGTAAGGATACTAATATATATATATATATATATATATATATATATATATATATATATATATATATATATATATATGTGTGTGTGTATATATATATATATATATATATATCAACTTAAAGGTTAATAGAAATTCTTCGGTTGAATATGTTGGTCGAGAATCAAGAATCGAAGAAGTTTTTCAGTAAAATTAGTATTTTTAAAGATGATATCATAGGTTGGTTTGCATGCAGTCTGAGATTAAAACTGACACAATGGATTTAATATTCACGTAGATGAACATTCAATAACAGTGACACAAACAGCTAGTCATGTCTTTTATCATACTTACTGATCCCTCATCGTTGAATACGATTTGAAGTAACCCACGAATGATATGTGGTATGAAATAATAATATACAACATACATGATACCTTATTTGAAATGACAAAAAATGTATGAAATTAGCTATATAATGAGGAAATGGAGGTGGTGTTTGTTCAACCCTGCTGAGATGCCATGTTAATCAAATTATTTTGTTTTTAAATCCCTGAAACAGTCACATGACAAACAACTGATGATCCCAACAAAAGAAATTTGCACATAGTACTATAATAGCAAAGTATACGTAAAACAGCGGGAGAAATACTAAAGAATATTACATCGATTGCATTGACAGACATTGGGAAATGATTGGCTAAAGATTTTCGCAAAGTTTTTTTTTGATGACATAGACTTCATATATATATATATATATATATGGGTTTGTGTGTGTGTGTGTGTGTGCGTGTGTGTGTGTGTGTGTAAGTAAATTGGTAGATATAATGAATACTTATGGAATGTTCACAGTAAATTTGTTCCATACGTCTTTGCAATTTTCAAGTGTGTTCTGTAAAAAAAAAAAATGTGATCCCATATATACCCTGTTTTTGTGCGTTAATTTTTTTTTTTTTTTGTATTATGTTCAGCGTCCATGATTAGAAATTATTTGCTTTACGGTTGTTAAAAGATTATCTCGAAAACCTTTTTTTAAAAAAAATAATATTTGTTGTCTTAGACTCAAAATCGCTGCACTTACCTTCTGAATCTTATATTTACGTATTTCCCTTTCAAGGCAGGGGTCGGTGTTCAAGTTCAAATAAAAACCAGATTTTCAGTTGCAAATTCCCTACGCAGTAAGGCCTTTTTGAGGGGGGGGGGTATCGCCTCAACACAACACTCCTACCCTTCCCACTTGACCTTATGTTGTATTCAGCTTAAAAGAGCAGAATATCAACTGTAGGGACTTTCATATTGAATCACGGTAAAATATCTTTCTAACGGCACTATTCATGCCTTCAAACAGCACGCTCTTTTTTTTTCTTTTTTTTTTAAGAGATTATTTTTGGAGATTATACCATTTTCACGAGAAAATTGATAAATTATTTGCTCGCCGTATTTTAAGTTCGCGTGCCATATTCTTATCCACCTGTTAGAGCGGCAAATCTGTTACAGCAACATTACTTGAGGGTGCCGTAATATGATGTGTCTGCTGTAGTTTCATGGCGAAACTAATTGAATGTGGCAACAGCTGGACGCTGTGTTAAAACTCTGGGTTTTTTTCTGTTTTATGAAAACACACCACGCGCTTTTTTTTTTCTGAAAGATGCACGGAAGAAAAAAAATATTTGATGTGGCGGTTGTGTGCCAACGTTTAAAGAGGAAGAAAATATGGAGAGACAAGTGGAACAGAATCCTTTCTGATGTCGAAGGTCTAAAACAGACAAAACAACAAAAAAATCAAATGACAGCTGCGACAACAAATTAAATACGCAGGGTGCTCTATATTTGTACCCCCTTCTCCGTTCGCAGCCCCCAAACCCTCAAAGAAAGAACCAACGCTCAAGATTGTGGAAATCTTATGGAATCCGCATTTATTATCGCAATTATTTATGTTATGGTTTTCAAAAGCTTTTTAGGAATGACATTTTTTTGATAATGATTGTCGTCTTGGAAGTAGTAGCAAGAGCATTACTAGTTGTCGTAGTAAACACAGGAAGAGGAAGGCGATGGAGAGGAAGATGGGAATGTTCCAGCTAAAGGTCTGGACCTAGTTTCATATCAATCCAACATGTTGTGGTGAGAAAATTGATATTTAACATATTGAGGACAAGCAGACAGATCACCAGACATTAAAGAATGGTGTCATAGTGATGCATGGACGCTTCGAAAAATGGTTAGGGTAATTGTGGAATTTTAATGTTCGGTATAAATGCAACGTCATGGTTACAAGAATCATGGTTTCTTCTCAACTGTTCACATGTGAAACTGCACACACGTTTTGCAATTAGTGCACGATAAGAATTATTGTACGTACAAAAGCTTAGTTGCACAAAATAATGTTGATATGAACGAATTGAATGAGCATTGATTCAGCCATTTCTAGCAACTTTAATAATATCAGTCTGAGAATCGATTAGTGTTGTTACTGATAGTTAAATCTACATTGCATTACATAGAAAACTGAAATACTCATTGTTGTCTTATTCAACGGAACAAACTGAACGAACTGAACAAAATAGTTCAAAGTGTAGAATAAAATGCAGTCATACCCGCACGATATTAAAATGTACCAATGCAGTTTTATTAGCCATTGGAGATAGACCGTGTCAAAATTGAATAAAGTTGAATGGCTTCACAAAATGATAATAATCGAGACCTCATGAGGTTCATCTGCTAGAAATATCTATTTAGAATAACTTTTTACATTCAATCCAACACATAAATAAACATACGCTGATACAGTTTTATTAGCCATGAGAGATTGCCAAAATTATCTTGAAACAATTTCATGTTTACATTTGCCCGAACATTCAGCGGGCACATATTTTTGACAAAGAAATAAATTGCGCAATAAGAGATTTTTGCGCATGCCGACAGTGAAAAGTTGGAAGCAACATTCAGACGAATATTGAAGAAGAGCCAGGGCTTTGAAAGTTCGGGATAGTAAAGACCTCCACCATTCCAACAATCTGTGTGGCCTTGTGCCACGTTTCACATATCATATCACGAATAAATATCGCATAGGAGTCTCTGAAAATCATACAAATTCTTAAACCCCAACTGCATCAACCCAGACTCATATGCATGCACAGTTTCCATATTACCCCACTATGAAATGAGCACTGGCGTATAGCACGGACCACTAGCTTAGAAAAGATTTTTTAAAGCATTATTTTAAAAAAATTATTATCTCACCTCAACAAGGTTCTCGTCACATTTTGGAGACAACATAGCTTTGTTTAGAATATGTATATATATATATATATATATATATATATATATATATATATATATATATATATATATATGTGTGTGTGTGTGTGTGTGTGTGTGTTTATGCGTGTGTGTGTGTGTGTGTGTGTGTGCGTGCGTGTGTTGTAGAATAGTGTTACGTGGATTTTAAAAGCAGAATAGTTTTTGGATAAGTACACAGTGACTTTTGCACTTAGTTTCATTATTAACTTACAGTAACCGACTTTTGAAACAATAACAAGCCAAGAATGCCCAACAACAGTAATAACAAAATTCCAAATGCTTATTATAGAACTTTATTTTGTTGATGCACATCGTAGATAATAGAAATTGTCGAGAGTTGAACAGAGCTGAAATACATAAATGTCTGTCAGGAACACTATTCATCAATATTTTATTACAAACCAAAAATGTCATTTGAGATATGTTGTTCTGCTTTTGAGAGAATTTAGATGATGCAATCAGGGCTTCAACCACTTCAGAGAAATGGCGTCTTTTAATGGTGCGTACCAGTTGATAGGTTCAGAAAAATCAGACAAAGAGAGAACATGGACCAGATGTCAACAAGGCAGCTGTACCAAACGCCCCCTCGCTTCCGTGGACCCAAGCGGGCCGAAAAGAACACCAGAGAAATCCGGAAGGTGTTAAACGCAGGTATGAAAAAAAAAAAAGGGGTCAGGTCCACTCCAAAATTATTTTTAGCTTGCCACAGCTTTTCGACAACGAAGTGTAGAATCATGAAATTTTGAGAAAAAGAGGAAAAATGATCAAATATTGTTGGCGAGGGGAAAAGACCAAGGAAACTAACTAAAGCAATCGTAACTTTCAGGTCAGTATGTTGTTTGACGGATTATAACAAAAGAGAAGTTTGATAGACAGTTATTAAGAAAAGCAGCATCCAATCCGGTCAATAAAAAAAGCTGTTTTACCAGAAAGATAGCTGTTACGAGAAAGAAAATAAACAAGTTTCTATATCACACTAAAGAATTTGTTTACCCTGCTTCCAAATGCTACCAAACGTATGACGTCGAATTCCAGGTCGTAGGCTGAGGAACAGGCATAAACAAAAGTCATCTCTCTTTTCCGTTGTCTACAGACCTTATCTTCACACCCAGTATGATACACTCTGTCTATCCACCCCTTATCTCCAAAGTTCCAAATGCTTTTCGTTCAAATTTTGTAAAACGGTGAAGCATCGGATGAGAAAGAATTGGTTGGATTTAGGTGCGGATCCAGGAATCTTCCTCTCGATTGAGTGATATCTTACCATTTTTTTATGTATTCATCGAGTCGCTCATTTTCTTATACAACGTCGTCGGGGATTTTCTAGGACAGTGTGGCCATGGTCCGAGCAGGAATTTTTTCATAAAATTCAAGATGGATCAAGAAATTGTTACCTTTCCCTGCATTGTAGCTATATATGAACAGATTTCCAATTAGCCCTCAGTACCAATGGCGCTCTCTTAGTACATTCTAATTATGCAAGAAATATCGTAGCGATTTCAGTGTTTAGTTGTATGTCACCTAATTATGCTCCAAACTACCGTCCTGTTATGAGGTACAGGGAACGTTTTCAAGTTTAGTTTTGGTGAAAAAGTCTCATGATTCGACGAAAAATACAGAAAGCAGGTAAAGATTTGTACATAGGTTTGGCGATGCGTGTGTAGCTTAATGATGAGAAAAGCAGATATTTTGCACAGAAATGTATACTTTTAGACTTCGTGTCTTCGTTGGTCAGCGCCTCTTAATTCGATAGTGAATATTAATTACAAAGGTCAAACATCAGAGAGAACATTTCAGATAAAAATCTATCGAATAACTAAACTTGTTGGCAGAGGCTTAGAAAGATTAAGGGGAGTTACAAATAGGCTGATATATGGATTGATACAGAGAATAATCTGTTACCAATAAGAGACCAGAATAATGGAATAGAATAAACTCAGATAGATTTGAACAAGTTAGGACGGATTTGTAGCAGAATTTATTATATTGATTTCAAAGTGAGTATATGTATTCGGAACTGCAGCTGATAGGTGATAAAACACATTTTGCCGATTAACGTTTCGTCTTCGGTAATTAATGTCTTGTGGAAAATCTTTTGGACAAATTTCTTTTGAAATCATCAAGTGGCATTTAAGTCAAATTGACATCTGAATTATACGCCTGAATCCAAACATTTATTTTCTCACAATATCTATCTTTCTGGGGGAAAATACAGAAATTGAATTCCAATTTTTATTTAAAAGTGATCGGATAATCCATCTGTACGTCGGATATTCAGTTAATTCAAAATTTTCATCCAGAACTGTCTCTAAAACTGTCATAAAAATGGTTCAGCTTGCTTCCTTCGGTTTCTAAGTAAGTTTGGCTGTCCGGTTATCTATGTACATGTAGCGCGTAAAAGCCTAACCAATGGAGCTTGAGGTCTGAAAGAAAAACATTCATGTGTTATTATGACTTGAAAACATTTTTTTTTCAATTCCTGGCAAAAATAATTCTTTATATAGATGTTACAATTTATCATATGAGATTATGCTAAATTGGCACCCTTGTTTGTGGTTTGTTATTTTGAAAAATTGGATTTTTTCAGTGATCGAACAGAAAATGAGAAAAATAATTTATTCAATGAAAACGCCCTGTCTGAATTTTAAATTGATCATTCCCAACGCAGCATACTGCCAAAAGCAACCGTTTCTATTGGGTGACTAACCAGACCTGCTCTAACTAAATTTCAATTTAAGCTGAAAAACTGAAATAGTCTCCGCAAATTCCTCAGCTGAACATAATATTACATTAAGATAGGCAATACGCAAAGCAAGGAAGTATGTTAACATATTAATTCCATTTACAATCATTAATGAGTTGTTTTTTTAATGTAATTGGTTAGTTAATTACATCTGTTTTTGTAATCATCAACTTCAATATATCAGCGTCTCGTGGGAAAGCAACAATAAAAAAAATGTCAGCAAATTTCTCCCTTCGTTCGTTAAGAACTACTGTTTCTTTGTAAAAGAAAAAAAACTATTTCATAATTTCTTTCCGACTTTTCTAAATGAGTGATTATCATTAACATCTGTCAAAGAAGTTTAGAAAGAAAGAAGGTATTTGTATTTGGTCATTTGTTCGTTTGTTCGTCCATACGATATCTCCGAAAGTACTGCATGTATTTTTAAAGAAAATTTATTGAATGGTGGCCAATCGTTAGGAAAAACCTGGTAGAATTTAGAGGCGTGTCCAGGAATCTTTTTTGATTTGAAAATATTTTTCTGCTCTTCTTTCAATTACATGAATATAATCATTACAGTCCATACGATATCTCCAAAAGTTATCAATGAATTTCAATGACACTCAGTGAAAGGGTGGGTAATAGGCTATTGATTAAATTTCTGAGTTGATCCTTGTACAATTATTTCCACTGCGCCGTAGTTAAACGTCCACACCACATGATATCGCCAGGACTTAATGTTGTCCATACAATACACCCAAAAGTTGTCAATTAATTTGTATATTTTGTGGAATAGTTTTGGGGTGGGTCAATGCACAGTTATCTCCCCTGACGATGGCCTCTTCCGGAAGTATGCATTCTCTCAGTACCTTCAAATTATATAAAATTGTTGTCTTATTTGTTTATTTTTTGAACAGGACATTTCGACCGTCGTATCATACAGTGTCTTCTGCTGTAGAAAACAACCACTTATGATTAACAACATGGTTCAGAGTGACGAATTATTCTAACCCAAAATTAGACTTCAGAATGAGCACATTTTTACCGCTTTATTTTTTTTTTACCGTATTTTAACTGGCTCTGAGACAATTTTGTTGATAGGTTTGTTTCAGTTTCTAAATCAGTTCATAAAAATAAAATGTTATTTCAATAACGTATTGTATTCGTAGATATCAAATTCATAAGTGTTATAGAAGTGCAAAGGAGAGTCCTCAGGTTTAAACTCTATTGTCTGACTCTCAGACGTATTCTTTTGACGGATGTTGTGAGTTACCGTTTTGTAATGAGTTGACTCATTTTTAAATTTTTTTTGCTTTCGAATTGGTGAAGTAGTCTTCTCTTTTCCTTTACAAAGAATGTCTGAGGTTTGTCAAATCTCCAGCCTCCATCAGGTGAATTTTGTTTCTGGGGGGAAACCTTAATTATTGAAAGCATTGGCCATGTTGCAATGTTCACAAAAGTAGTTACAAATAGAAAACCAATTAGATAACTCGAGTAGTGGGTTGAAATAACAGTTAAAAATTCACATGTGAAGAAACGTGAGATCTTGGTGACTGTGTCAAGCAGAATTGTCACCAAAACTGTCAGCATAGTTTTCTCATAGTTTTCAAGATGGTTTAGCTGACTGGCTGGCTGGCCATGAATATATCTCGAGTACAGGCCACATGAGTTGAGCTTAAAAGGTTGAAAGTTTCCATATTTACTCATTTTTTCTGAAAAACAAAATTGGTTGATGGTTCAATTGGAAATGTGATATTATGCCAAATCCATCCTTCCGTTTTTGTACGCCTACTTTTTTTTTTCAATTCAGACTCTTTAGTGATCACTACCCAACAAATGACGAAAGAAGTAAATTATTCATTGATTACCCTTTTTCCCAATATTTAATTGATCATCTTAGCATGGTATATATATATATATATATATATATATATATATATATATATATATATATATATATATATATATATATATATATATATATATATATATATATAGTTCCATACATCTTCTGGATGTGCCGGGTTACATCCTTTATCAGGAATACAATGCAATATGTAATGTGTGATGAATTCACTTCATAAAGTGCTCGATATGTTTAACATTTAGTTGAATTAGGGTAAAGCTCAAAATAGGATGAAATGAAGGTTTTGCTGCACGGACACGTTTATGTGTTTGCCCTGTTTGGGATTATTCAGGCAAATGATACGATTTATTTTATATCCTCATTTACGAAACTTCTGGGGGATAGTCTATATTTCTGGGTGTAGGACATCCTCTTGCTTTTTTTTTATGTATCTTTTCTTTCTTTTTCTTTTTTTTTCTTTCCCTTGTTTATTTTTGGTCACTGTTTGTTTTTTTTCTTTAGACAGCGGAGATAATGCATTGTCTTATGATTATGAATAAGCAGGTGATACTGTAGAAACTTCCTTCATCAGTGTGTTATTAAAACATCAGCTCTTTCGCCCCCCCCCCATTTTCTTATTTCTTAATGAGTGTTGTATGTCATGAATTAGAGTATTAAGGTTGGTTGAAATTTAGTTTTATCTCATTAAAAAATACCTGTTGCTTTGCTGATGGTATATTTGTAGCTGTGTTCGTTTTATCTTCATTAGCTTCCCTATATTGACCAATTTCTTGACTTGGTCATTTCCAGGGTATATACAGAGATATGTAGTTAGCTCTACTGCTTACAGATGAAAAAAAGCATTTAATTTACACACTTTATTGTTTGATATATCCCCCTCCTTTCTGGATGTTTCTGTTTCAAGTTGGTAACGTTGTTTTCTCTATTAATTCCCAAATAGAGTGTTAGGATTGCAAAATCTTTAGCCTCCATTGGGTAAATTTCGTACTTCAGGGTTACCTTATTCATTAAGAGCGTCGGCCATATCTCAATTTTCACAAAAGGAGAAAAAGAACGCGAGAGCAATCCGTGTTGCATTTGAAAATATTTATTTCATGAACCGTACGAATCTATGTATTCATCATCTACAGCAGCAGTTGCAGTAGCAGCCATCATCCTCAGTCATCATAATTCCATTTCTGAAGAAAGGCTTTCCTGTGGTCCTTCCATGTGCTAACTTCTGCCATGTCTTCAGTCATGAAAACCTTTTTTTAGGTGGGTATAGTTGTTACTGTTGTTATGGAAGAAACGCAAAGTCAACTCCAGACTTGGGCGAGAGTTTAGACAACAAATCAAAACAAAACACCCAAAACACGATCTGAGATGAAATCCACTTTGGCCCTGTCACACACGAATAAATTCGAAATGAAAATCATTTGTTCTGATTTGCATTTAGTCTGTTTCTCCGTTCACTGAAGCAGAGAAATTGATCTGAAAGCCAAACAACAGAATATTGCAATTAAAGTTGTTTTATTTCTTGTTATTTCAAGAGTTGACATTCAGTACAAAGAGTTTAGAATGGAAATACAAAGTGAACTGAATAAATAAATAGATAGGTCTGGTTAGTCACTCAATAGAAACCGTTCGCTGATCTATATATGTTGGTAATATGCCATGTTAGGTATGATCAATTAAAAATTTTGAAAACGGGGGAACGATGAATAAATCATTTCTCTTGCCCTCTGTTGGTCGTAATCACTGAACTGGTCTGAATTTTAAAAAAAATGATCAAATAAAAACATGCAAGAACACTGCAGCGCACAATCTCAAACACCAACTGTCATACAATTATATTGTAAATTGAATCCCTGATCTCAACCCTATTTGCGAGAAAATTGAAAAAGATTTGAGCCCCTTAGCTCCATCGGAGTAGTCTGTAAATACTGCACATACATCGTTAGATAACCAGCCCGCCAGACTTGAAATCCAAAGAAACCTACATGGACAGATTTTGTGACAGTTTTGATTGACAGTTACTAATAAATAAATGAAAATAGTCCGTAACTCAAAGAATGATTTTATCGTAGCAACAATCACAACAACAATAGCAACAACAACAACAACAACAACAACAATTTATGTACAAGTAAATTGCAACTCGTTTTTTTTTCTATATTTTTGAGCAACCGAACAAATTAAACGAATTAATGAGAGTCATTTAAAACAATTTAATCGGATCGATTTAATTAAAACGGGAATCTTAAAGTTTTTTGCTTATATATGTGTTTTACATAATTTTTGGTCATTCGAATCGTATTCGTCATTTAGACTTATTAAATTAAGGTAAAATATCGCTAATTCAGGCTACCATCTGATCAATTAATTCCCGTTGAAAAAATTCATTTTGGATGAGTTGATTCGTTTCTTCGTTGGCTTTCAATTTCAAACATGCATCTTTCCTCTACGGAAGGAGAAAAGGAGATTATACTACGCATTTGCAAAGCATAAATAAATGATTGGAACGCTTGAGTTTTGTTGTTTCCTGAATATTCGAACGTTCTACAAAAAGATCAAACACTCGACTAGAATGAAATTCCAGAAAAAAAACGGACTCAGTTCAAAAACTGTGATCTTATTTATACAGTTTTTGATAATATTATGCAACATTTGTTAACTTGTAATGGAACTATTTATTTCCAATTGTTTTTTTTTTTTCAAAGTTGAATCCTATTAAAACGTTATAAACAAGAAAAATAATCATTGCATCACAAGTGAAACGAATGTTTCCGTCCTAAATGCAATATAATCGATTAGGAAAAAGTAACTTCATGAGTAAAAAAGTTGTTTGTATCGAGCACTCTATGAAATAAATCCCTTACATTTCAGAAATGGCTTTATATTATTGATATATTATTATATTATGTTATACTGCGAGCCTGAGTTGTACCACATATACCCTGTGTGTGTGTGTGTATATATATATATATATATATATATATATATATATATATATATATATATATATATATATATGAATGAAGTGAGACTTTATTTATAAACACTGTGTAGTCTGTTTTCTTTCTTTCTTTCAACTTATGTCTCGTGTACTCATTAATTCTTATTTCAAAAATTAATTGAAAAAAGGGTATGACGCAAAAAAATGAGAAAATTAATCCCTTTTCGTCCGATATATCTTCTCTTGTTTTCCCATGAATGCTGTGAACCTTTTCAAATTTGGTCTGAAGAAACAATTCTTGGCATTCATTGACCTGTCAACTTTGAACAGTTTTGAAAAGATGCACAAAGAAATGGCTACACTCGGCGAACAAATACGCCGTAACTCAAAAGCAACAAGATGAATTAAATTTAAGTTTTCAAAGCATTTATTAAAAATTATCAAATTTATATTTACAAAGGAGGTGTGAAGTCACTTCATGGGCCATTCTGACAGAGTAGGACCAATCACGTCATGTCTTTCAACTTTGGGGAAGGCT
The DNA here is from genome assembly GCA_963457665.1 of Thysanoteuthis rhombus. Lineage (NCBI taxonomy): Eukaryota > Metazoa > Mollusca > Cephalopoda > Oegopsida > Thysanoteuthidae > Thysanoteuthis > Thysanoteuthis major. The sequence continues at coordinate 20,165,326 of OY735206.1, forward strand.
TCAAACAGACTTTACATATATATATTCAAAAATGAATATATATTTTGATAATATTTATGAATGCGCTGTATTATTAAAAACTGTTTCAAATGACCTCCCGTTGTTACATGGGGAATAAGTCACTCGTTTTTGACAGCCTAAGTAGAATAAACAATCTGAACAAAGCAGCCCGACAGGAGGGTAGAGCCCCCCAAAACAAATAAGAAGTGATAAAGTAGTTTAGCCTAATGGTTGAAAGCTACGCTACTTGCACATATAACAGCCAAATGTCCTCTCTTTTGCAAACGTGTTTCTTACTCACGGCGTCACTTTACCAAAGGCCACCCTGTATCCATTTGATATATCTATATACATATATATACAGAGAGAGTCACAGAGAAAGGTGAGAGAGGGTGTGTGCATGTAGTATGTATTGTCTTAGGCCTGTTGCGCTAAGCAATACTGGGCCTCAGTAGGCAATCATCGGCCACGTTATTGCACTGGCACGAACCTACCAAAGAGTGTACTGCAAGCAGATACAACGCACACACTCTGTCTGTCTGTCTGTCTGTCTGTCTGTGTCTCTCTCTCTCTATGTATACGTATATATATCACATGAATACGAAGCGGCCTTTGGTAAGGTGACACGGGAGGGGGCATTTAGCTGATATGATTTTCCGTATAGTGCTTTCAAATTTTCATCCACGCTCAATTTATTGCATTTTGTCAAGTTACAGAGAAAAGAAATGCTCAGCCTTTGTGGCACGCCTTCTCTTTCTCTCCCTGTCTTTCACTCTATATATATATATATATATACATATATATATATATACATATATATATATATATATATATATATATATATACATATATATATATATATATATATATATATATGTACATACACACACACACACACATATTCACACACACACACACACACACACACACACACACATATATATATATATATATATATATATATCGTTTATAATACATCTATAGACGTATTGCATACGTGAAGATATATAATGATCATATATTATCATTTACGCTGGGGATACATGTTTCTATGCGTGTGTGCGTGTGCTTTCAGTGAGGGTATTTATGAATGCACACTCACACAAGAATTGAATAATAAATCTATGAAGCATGGTGAGAAGTTGAAATAGGTTTATGTCTTTGACGGTAGATTGATAAGTATTTATCACTTGTTATTTCTGAGAATGTGGCAGGCACTTCATCAGAATTTCGGCTTCGAAATGGCAACTCATTTATTATTCACAGCCCAAATACGGGATTAGGATAATATTGGTTCTCGAAATGATCGTAGATAATATTGATTACTGATGGGCCACTAACAAATAACCTTCACTTAGAACTTAGCTACAGTATCTTCAAAACAGCTTCAAAAATTTCAATAGTTGTTTTATATATGTTCTTTTGTTAAACTCGATCGAAGATTGAATTGACTTTATTTCAACCAGTTACGAGAACAAGTCTGGCCTAATTTAGAGTAGTAAACTTCAGTTTGTTCATGTAGTTACATTAAACCAAACCAATATTCAAAATTAAGCTTTCCCGACTGTGATTTGAATTCAAGACACCTTCTAATCAGATGAGTCAACCTTGCCAGTTTTATATATCTACGAATTTATTAATATCATGAAGTTGTTATAACATTCAGTTTAAATATTCATTCATTGTATTTCCCTTCTCCCATTGATGTTCTTTCTTACTTCCTCTCTCCCTTCCGTCCTTTCAATCCTTCTCCGAAAAGACGCAATTTCCTGACAAAGAAATCGCCCCGAGGAAGTAATATCGATATGAAAAGTATTGATTCTTTAAATGCTTTTGTCGAACTTAGGTAGAAAAATATGAAAAAAAAAAAAAATACAAAAATATGTCAGTTTCGTAAAATAGGATAAAACGACTGCACCCTAACCTGAGCATCTGATTAAACAAAAATTGTCATCTGAGATTAACTCGACAGAGAATCTCAGTAATAAAAAAAATTGTCGACAGGTCTGGTGAGTCACTCAATAGAAACCATCTCGCAACCAATGTCTTTTGGCAGCATGCTGTATTGGGAGATGATCAATGAAAAAGCTACTTCTGTGGCCTTTTGTTGGGTTGTGATTGAAAAAGTCAAAATTTTCAACAAAAAAAAAAAAACAGCGGACACAAAATAAGGATCAATTTAGCATAAGCCTGAATTGTAAAATATTTAAAAAAAACAAAAAATGTATTCGCAGATATAACAATGAATAAATGTTGAAAGTATCGACCCTCTATCTCCACTGGTGGTGCTTATACACGTGATAAATATATAGACAGCTGAACCCACTTGGAAACTGAGAGATACCTATGTTGACGGTTTTGAATACTATTTCGGTACTCAGTTTTCTTAAGCATTATTTTCAAGCCGTATGTGAGTTACTTAATTCGGTTTACATTTCTAACAACTTTTGTGAACATTGCAACATAGCCATTGCTTGCAAAGATTAAGTCCTCTCCAGGGAATGAAATTTACCTGATTAAAGTCGGGAAAGTTACTAAACCCTAAAAAAAACCCTGTTCAAAGAAGAATAGAGAAACTATCTCTACCAATCCAGTTGAATGGGTGGATCGAAAAAACGTTTAATAAACTCAGTAAGATATCTATAGGTTTCGAATGATCTAAATAACACTATTAATTGATTGTTTGAAATTTTCAGCCATCTACCTCCATTGGTGCAGCCTGTACGCGTGTTGAAATCTGGGAGAAACCCAAGTTGACTGTTTCCAATACTTCTGTACTTTCTATGTATGACTCAGAGCGATAAAAATCATTTTTTAGTTACCTGGTGCCACCGGCCCTGTGTTCGGGTGAGGTATGCCGAATTCACTATTGTCGACAACGTGGAAAACATTCAAATCGAATTTAACAGTGTCCTGGTCTCACTTCTCATTTCTCCTTAACCATTCATAGGTTGGCTGTTCCGAGTCCCGGTGGTTTGTTTTTGGCACTGTCTTGCTTCCAAACGAGACAAGCAGAATTCAATGATGTCGACCGCGTGGGAACTTTTAGGTCAAATGCAACGGTGTTCATTCTCTTAACTGTTCATAGGCATTGTTCCCTTTAAACTGACGTGGATGGCAACAAGCACCCAAAAGAAATTAATATGCACATGTGAGATTTCAAATTCTGTTGATAGCTTATCAAGTTTTTATTGGAAAAAACATTCCTCAACTACGTCGAATTCAATAGTGCGTATATGGTTTTGTCATTGAAAAAAAAATGTATGACATAAGATTTTTACATACACTGTCAACTCAAAATTAGAGGGAGCATTGTATTGGTTAGATATTCTGAGTCCAGTTGGTTCGCTGCTTCGACCTCAGGTGAAATAATAATGATTCGCTGAAGTCTTGTTCCCGAGGTAGCACCTCCTTATTGCACTTTGTATAGATAAGGGACACACTCTGTAGCTATACGCCGATGGGTTTGGATAATCTTTGTCACAGCCCAAATATAAATGTTTCTTCGAAGCTGTGTACGTTGACTTAACACTAATGCACTTTGGAGGAGCGAAAATTCATCTATACCCCACTAGCTATTGGTAAAGTAACGGAACATATTGGATAGGAAGGCAACCAGTGTATGGAAAGGACGATTCTTATTCAAAACCATTCCCCTTAAGGTGGTTTAATCCCCGATTCTATGCCCTTTTACAGCCAAGCTGATGCATAATGTATTGCCTTTTGTCTTCCTTTGGGAACAACTGCTCGGCCAAGAGGGGTATTATGATGACTGAGCATCTCCGTACGCTTTGCCTAAGTAAGTTCCCTGGGGGACACTGTCACGTTGTTCATATATCGGAAATGACAAAACGGGGGCCATTCAATTATTATATTAGAATATTCAGATGTGCTGCTCTTCGTCGGTATGGAACGATGATTGAACTCCCTCTTTACGGGTATGTGCTGAATACTCTTTGGAATCGTTTGAACACTGCAGGCCCCCGACAAAGAAATATAATCCATCATCTCTTTAGCGTTTGAAAAGGGTTACACTGAAACACAAACACACATGCACATACACACACATACACAGACACACACACACACACACATACATATATATATATGTATATGATGTGTTTGAACAAGTGTTATTCCGAAATAAGATTAGATATTTAAAAAATGATGATGAAATATTTAATCGAACTTGCTTTCCAAAACTTCCATATCTGTATACTGCAGCAGATCATCCATCCCAGGTGATAAGACAAAATTTCCAAGTTAGGATTTTTAGATTTGTGCCTTCAGTATTTTAACGAAAGGTCAACAGAACTAAAACATCGATTTTTTGTTGACAACGATCTACCTTAATCCTGATTGATATTAATTTTATCACATCTTAACTCAGACTGAGTCATCATCATCCTCATCATCAGTCTCTTGTTGGACACAGACCGCCCCCAGAACTCCCCACACCTCTATTGTGGTTGTTGCTGCGCCAGTATTTTCCGAATTTGTCTTGTATGTCTCTCCGTGTGGTACTCTGCTGGCCTCGATTGTGCATGTGATCTCTAGGGGGCCATATCGTAAATTATGATGTGCATCAGTTTTCTGCCATTCTTGTGACATGGCCAGCCCTTTGCCATTTGAGTTTTAAATGGATTTTTTATGTCTGTAACATCTGTTTTCTCCTGGTGTATTGTGCTGTCTTGTCGTCTCTCCACGTGAGGTTGAGCATAATTCTTTCATCTGAACGTTACATGGTTTTAAGTTTGCAGCTCAGTCTCTTCGTTAGGTTCAATGCTAAATAATCTATCAGCGTAGAGTAGATCACGGGTGAGAATCGAACTCATGTCCCTTTATGCCGGCCGATGGCTCAATCGACGTGCGGCTGTTTTCAACATTGAACCACTGGGACTCAGTGACACACACAAGTCCAAATCAAACTTTTGAACGATGGAAATCAACCACGATTAAAATGGATTTGATATCAGCCAAAAATCAACTAACGGTTCACAAGACTTCATCTAATCGAACAAAAACAAAATTCTGACGTACCACTGGAAAGAAAACCACGGATGGAAAAGGTCACTAAGGTTGAAACTGCCAAAAAAAAAAGGACCACTGAGAGGAAATCTACCGACAAGGGGCGCTATAAAATTCTATATTAAAATTGATTTTATAGAAAAGAAACAACTTTTATCTATAATCCAATGCTTGTAAATGCTGATGATGTAATCTTGTATCTAACATCAGAATTTATAAAAAAATTGTTCTTTGATGAAGTCAGTTATCTGGAGATGTGAACACATCTAACAAATATAATAAAAGGAAATGAAATAGGATTGGATTCGTTGTTTATCTTTAAGTAGATTTGTTATACAAAGATGCACCAATACAGATAGGCCTCTACTCCAATCACTATTCTTACTAAGCTTTCCGTAGTCTTGCATAATGCTTTAAGCTACTTTTATTATTTGGATTTGTACGTGTTTACTCATCTAAATATTGACCGAGCTTGATGCTGCTTAACTTTCATTATCAGATAAGAATCTCTCGTGTGATCTGAACGTGAGTCTCTGGTTTATAAATATGTATGGTGTCTGAGCATAGATTTATTCATCTCTAGAATATCCTGGATAGATAGATAGATAGATAGATAGATAGATAGATGGATAGATCTTGTTTGTCACTAAATATATACTGTATTTTATCAGCGTGTTGTGTTCGGGGTGATCGAATGACATTATTCCGGTTACCTTTTGTTGCACCTTTGAAACGTTCAAATTTGCAAAACATTAGCGTAAATGCAGCTGGATCCAAAGTAAGGATTCAATTTAGCATGCACTTATGTAGTAAACCTATCTAAAAAAAACATTTGGTGGGGATAATATTTTTCTAAACATAATAATGAGTTGGGTTTGGAATCATAAGCCTTCAAACCCAGTCGGCACGGCCTGTACGCGTAATCTCTTGTAAAAAATATATACACTGCCAAACTTGAAAACTGAACAAAACTGGTTGAAAGTCACCAATAGATATAGATATAGATAGATAGAGAATTTCCAGAATAACCACATAGGAAGAGTGGTTTTATCCTGGCACAAACATTCGATGAGAAAACATTTTGTGAATTAAGCTGTTAGTTGGAGTCACAAGAACAGCTTTCGAAAAATAAAGAATGAAAACAGCATGCAAAAACAAAACCCAGAAAAAGGTTTGAGAGAGAAAAACAGTTCAAATTAGTCTGAAGTAGACGTTGAATGGAGAATTTCCATAACAAACTTCAGCGATTAGTATAGTGTATCTCAAATTCTACTATCGTTCATAATTGGTTGTTCAATCTTCCATCCTACATGGACACTAACCCATCCGCTACTTCAACATCTAGTTCTTGCCACTCCCAGTTGTCAATACTGGCAATGAGAGCGATATGCCATCTTTCGTATCCTTGTCACCACTTACTACAATAACTCCAATTTCCTTCCAGCTGACACTGCACTTCAGGGTGTCTTGAGAAATGAGAGGAGAGAGCTCTTTTTGAGCTGTACAGTTGTTGGCTAAGCGAGCCAAAACATTTTGAAAGAGAGACTGGGATTGGCCAGTCGTACCCACAACCAAATACCCTCTAGAAATCTCTTCTGTTTGATTTGCACACGTATTTCGCAACAAATGTGGATATTACATGTTGGTTTACAACATTTATTTTGATGGAGATTGCTTGTATTGTTTTTGTTGTTTTGTTTGTTTCTTTTTTGTTGTTTTTTTCACTTTATGAAAACAAAGTCGACTCCAGGATTTGTACTTGAGTGCATTTTTTCAAAAACTAAAATTTGTAAATCCCTGAAACAATTACACCGAAAGTTGAAATAAAATGCAAAGTTTCATATGAAATCAACTCACTATAACGGCAAATTCGTTATAACTACAGTCTTAAATACCTAAGGGTGGCGTAAAAACAGGAGTCTATTGTACTTTTATTTGCAAAATTTCATTTCTCATCAGTGATTCCTGAAGCCCCATCCTCTTTAAGGGGGGGTCGGATGGGGGCATTAATTGTCCGATACAAATGAATTTTCTTTAAAAGATAGACGATGTTGTGTTTTATATCGTTAGAATATAGAAATAGGAGGAAGGTATTCATATGTTTACTATATATGTGTGTGTGTGTGTGTGTGTGTGTGTGTAAGTGTATTATAATGTATTATTATATGTTTTGTAAGATGCAAAACTTGGCATAGTAGACCATTAAATCTACCTAGGACAACGAATCTCCATGAAATCCTCAAAAGAGGAGGAAAGCAAGCGAAGAGTCACTCTGGGATGGCAAGCCTTCGGCAGAGAAAGCTTAACTTTCAAAAACCAGACGATCCCAATAATCCTTTAAAAAAAGAGTATACAACCGATACATTCTTCTGATAGTCACTTATGGAGCTGAAACATGGAACCTAACCAAGGGACAAACCTACAAACTGAGAAGCATACAGCGTGCGCATGAGAGAATCATGCTCAAACTTACAAAGAGAGATCACAAGACAGCACAGTACATAAGGAAAAAGATGGGAGTCGGAGACTTCATAGAAACAATTAGAAAACAAATGGCTATAGGCAGGCCAGGTTGCAAGAACGGAAGACAACCGATGGACATCTCGACTCACACCATGGATCTCCAGAGATCACAGGAGAAACGGAGGCCGACAAAACACAAAATGGAGAGATGAACTGGACAAATTCAGGAAATACTGGCTCCACAACGCCCATGATAGAGAATTCCCTAGCGAAGGTCTACGTCCAACGACAGACATTAAAAGACTAATGATGATGATGATGATGATACATTTTCGTATTGATTTATGATTCTGTTGTATCACTATTTTACAATGCAAACACATGTGGATAGTCATGAAACTCTAATCATCCACAATAAACAATTGAATATCATATGATTAAACCTGGCTTTGGTACAGTCAATATAAGATTGACAAAGGGAAATAGAGTTGATATATGCATATCAAGGGATATATGGTTAATTTTTAGAAATATCAATCGATATATTCAGAATCTACGAGTAAAGCATCAAGCAAGGGAGCCACATTGAATAAACAATTTAAGTAAAATCTCATTTTTTGAGGGATGAATGATTGTTTTTAAAACGTGAACCAAAATGAGTGGTAAGTTGAAAAAAAAATCATTAGCTCCAGAAACACTGCAGTAAATTGTATCCAAATGAGAATCTCTGGTGATCACAAGCGAAAACTTTCCGTGAAGTAAATTAATTAGTCTTTGTCTTGGTCTTCATCCAACCGCTACCATTTGAAAGAAAAAACCTTTGTGATAGTTTGTGAATAGAGGAATTATGGAATTCTCGTCGTGATATAAATATTACAGAGATTGTGTGGATAGAGTAGAACAGCAATATACAAAGAGTGTGTCAAGTCTGTATCATCTGAGTTACAGTGAGTCTAGTCTAGAAACCCTAGAAGTTCGAACAAAAAGAGCAGACATGCTGGAGGCATATGGAATACTATCGGGTATCCACATTCTTAATACAAACTGCTATTGCATCGTCTGTACCAACAAAGAAATACAACAAAGAAGTCTCAACACACACACACACACACACACACACACACACACACACACACACACACACACACACATACTCAAACACACGTGGTCAATCTCTGAAACTACAAACTGAGCTCTGTTTTGAATTGCAATTATTTGTTTACATCGCTGAACCCAAATCGTTCGCTCAATTCCCAGCATATCAATGTCCCAACTCTTTGTAATCCCTTTTTGCCAGGTTGTCGCATCTAATTATAACATGGTTTATGGTCACACTTTTTTCCCTCCACGAAGCCGTCATTGACCGTTTTCCTTGGATATGTCAATTTTCGCTTTGGTCTAGATTGTTCTGATGCACCACTTCTACATCGAAACAACGAGGTCTGAACGGAAAGTATCCAGTCATTTCGAATATCCTCAGAACCAGTAGAGTAGACTTGATGTAATTTAGTCAGCAATCAAAGGGTTCCTTGCTGTGCAAGCATAAACACGAAATATCCCATGGTGTTACTCGGTCGGCAGAGGGGCGTCACTGAGTGAGATTGTGTACTTTGCAACCAGTGTGATCACAATGACCGAGTCTGCTCAACCGGAACGTTTTGTTTTTTTTTCGGCAAAACATCACATCTGGTCAATTAGTCATCCCCATCTTACATGTCAGATTCGGCTCTCTGTGACCTTTCTCGTTTTTTCGAGAGAGATTTTCCAGAACATGGAGATTAAGGAGAATGTATCAGATGCGACTGATGGCGATCCAAAAAGAGGACTTTGCAAACTGTTTCAAAAATTAGGAATGACGCTGAGATGAGTGAGTTAAGTACCATGCCGACTTCTTTGAAGGGACTGAAACATCATTATCCTATGTAATATTGAATTACTGCTAGATACTTTTCAGAAATAGTTTCTGTTAGATAAATGTGCAGAGAAGAAAGGAAGATGATGAATATCAGGATGCAAAAGAGAGAAAAGAAGAATGAAACTGAATTTGAAGCCGAGAAAGAAAGAAAGAAAAAAGGTGAATTTCAGGAGACGAGAAAAAAAGAAAAAAGGAAGAAGGTGAATTTCAGGACGTGAAAGAAAGAAAGAATGAAACATGAAAGTGAACATTAGGGAGGACGTGAAAAAATAAAAGGAAGTGAATTGTAGAGACAACGTTCAAGAGGGAAAGAAAGAAATCTATCGTCTAAGTGGACGTCAAAAAAAAAAAAAAGGAAAAGGGAAAACAGAAAGAAAAAAAGGAAATATAGGTAGAGGGAGAGTAGAAAAAATCGTGAGTACAGATATCATCATGATTACCTCCTCCCGTTGGACTTTGTTCGACAAACCTTCTCCCGCATCACGTGCATCTAATTAGAAATGAACAGTGGTTACCAATAATTCCTTCTTTCGATCGGGAATTGTGATTAGTAATCGATAACAAACTTGGCTGAAATTCCCTGATTAACACGAATGTAGCGACCGATCTTAACCGGTTTCTTCTTTGCGAAGACGGAGATATTATTGGTTTTTTCATTGTCCACGCGACGAAGATGAATGTCTATTATGAATGGCCAAGACATTGATTTTCAATTTAGCTGGTGCACTCTTCTTTCTAATCTTCATGGACTTTCTCCCACATCTCTTTTTCTTTATCTCTCCATTTCACGCAATCTCTCTCTCTCTCTCTCTCTTTCTTCCTCTCTCCGTATTCTTGGAATTTCCTTTTGTTGTTGTTGTTGTTGTTGTTGTTGTTGTTGTTGTTGTTGTTGTTGTTGTTGTTGTTCTTCTTCTTCTTCTTCTTCTTCTTCTTCTTCTTCTTCTTCTTCTTCTTCTTCTTCTTGTCTCGTTCCTTTTTTCTACTTCATCTCTTCCTTCTCCTCTACATGAAAGTGATATTAAAGATCGATGTAAAGAGAAAGAAAATGTTGATAAACATGTTGCAGAGATAGAGGGAGAAAATAGTGAAGTCAAAACTGAGGATGAAAAAAAGAGAGAAATAAATAAAGTTGGAAGTGGAAGGAGAAATGTTCAGATTGAGAAAATATCGAAGGAAGAAAGAATTAAACAGAGAGAATGAAAAATGCGATATAAATGATTGAAGAAAGGGTAAAGAGGATGATGATGGAGAAGTAAGAAAAAGAAAATATCGAAGAAAGAAAAGAAGAAAGATTATGAAGGAGAGAAAGAAGAACGTTCAAGTTAAGAAAATAAAAAGTAAGAGAGAATGATTGATAGAAAGGAAAAAGTTGAAAAAAAGGAATGAAAATATCACATGAAGAAGGAAAGAAAAATGTGATTGATATGAAAGGAAAATGCAAAATAGAAAGAAAGTAAAGAAGAAAGGAAAAAGAAAGAAAGAGAAAAAAGAAAGAAAGAAAGAAAAAAGAAAGTAAAGAAAAATCGAGATGAAGGGAATGGAATAAAGTTTGAAGAAAAGAAAAAGAAAATATCGACGAAAGAAATAATGAAAGATTATGAAAAAAAGTTGAAAGATTAAGATAAAACGAATGAAAATTTCACAGAAAGAAAGAAAAGAAGAAAGAAAGGAAAAGAGAGGTAATGACATTATTGTAGATGAAAGAGGGAAGAAAGGAAAGAATAAAATGATAGAAGAGAAAGAAAGAAAGAAACACGATTAAAGGAGGAAGTCAGATATAAGTGCACGGAAAAGAAAGAGGAAAGAAACTGTAAACCCCCCCCCCCAAAAAAAGAGGAAAACAGAATCAACAAATAATCATTTAAAAACAAGGAATAAAAGTAACAACAATCATCTATCTACATAGTACATAAATTTGGCTGCTACAGGGTGAAACTTTATCCCTACTTCTATTCCAACTAAAGACAATTACTGCAAACTATAGATTTCATACATGATAAATAAAAATTATGAAAAAAAATGGTATAAATGTATTTGTTTATTAGAATGGAACGAGCTCTTGTGTATTAGTAAAATGAATTTAGTAGATATTTGAGACTTGCCTATTTGGTGAGAGACCAGCCTACCAATCATTTGGTCAGGATTTTAGATCGTGGTAGGGAAATGTTAATTTTATGAATGTATTTTTTCAGGATGAAATAAGACCTAGCGTATTTCTAACATGAAGTTTCCCTAGATCAGTAAGACTTGTCAATTTAACTCGATAAGAGATCCGCCTACTTAATCAGTAAGTCAGATTCAAAATCTCAGTAAATGAATGTATATTTTACCGCCCCCGCTAAATTTGGATTCTTTTCTTTCTCTTGTTATGATACATTGTTTGTGTACGATCTCCTGGGAGATGTAACAAAACAAAACAAAAAAAAGATGTAACGCCCGGAAGCCAGATAATTTCAGGGGTTATTTATGTCCATCAATGACGCTTTTGCGGCTGCTGCTGCTACTGATGATGATGATGATGTCTGGGTAAGTGATAATAAAAAAAGTATCCATTTGCGGCATTGTGCACTGGACAGAATGCAATACGAATGTGTCAATCAGAGTCACTGATTCATTCAGAACACCAAAGGCATGGGAATAGAGGAAAGAAGAAGAAACCGAAAGAGAACATTGGGAGAAAAACAAACAGCAACAACAATTGAATAAATCACTACCATTTTTAGCGAACGATCACGTCTAATGTAACCTGTCAACGAAACGTGAAATAGATCTTTTATCTTAAAACTCAGAGATACTCCACTTTGATCGTAGACACTTTGATCCTACTCGAAGTGCAGATACCCTGATCCCAAGCAAAACTGCTAATCAGTGCGGAAATAATCCCGTCATTTTTCAGTCAAATCCATTGCAATCTGTCAGCAGCACGCAAAATCTCTTTCAAAGTCATCTTTCAGCAGAAAGCACGAAGATCCTACACTTTGATCAGGTACAGGCGGCTGGAGGAGTGACACTTTGATTGTATGCCAAATGGACGGACGCTGTGCTCCTTGGCAGAAGCACCAATCCATACATAACTTATATAGTCATTTTAAAGGTATAATGCCAACGATGAATATCATAATAGTATATCAATTTAGGGTATTATGTACTATATTATATACAGTGCAAATGTGTCAATCAAAGCTGCCTGCCTATTCAAAACCCTGAAGGAGGAAAATGGAGAAATCAGAAAGGAGTATCAAAAATAAAAAATAAATATAATACCCGAATAAATTTCCATCATTTCGTGAACAATCAACATCCGACTTGAGCTGTCAACGACACACGAAATCTCTCCTTCATCTTTCAATCAACTTTTTTGCTCGAGGCTTTTTCGCCTTTCCAGGCATTATTCAGGGATCTGCATAGTTGGAGGTCCTGTTGTTGTGGTCCATTGTCTCATACTAACCTTACGTCATTGCTAAGGATTCGCTGACGTGATTAAATTGCTTGCGTCTTTGGGCTTATTGCTTCAATCCAGGAAGTATAATCAAGTATTGGCCAGAGAAACTGAGCCAAAGCAGACATATTTCACTCAAGAGGCAAAGCCCACCAAGTGAAATAATGAGATTTATACAATGCACTCCCCTCTTCCACCGTTCCTCACTTCATACAAGAACGCGCATGCTCTCTCTACTCATATGTACAGGAAAGCCTTGTACTAAACGCTATACTGGCTGATGCGATTAGTTGTACATGCAAACATTTGTTTTTGTACTGGCTAATGCACGCTGCTGCTCATTACAAAACAGTCCGTGTTTTATTCCATCAGTTTTTGAAAAGAAAGGTGTACAACCAATGCATCTGCCCGATGGTCATCAACTGAGATGAAAAATATTACCTGACCCAAAAGATTGGTCTTCAACCACCGAAATGCACTAGAACATGGCCACGTGATAATTTCTGAGATTTTTTCCTGTTAAATTTCTTCTCACTTTCAAATTGTCATTTTACCAACATTCTGTCGGATTACCTCAAGTCCATACAACAAACACATATATATATATGTATGTCTACATAAATAAAATATTATGCAAATGTTTATATATTAACTGCATTTATCCGTATATCTAAGTGTATTAAATGTTTAAGTGTATCTCTCTCTCTCTCTCTCTCTCTCTCTGTCTCTCTCTCTCTCTCTACAAAAGCATCGTTCAACTTAATCTTCTATATGGAGAGGAATCTTTAGTCATATACCCATGTCATCTACGTCTACTTGAGCGCTTCATCATGAATATGCATTGAAGTGACTTCATAGCAAACATCATGAAGTCATCTCGGGCAACGAGTAAAATTCTTACCAGATTTTAATAAACATTGTGAGCAGAAATTATCAATTGTAATATTCTTCTCCGTGATAAATTAGTGCTGTACAAATAATGTTTTAAAAACCTTTAGTTGACATCTGCAGCTAAATGGGATATTATAAAGGTATGAATAGATAATGAATTGGTTTGATTATAATGTATTGAACAATCATGGCCAACTAGGGTAGCAAAGGGGTTCTAACTGTTTTTATATGTGTATGTGTTTGTGTTCTTCTACTTTCCTGGCCGTACTGTTTTGTCTACCGACTTGAAAATTGACATCAGTAATCCACTAAAGCCGTTCTAAAAATATCCTTTTTATCTATTTTAGAAGTTTTTCAGTGGAGAATACAGTGATGTTATGATTAGAATCATTCTAACCAGATTTATTTTACAGTGGAATTATTTTAGTTTTTAGTGAAAGGTTCAATTTCCAACACAAGTTTATGTTTTGTTGATCTTTTAGTGTATGTCACGTTTGTTTTTGTTTGTTTGTATTTTTGGAAAATTCAACATTTTTTCATTGACAATCTATCAACTAAAGGCAATAGAAGTAACCTATTCGTTGATCACCCTTTTTCCATTTTCAAAATTCTTCAGCCCAAACACGGTTGTATGACGGTTTCTAATGAGCGATTAACAAGATCTTTTTTATGTTATTATTTATGATTTAATATGGAAGTGAGTGTTTTCAATAAAGAAATCAAGAGATTTGGTAATGTTCAATTTTATGGTGGTTCATTCAAACAGCTCTCCGGTACGTTCCAAATTGGATACCCAGATTGTAAATGGCAATAATAATGCTTATCCCGATTGTAATTGATTACAAAATGGCTACTCTGATTATGCATGGCTACAAAATGGCCACCCTGATTGTAAATAGCTATAAAATGGCTACCCAAATTGTAAAGTGTAAAGTTCCACGCATTCGCTCACGCAATGTTTAAGATCTTGCCTAACTTTGGTGCACCGTTTTCAACACTGAATGAGCGAGTGTATGGGTTGTGCCCAAAGTATACTTAATGTGTTAATTCCTGTTTTCCTTTCATGATTCTTTCGAAGAAACTCGCCCATGTTACCATTCATAAATGTGGTAGCCATTTTGTAGCCGACTGGAAAGTTGTTTGAATTAACCACCATAAAATAGAACATTACCAAAGATTATAATTATCTTTTTAAATGTATATTCTTGGCAATGACGTTTCACGTACCTCAAACAGATTTTGATGCAATAAACCTGAGAAAACCCACAAAAATAACCAGTTATGTTCCTTTCTTTCCTTAAAGATTCCAAGACAAGGGAATCGATAATCTAAAACTGTTTTGAAACGATCGATTTTCGTTTAACACTGATTATACAGAATAAATGGCAGAGAAAAACCAGGTGAACATGTACAGGTCTGTTCTTTTGTGATAAAGAATAGAAATTCAGGGAAATTGCATCAATAAATATCATTATAATTTTATTTCATCCAGGAGGTGCGAGTGGCGTAGTGGTTGAAGACGCGGACAGTTGATCCAGAGCCGAATCCAAACTCCGGG
The DNA here is from genome assembly GCA_963457665.1 of Thysanoteuthis rhombus. Classification (NCBI taxonomy): domain Eukaryota; kingdom Metazoa; phylum Mollusca; class Cephalopoda; order Oegopsida; family Thysanoteuthidae; genus Thysanoteuthis; species Thysanoteuthis major. The sequence continues at coordinate 20,180,620 of OY735206.1, forward strand.
AGAAGCAATTTGTATCATCATCATCATCATCATCATCATCATCATTATCATCACCACCCGCACCAGTTATGCCATAATTTACTTCCGTAGTTCAGTTAGGAACTTTATTACTGAAACTATCGGGTTAAAAAGATTTATAAGAAAAAAATCTAATCATTTCATGTTTGCTGTTAGACTGCATAAGTCAGTAAAAATATCTGTTGAAAGATATTGTATCTATTTTGTAGATATATAGTCATTCCATTCTTCATACATCATAGTTGAGTTTATTTTGCAGCCGTAGTAGCCGAAACATTCTGCACTTGCATCCAGTTCTTCAATTTAGGCCACTGCGTCTATTCTGCGGCGAAAACTCTTATCTCTTACAATTTTTTGTTAATTCTCGATGTTGCCAGTTCTGCATATTTGAGGTCTTCTTGCAGCTTACAAAACAAGTTTTTGCTACGACGTCTTTTTCAAGCCTTGTTTTGTTGGATCCCACCACTGCGAATTCCAGGGCATTTTGTCCAGGTGCTTATATGATCAAACACAGACCAAAATAGTTGGACCACTTTTGCCGAGAGTGGAATCGTGTCACACATCTTGTTCAGAATCTTGTTGGAGATTCGGCCCTTTGGCCATAGGCGTCCTGAAATAACTCACAGATCTTTGATATAACAGGCATCAAGCTTCTCCATGAATTCTTTGAGTAGCCCAGCTGCAGCAATTTTATGTCATCCGAAAAACACATGTTGCGTCATATGGGTGCAGTTTCATTATCAAAAGAAACTTTGGTCAACACACCTTTATCTTTTAGGAGTATAAGGAAGCAATTTTGCTCATTACACAACGTGTCTCTATATCAGAGGAGTGTCAGTGTATGGATCTGAGGATCTTTTTTCTTCCTTCATTCCCTATTTTCCCAAAAGGATACATCATTTCCAGCCCGTTTTCATTGTCTTAGATAGATATCCATGGGCGAACTCTGTTTTTTCAGCATTCATGAGTAGGTTCGCGTCTCTCAGCCTTTCTGTGGTAAGGGGGGGGGGGGCTGTCGTTTCAGTGTCTTCTTGTCCTCATCTATGAAGCCCACGTCGTCTGCACATTCCATTCCTCGTGACATGACATGAGATAGGAAGGGTGGGTTGAACAGAGCATCTCCGTACAGACAGGTTAGCAACAAGGTAGCATGTGAACAGCGCAGGAAAGAAACAGTCTCCCTTTTGAGAGCCAATGGTTATCCTACATTCAGCAGAAAAGACCGTCTGGACACGAACCCTCCGGTCATTGTCTGCCAGTTGTGATCTGACCTGTTGCATCTCTGGATATGATGTCATTTGCCAGGGAATCTGCTTTTTATTTAATGATATTACGTAGGATGTTGTCTAAATACTTTCTGCCGTGTAAACATTTTTTGCTTCAGTACTGAGATTGTTTTTATTTTTCAGAACTCAAACAGAACCAGGTGATATTGCAGGCTTTTCTTGTATGATGCTTGGGGTGGAAGGGTTGCCCATAAGACTTGGAAGATCATATCTGGCCTGGCTTTTTTGTCTGATAAGTTGTTTATGCATTGAACATGTATGGCTCAAATGCAGGCGTCTCACCGTTTGCATTAGAGTAGAGATGTGTATCACGATAAGGTTGTGAGTATCGGACAAATGGTAAGCGTATTAGCTCGCATAGAACAAAATCATTCTGGTTGAAGTTCGGCATTGTGTATTTAGAATCTGCCTTTACCTAACGATAAGAAATTTGTTTTCTCCAGGTTTTTCAGTGGCAACAGGAATGTTAGGAGATTGTGTTTTTGACAACTGGGTCATGGGCGCAGATTAAGACTCTTTGGGTTTCACCATTCCTATTGCATTGGCTCATTCAAATATGTGTTGGGTCATTAATCCCTGTGTAGAGTTCCCCAAGTTTAGCATTAGAGTCACCAAATACAGAAAAACTACCTAATTAGAACATTCACATGGAAACTTAGTTCATCATAAAGGGATGGCTCTTCTTGAGTCCCCTCAGTAGTTGAACTGTTACTTTGACGATAGGTCACAAAGCAGTTACTGACTTATAAAAAGTTGAGAAAATGGTCCAGTATTTTAAGTCCTATTACAAAGCCCAAACCAAGTCTGTCTCTGTTACATTACCATCCACATGGCTAAAGTTGATGAGCTCTTCTGCCTGGACAGCTACCTTGGTCTCTTAGGTGCTCAAATCGATCTTATAATGCTCACAATTTTCTCTGTTTTGATGTTGAGGTTTGACTTCATATATTCCAGGTTGGAACAGCAATATCATCAGGGGACGACAGTGCCTGAGTGTGACTAACACAGAGTAAAGGTTGGAGAAGGGTAGACATTTTTATGTAGTGCTTTTTGTTGTCAGTTGCATATGTCAGCTCGCAAGCCTTAGCAGCGTCAGCTTTCCAAGTATGTTGATACATACAGGGAGGGCCCAATGAAAGTGTCGTTTATAACCTTGAGTACATAGATATATACGTATATATGACATACCGATTTTAGGTAATTTGTATGTGGATATTCATGCATACGATGAATATGCAACGGTATGTTTGAGTATATATATATATATATATATATATATATATAAGATAAGCTGAATAACTAGTAATATACACATACTCTTATTCTGTGTTTTATCTTCCGTACCTACAATTGAATAACAGTAGCCATCAAAGCTGACAAAAAGTTCTCCTCTTTATATTTATGTGTATTTGTATGCTTATTTGTTTAGGCACCTCTGGTCATACCATTTTGTCTACTAAGTCCCTTCTAAAATATATATTGTTTTTTGGAAGACAAAAAAGTTCCGAATTTTTGGAAAAAGTCTCCTAGACATATTTGACAGTATAATGCATTAATAACATTCCTGAGAATTTATATGCTTTTTAGATCTTTTTCTTACTCTAATTCAGATGTTTTCCAATGGAAAACTTCAGTAATATCATAGATTTCAATGTATGTTCTTCGTGGGTCTCAAGCTTAGTGAAAGGCTGTCCAGTTTATCAGTTCATTGTTCCTAGTCTTTTCCTCGACGGATTCCATTGCTACTATTTGCGACCTCTTCAGGTCTTATCTGCCCTCCTTTTTTGGTAGAACAGAGGACTCTGAGTGATGGCAGCCAAACCTGATGCTGTGGATAGCCAGTTGATTATGTACGTCTCCAATTTCTTTGACTTGTCATCTGAATTCGTGCCTTCCATCCATCAACAAGCTTCCTCCTCTAACGATCCAATAGGGTCCTACGACCCAAAGAAACTTTGGCCATGTATTCAGATTTTTACCAAGCAACGAGGGCTTTTCTAATAAATAATATAAATACTATATTAGATATGATAAATGAAACATGAGATATGGGATCAGGTTTTCACTGGTCAGAAAGTGACCTTATTCCAAGGATCATCGTATAAACATGTTCTCACTCAGCCCTTTTCTCCTCGTCGTCAACCTGAGACAAGACATTTATGTGACATTATCTGTGCATTGATGTCAATTGTAGTTCGCTCACTTCCAACGGTACAACATCCAACTCATCTATTCAATATTACCATACGCACACTGACACACATATGCTCACAAATGCGCGTGCACACACACACACACACACACATATGTATATATATATATATATATACATATATATATATACATACATATATATATATATATATATATATATATATATATATATATATATATATATAGAGAGAGAGAGAGAGAGAGAGAGAGAGAGAGAAAGGGGGAGAAATAGATAAATCAGCACACCGATGCAAGAAAATCTTACTAAAAGATTAAAAACACATCCGTCTGTGATTTTTAATAGTGAACAGATTTAGGGAAAATTGCAGTCAAAGGATACTATATATATATATATATATATATATATATATATATATATATATATATATATATATATATATATATATATATATATATTTGTGTGTGTGTGTGTATGTGTGTGTGTGTGTGAGTTTTCTCATAATCCATTTATCTATATATCTATCACTCTCGAATGTATAAATAGCTATCGACGGGTTTAGTTTCAAGTTTTTGGCTGTTATGACATTGTATATCATTTTATCCACTTCTTGCGAACTGATGTTATTCAATCTTCCTTACGCGATAACAGTCACTGTAGTAGGGTACAGAAAAGTACATGATACACTTCAACACAAACAAACTTACACCCATCATTTTTATATACTTTATCTTTCTTTGTTTTATCTCTCTGGATCATTCACTCATCAATTCAATGTCTATTTCTCATTCCCCCAATTATATGATATGATATGTATGTATGTATGTATGTATGTATGTATGTATGTATGTACCTATCTATCTATCTTTCTATGTCTGTTCATATCTATCTGTCCGGGTCTCCTAAGATCTATCTATCTATCTATCCATCTATGTCCATTCATATCTATCCATCTATTGTCAGATCGTTCTGTTCACCCCTTACTTCAAGTCTTCTGTATTCAGGTAACGTTCTGTTCAGAGCAAAGAAGAAAAAAGTCAGATCATCATAATATCGTTTCTACATCTCTTCTATTCTTCACTGGAACACACTAACAAATAAAGGCACAAAAACACGAAAAAATATTTTTAAAAAGTTTGAACACCTTTGGTGGCTACGGTTTTCAACTTTTAGAAAAATTGATTTCTTAATATTTTGCTGCATTTATTCATTTATTAGTTTTAATAAGTGATTACTTTTAATTAAGGTTTACTTTCTTTTAACTTGGGTGTTTACTTTTTACTAAGCGTTTAATTTTTACTAAGTGTTTACTTTTTGTGTTTACCCTTTTTATTCAATGCTTTTCTTTTCATGTTTCATCAAAATCATCATCACTATCAGTCTTTTATTGTTTGCTTAACATGAACCTCCCCCACGAATCGTATGTGATCTCTGGGGATCCGTGTTCTGAGTCGTGATATCCATCGGTTGTTTGTCATTCTTGCAACAGCCCATAGACATTTGAGTTTTTCAAATGGATTCTATGATATCTCAGACTCCTGTTTTCTCCCCTGATATATTGTGCTGTCTTGTGATGTCTCCACGTGAGGTTAAGCATGATTCTTTCATGTGCATGTTGCATGCTTCTCAGTTTGAGGGTCAGTCTCCTGGTTAGGTTCTATGTTTCAGCTCCGTAAATGATTACTGGGAGGATGAATTCGTCACATACTCTTCTTCTCGGTGCTAATGGGATATTTGTTCTTGATTTCCTCCCCTCTTGAGAATTCCATGGAGACTTGTGGTCATAGGTAGATGTAGCGGTCTACTTTCTCCAATTCTGCGCTTTCAATTTTGATTGTTGAAGAAAGTCTTTACTTTCTCACCAAGTGTGTTACTAGCATTGTCATTCTGATGAAGGATACATTTTCTGTTGACCAAATCAGTTTTTTTCGACAAACATAGAGAGCCGTGAGTTCGATTCTTGCCTTGAACTTTTCGTGCGAATCTACGCTGGTAATTTGCTTATTCAAAGCTAAAACAACCAGCCTTTAGTTTCGATAAAAAGCAACAACAATTAAGTGAACAGCTACAAAAAATGAAAGTAATGATTTGGAATACTTCATTTGATAAAATGTATAAAAATAAAATAAAATTGGACAATGTTAATGCTGACTGTTTTTTTTTAATATGGTCATTGTCTTTGCAATGTTTGCCAAGTAATGATAACTGACTCCCAAAAGTCCAGTTACAAATAGGATGAGAAGTTGCCAGGTTTTCTATTGTCGATTAGACTGATATTATATTTTGTCAGCATAACCTTTCATGAGATGGTTTTGAGTCTGAGGCGTTTAATGAAATAAGTCACTCAGAAGAAACCCTCAGGCAACCAATGTTTTGCATGCTGTATTTCGGGTGATCATTTATAAGATTTAAAATAAAGGATCATCAATAAATAAGGCGCCCCTATCGCTATTTGTTGGGCTGTTATCACAGTCTTCAGAATACAAGTGGACACAAAATTGGGAATCAATTTAGCATGAACTTACATTACACTGTATCTGTTCCCTTAAAAAGGTATTTGAGCTGCCATCGATCACATAAAGTGGAAATTTTATAGGGTTAGTGATAGAATTCAAATGAGTGAGTAAACATTTGATTCGTATTAGAAATCGCCAACCTAAACTGTCAACAAAAGTGTCAACATAGGTTTGCTGGCTGGATCTATATGTATTTATATAAAAAATTTCCTAATCCTATATATAAGAACAAACGTTAATTTTCTGTTTTTCAGATATTTCCCCCGTAATCAGTTTTTTAGTCGAGGTTTCAATTTCCACTGTAAATTTATGTTAAATTGGTCCCTCAGTTTGTTTCCGGCAGCACTGACATTTATCTCCGAAAATCCAGATGTTTCTCAGCGATCAATGACCAACATGAGTTGAGATAAATAATTCATTCATTGATCCACGTCTTTCCCGATCTTTTGATAGGTGAACTCCAACACTACATGGTACGAAAATAGATTTATGAAGTTTCGGTTTCTATTGTGTGACTAACCAGACCTATTTGTTCTTTACCGATTGTTTAATCCCAGTCCCTGACATTCCAAGTATTTTGAAAGTGTGAAATGACCATAATTGATGGATCAGAGTTGTATTATTGAATTATTAATACTCGATCAGAGTTGATACGGTAAATTAGTCAATCCAACACGAGTCTTAGTGCTGCAAAATCAATAACACCAGTATTAGTATCAGATAGTTAATGCTATTTTGGGCATTACAATAATGATTGCTATTTACACACCATATGAAAAGCTTGTTTGTTTCCCGTCACATAATTTGACACGATGCAATGAATTTGGCTCGCGGTAATAATTAAGAATTTGCCTTCTTATTGCTTAGCCATCAGCTCCTCCTCCTTGTTTGCTTCCTGTCTCTCTTCTTCTCTTGGCATGCCTGTGGCACGTGTTCCATTCACGCCCTCATCTTTTTTTCTTCAAATGTCAACAGATTTTATTGCCACTTAATGAGTGTCACAAAGGCGCGGTTGGCACTTGAAGCACCTTGCCAAGGACAGGGGTGGGGACTAGAGACAGAGAAACCTTATCAACGATTGTCATTGTTAAGAGGTTTGTAATGTACTTTAATCCAGTTCTATCCCAGGTAGAGTTCTAGATCATCATCATCAGCAGCAGCAGCAGCAGCCTTCAAATTCCCACACAATAGGGGTGGCCAAACCACAGCTTGTGAGCCACATGCGGCACCTTGACATTTATTGTGCACCTCGTGGAAATATGTTAGCTGAGCTCATTTTCTCATTACAGCTAATAAATAAAAGAAATTCCAAGCTTTATAATATTCCACTGGGTACGAATAGCAATTCCATTGTATTGAAACGTGAATCCTAATACTGTATTTAATATGGTCAAAACAATCACTAGTCAAAGTTTTGTTACTATTTAGATTATAAGGGCTAAGGCATGATATTCAAATAGTGAATCCGGTTCATTGAAAATCTTCAAGATGATTCTAATCGAAATAATGAGATAATGCTCTCTAGATATTCATGATAGCAACAATCAAAACAGAAATATCGTCGGTGATTATAATAATAATCGAAACAGAATTTTGAAAATTTCTCTCCGTCTCTTTCTCTCCCCCCTCTCTCTCTCTCTCCCTCTCTCTCTCTGAATCATTCTGTAACATCTTCGAATTAACATCATAAAACGTCATTTTTATGGTTACAAAATATGCTTTCATTCCAGAATAGATTTTTCTACCGTAAATCAAGTACCTACCGCACATGGAGAATCGTTGATCTGAACGACTCAAAAACTTGACATTGTGATGTCCGGTGCGAGTCCGGACCTATATGACTAATATCAACTTCTTACAATGGCCAGGTGTTGAGCTTTCTCTATGCATACTTACACACAAACACACGGAGATATCTCAAATTATAGTTTAGTTTGTTTTTGGTCGGATACATTTTTGCATCTGATCAATTCAGATCGATGTTGTGAGATGAGATTATCAAAAGTTGTGCAACAATTGTCGAAACATGGCCAGCTCATTGCTGTTTGTGTTTTCTAATCGATTCCTCGATATATCCGACGTCTGTTTGCTTTCTAATATGCTATGCTGTCTTGTGATCCTTTCATGTGAAGTTAAGCAAAAATGGTTACGCTTAACTAAAACAATTCATTTTTCTTTCAAAACTATTCTGATGGAGATTAGTTAATGCCCTGAACCTGAAGCATTTGAAACTACAATATAAACTAAAATCTTTATTCATCAATTTTCTCAATTGGATTTACTGAAATGCTTTGATCATTTACAGCCTGTAAAATCTTGCAGACAATTTGAGTACTTTATAAAGTTCGACTGACTTCTTACCCCGAGTAATTACGCATCGTGTGTATCCGATATATATATATATATATATATATATATATATATATATATATATATATATATATATATATATTCGCACATAGAAATACACTTTTCACACTTGGGTACTGCTTTCCCCACAGAAACACTCACTACTGCACTTCCACCCATACGCCCGTACGATTCACCCACGGATACAAGCAAATGACACATCTCAAAAGCACACAGTTAAACTCCTTAGCTTCTCGATAACACACTAACCGACACACACAAACACACAAAGGTGCATCCACACGCACACACACACACACACGCGCACACACACACGACTCACCTACACATGCAAGTGCGTAACACATTGATCACGACAAACAATTACACACACTGAAATACATTGTATACACACACGATACTCCACTATAACACGTTCATTGATGTTCACGTGCATATATGCAAACATTACCTCGACTTATTCACGATTCTATTCAAAACTTTGCCCACATTTTATTTAACGCTGAAACTACGAAGGGAATATTCCTTTTGGCCGTTACAGATAAGATTTATTATAAAACTCCAAAACTGCACCGTTACCCGTCTTTCCTCCACCCGGAACATTGTATTTTTCGCTTAGGCTCCGCAATTTTTCTTATTTTGCATTTTGATAACATATAAATAACATCGTAAACAATATGTGAACGACAATAACAGAGTTATTTTCCTAAATCGACTTCGAGTATTGTCTACAGAGGAAAAATCTCTCAATATATATATATATATATATATACTGTAAAGACTAAACGCAGATATAGGATGTAATAGATGACGAAGCCATAATAGACATTCAGAGGTTTGCCATTGTTGTGAGTAAATCGCATATCCTCGTTGGATTTCAGGAGTTTCTTTTCCCTTTGTCCGAGGAAAGATAAAACAGAGACAACGTTCTTCTTAGTAAACGTTCCTTCGTTTGTTTCTGATTCAGCATTTTGTTTCCCCGATATTTCTGTCTTTTAATATTTGCTCTTCTCATAGATACACACAAAGTGTTATTAATATTTGCTTTTCTCGGAGATATACACACAGTCATATCCCGCTTTGTGCAATATACTAAAGCCATTTTCTAAGATACTGTCAACAAAAACTGTCACGAAATACATATTATTTCATTATTTCAATAAAATTATACGTAAAGCTTTCCCCCCTACATATTATGCGATGTTGTTCTTTGGTTTTTTAACTGCAGTATTGAGTATATGTGATCTGCTGGGCCAAATTTCATGATATCGCCCCGGGTTACTGCTTTTCACACTTCCTCAAGTCTATTTTCGGCGGTAAGAAAATGTTGCTGAAATATTCTCTCCGCTAACTCGACGCTTCAACGACAGCAGGTGGCGAAGAGTAAAGGTTTTCGGTTACAAGATAAAAGCCATTGTCCATTGCAAGTTATTCGTTGCAAAATAAAGCCCTGACTCACAGATATGATTGATTTGCCATTGATTGCAAGAAAATGGACGTTTTCAGGGCTTACACCGGTATATCATTGCTGGTATTATGCATTGATTATGTAATTTACGTTTAGAGCAAACAGACAAATTGCTTTCCAGTATGTCTCTATTTACACCATACACTTTCCGAAGACAATAAGAATAAACAGTGAAAACGTAGGAAGATCTAAGGAATATATTTACATAAGTCAGACGAAGAAGGCTGCGGAAATGAAAGACGGTGCCTGAGATAATTTGTTTTTACTTCTTGTTCGTATTTGTGTACATGAATTCGTTCTTTTTTCGAATTGGTTGGTAAGATATTGATTATTCAGACTATAAAGAAAAAGTATATACAGTCAATTACCCCTTAGTGCCGTGATATGTTTTTATTTCTTTTCTATGCAAAATTGTCGTCTGACGTGCATAATTATTAGGAAAAGGTAATTATATTGCTAATCATAAAATCATGCAATTTGCAAAGTCATTAAAAAGAAGTACATGATATAAACATATATACACACTCACACATATATATATATAATTGTACATAAGAAATTCTGTACTCCGTGGTGACTCAATTTCGACTGTGTATTTTGGAATGTTTTCACTATATATATCCCCATATCAATGTGGATGATGGTTAATCCAACAATATGAAAGTGAAATTACAATATCAGAAAGCCGTATTGTACAAATTAGGACTTGACCCATATTTCTGCGCAAACATGGTCTTCATCGCACACTCAAATATCCATATCTCACAACAACGTGCATATAACCTATTAAAAGACCATTTCTTTTATACTTATATATTTTTGGTGTGGCAAGCTCTGGCAAGACGTCTAAATAAAAAGAAGAAATTACTGAAACAAGATGGACTTCTGATAGTGTCATATATATATATATATATATATATATATATATATATATATATATATATATATATATATATATATATAAACGGGAAAACAGACTTGAAAAGTGGAAAAGAACGATGTTCTGAAGAGAAGAAAACGAAAGTCCGTTATTTACATAATAAATATTTACATGACCTCGACAGCTAGGGTTAATGTTAAAGGGTTAATATTCCTGCCTGTGTCACACCTTGAAATGCATATATGTAAAAGTATGACAAATAAAAAAAATTAATCATCCAAGAAGAAATAAAACAAATAAAATAGAGAAATAATTCCCAGATTATTCCTCTGACTGAACATAGTCTGCAGTGAGAAGAGAACAAGCCTGGAAGTCAGATCATAGATGCGCTAAAAAGGAAGTGTTGTGTACTTTTTTTTTTAAAGTTTACATTGATTTTAAAAAATCTTCCAACAACGATATATATTTACAATCTAGGGAATATATTACATACTATTTACAAACTAAATGTTACTTTACTCTTAACGCATATTGCATCGGAATATAACTTCTTTTTAAAAAAAATAATATTTATCTTATCTCTCTGAATCAAAAAGAATATTACTTATTCCATTGAGAAAACGTTTAAATAGCGATCTTTGACAACTAAACGCAACGGATAAATATAGATTTAGATAAAAAAAAGAAACATTTAAATTGGGATCACTGGGCAAGTGCGGTTCATTGCCTGCATCAAAATTGTTAATGCTGAGCAAGGGACATAACCAAGATATTATTGTCTATCAATGACAACAATAGCTGTTATAGATGCTAGCGCCTCAAAAAATGTCTGAATGTATTTGGATAGTTGAAAAACAACGAACAAACACGGATAATGAATATAAACAAAGAAATAATTTCTAGATTATTCCACTGACGGAGCAGAAAAATAGAAAAGTTTAAAACGTATAATATCGTTGTCCCTAACTTTGTAATATTTTTTTCATTCATTTCTCTTTCCTTTTGTCATGTTTATCTCCTTGGGGTAAAGGAAGAAAGGATGAAACAAAACAAATATAGTCTGGTTAGTCACTCGATAGAAACCATCAAATAACCAACGTCTTTTGGCAGCATGCCAAGTTGTTGGTGATCGATTAGAAACTGAAAAAGGTTAATCAATAAATGAGTGACTTTTCTCACCTTTCGTTGGCCAGTGATCACTAAAGGATGTCGGAATTTTTTTAAAAATCGGTGAATGCTGCTGGACACCAAGTGAGAGAACACTATAGCATAAACATACATTGTAAATCGACCCCCCTCCCCCAAAGAGAACCACAAAACAAAACAACCTATTTAGTAAAATAGAAGAAAACCAGTTTTATTAAGAAATGATAAAATGGAAATGTTCAAATTTTAAGCTCTCTAGCTTTATTCTGCGGCTTGTATGTGCGATAAATAGATATTTGGACCAGAAGACTGCCAGGCTAACTTTCAACCTGTGGAAAACCCAAGTTGACAGTTCTCTTTGACGTGTTCTGATAAGATTGAAAACAAAGAAGGGTAGAAAAACTAAGAGTGCTCGCACATACTTCTTATAGAGCCATTCAATAAGTGGGAAATTGAATAAAATCAGGGAATCGGACTGAGTTTCCATTTCCCGTTTTTTCGGATTACTATTTACATCTTAATATATGGAAAATATTTCTCAATCAGGGGCAAGTTGTTCTATCTACCTCCCCCTCTGTCAATCAATTATTTCTTAGTTCATTGGCAACCCTGTCATTGAAGTCATTTGCGTACTTTTAGAGATATTAAATTGACAGACAGAAACACATGAGTAAATATACACCTCTTCCATCTTCGTCGACAATGATGAAAAGAAGAAGGAAATGAGAAGCCTGGTTGCATAAGGGGCAAAATCAACGGAGCTTGAATAACTCTATAGATTTCGAAAATATTTTAACTTTTCTCTTGATTGAAAGAAATCTTTACATTTCGCCAAGGAAGGCTGATTCGTTAGAAAATTTAGTTTTTTATTTCGGGTCCCCATTTGGTTAAATAAAATGTTCTATTTTGGGTCGCTAATTAGATAGCAAATACAGCGTTCTATTTCAGGTCAGCAATTAGTTTGTAAATAGAGTGTTCTATTTTGGGTGACAAGTCTGTTAGTAAATAGATCGTTCTATTTTGGTCACCAATTAACAAATAGAGTGTTTTACTTTTGCTCACCAGTGTGTTAGCAATTAAAATGGCCTTCTTGAAGTAACCTATTCTTTACTAAACAGAGGGTTCTACTTGTGGTCACCGACTTTTTATCAATTAAAATGTTCAACTTGGAGTCACCAGCTTGTTAGCTAATTGAGTTCTGTATTTTAGGTCACCAATTAGTTAGCAAACAGAGTGTTCTACTTTGGGCCACCTGTTTGTTAGTAATCCGATTGGCCTACTTGAGGTCACTTGTTCGTTAGCAAATTGTGGGTTCTATTTTGGTTCACGAGTTAGTTAACCTCTGCCAACGAAGTCTGAAGACTTACATTTGTTTCAAGGGAAGGAACAGAAACATGGAAGTAAATGGATTAGAATCAAGAATGAAGGGTGATAGAGATTAAAATTTCAGAAAAAAGAATGCGAGGAAGAAAGGATGTGAACGAGTAACTGAAAAATGAAGAAGAAAATGACAGAAGAAAAAAAAGTGAAATGAAAATGGTTACAAAAGAAAGAGAACAGAGACAAGGAAAGAGATTGAGAAATGAGAATGAGGAGAGAAGATGAAGGATGAATGGATAGAGGGCAGGAAATATTAATATCCTGAAGGAAAAAAAGAAACAGGGGAAGGAAGGAAGGAAGGAAGGAAGGAAGGAATGAGCGACCGGACGAATAAAAGATGGATAGGAAGAGAATGCAAAGCAAGTGAAAAGAATGATAAATAACCGCACCTACCATTAATGAATCACCGTAGCCTGTGCATATACCAGAACTTATTACTTAAATACTTATCTGAAATCATCTAAAGAAGTAGATGTTCTGTCTAAGATTATCTTTAGAAAATACCAGCACAAGATTTGGACATCGCTGGTCGAAAATGACCGAAAGAACCCTCAAAAATACTTTCAAGAATACCGTCTTGGGTGGTGCTTAGTATAGAACTCATACACATCTCCATGGTTGTAGCCCCAGAAAATTTAATCTGGAGCAGCAAGAGACATATTCACACACACACACACACACACACACACACACACACTCGAGAAAACAGCGATGAAACTGTGTCTCACTTAGCTGGGTGATCAGTTGGGCGCACCATTTATGGGGTTAGGGTGATTTAATTACGAAGCATTTGTGTATTTCAAGAAAATAGCTATATTGTGTCAAAAAAGTGAGTTTTGAGGAATCGAGCAAGGTTTAATATCAGAGGAAAAGTGATTTATTAGCTATGTATTCTTCATCCTTGCGAGGCTTGTATCGCATCTCTTAAATGATACACAACTACTTACTGCGTTTTGTAACACAAGTAAAAGTTAAAGCGAAACTAAACAAACAGTTTTAATTTTAAACGAGTGTTGATTCAACAATTTCAATAGGATGCAAATCAAAACTTGATGAACTTGTTATTCGCATATTTGAAAGATTTTACTCCTCCAGACAAGGTACGGAGCAAATACAGTAAACTCACGAGATGACAGTACTTGTTCTAACAGCACTATTTAATGGCGCTGGTTTTCCAACTGCACGTTTGTTTTTATTTTCTTGCAAGAATGTTGTCAGAGATTAGTTTGCTGTAATAGAACATGACAATTCTATGCCATTATCAGAATTCCTGTAGGCAGCATATGGGGCAATTGACTGCGAAAAACTAATAAAGTATCATATTCATCTGTTCTTTATGGTTTCTCATAACTAATGAACTTTATATAAGATCTACCCGTAAAAACAGCAAATTTGTTATAAAGGCACTCTAAAATCTCCGACAAAGGGCATCATAACGGGAGCTTTCTGTATTTTTTTAAAGATATCCCTGGAATTTTCGATATATTTGATATGCTGCATAACAAGAGACTGAATTGAACAATCACTTGATACCTTTCTGAGCCTACTCTTTTGGATATTTTTTTCTTCGTAATATTACATTGGAATCTATTGTCAACGAAAAGATAAAAAATTTCTCAAATAAACAACGGTAAATATCCAAAAGAATTGATAAGTACTTCCCTTAATTAGTATTACTCACACTCTAACTGCGAGAACTAATCAAAAGACGGTACGTTTTATTCCTGCTACACGTTGATGAGTTATTTTGATGCAACATCTATCCTTGCGACATGTTAATTGAATATTAAGATGCAGAACACTTTCCCTGGTGCCTTCGTAAACGTGTGGCATAGATAGCTTTTGCATCGATTTTCTTCATTAACGTGTGGTAGGGATAGCTTTTGTATTGAAATATTTCATCAACTTGTGGCAGGGATAGATTATGCATTGAAATATTTTATCAACGTTTGGCAGGAATAGATTTTGCATTGAAATATTCCATGAATGTGTGGCAGGGATAGTTCTTACATCGAAATATTTCATTAACGTGTGGTTGAGAACGTTAGAAGGTTTGCTAATGTATGAGAACTAGTAATATCAAAAAATGAGTTATTTCTTATATCTAAATAGTCCATCAACGTGTGGCAAAGATAGTTTCTTCATTAAAATATTTCATCAAAATTGATAAGGATAGTCTTTTGCATTAAATCGTTTCAATAAAGTATGTCAGTGTGCAGCAGGGATGAAAAATATTCACTGAAATCAGCGTTATATACGCTGGTAAATAAAGTAAGAACTAATCGAAAATCAGTCTGAGGTTGTGCACCTTGTATATCACTTTACTCCTTAACAAATTTATAGCTGGCTTGAGTAGAGTTGAACACTTGTTCACACATAACGATCTAGAATGACAAGAATCGCTTTCACTAATTGAATGACAGAGGTAAATAACTTTCTCCTGTCTCTGCCAAAGATGTTAATGGGAGGATTTACAGTGTGGAGCATCAGGCATTCCTATGTTCGTCCTGATTTGCTTATTAGGCTTTACTGGTATTCCCCGCTTTCCGAAAGGCAATTTCTTCTACCAACTCCACCCAACAATATTTGTCTGCTTTTATAAACGTGCCAGTGAAATATCAGAAGTTCATACATCTTCTGATTTTTGAAAGGTCACTCGCCTATGTTTTGCTCTAAAAAAAAAAAAAAGGCGAAAAGTGGAGTTAGCAGTCAGCGTGAGCTAACCTATTGGCAACTCACAAATTCTTTTTGTGTCTTTTGCCTCCAACGTCGTTATCGTTGCCATATTTCGGGTATTGGGACGTTCAAAAAAATTACCATATAAATTCATGATAATCGCTTTTTGCTTTACGCTTTTTTAGCTTTATGAATATATTCATAAGGACGCTCTATTTTAGGATGTTACCTTCCTCGATTCAGATTCATATGTGACAATTGGGAGGGTGCTTTGGTTGCATACTCTTCTTTTTAGGACTTGAGGGATTTTTTGTTCCTTAAAGTTGAGCTTGCTCTACCGAAGATTTGCCATCTTAGAAAGATTCTTCACTTGATTTTTTCTTCTTTTGAGGATTTCTGAGAATCATGCAACATGTACATGAAAGAACTATGCCCAACCTCGCATGAAGAGATAAGAAGATATCACAATACATTAAGGAAAAACCGTTATCGAATCCATGAGAACACCAAATGGCAATGGGCTGGTTATGTGGCAAAAATGTCAAAAAACCTATGGACATCACGACTCCCTGCATGGATTTCCAAAGATCGCATGCTAAACCATACCTGGCAGAATACACGATGGACAGACGAACTAGATAGGTTCAGAAAGTATTGGCTCTGCGACGCCCATGATAGAGAGGTTTGGCGAATCTTGAGGAAGATCTTTGTCCAACAACAAACGATAAAAGACTTTCGGATAGGGAGGGGAATATGCGTTTCTTTTTCTAGATTTTATTGACGTTTTTGTTTATCGAACAAGGAGAGTGCAGTAGGCCATGCATGATAGTCTCTGAAAAAAATCAGCTGCCGGAGAAAAATGTCAGGTAGCCAAATTCTTTGTTCTTCACTTTTCAATTGACATTTCCGAGGCTTCTGGCCAAAACCGACCAAGAGCGTTGGAATTCTGTCAGTCTGCCAACATGATTACAACAAGAGAATTCGATTCATGAAACAACTAAATATGAATGAAACTTACTATAAAGAAGGACAGCGTTGTATGATATCTTGTATTATGATATATGACACTCGTAGATGATAACTATTGCAACATTCTACTTCTTTATATTGAAATTTAAAAAAGTAGGAATTATTGCAAGAACATCATAATGTTAATTAAGTTTTACTGATTAACCAACTTTTCTGTCATCACAATCTCTGAGAATTTTTTTTTGACTTATTTTCTGAGACCTATATTTCTGAGAACGAATTTTCCATATCCATATTTTTGAAACCGAATTTTCTGAAGCCAGATTTTCTTTAACCATAATTTCTGGATCCGAATTTTTCTGAAACCGAATTTACTGAGACAAAACTTTCCTTTACCATATTTTCTGAGACAGAATACCCAGAATAGCTTCCTTGTGTGTTGTCATACAATACAATTCGAGAACAGCTGTGCAGAATTGATAAACATCTCTCTCACAAACATGGTATAGCGGAATGGATGAATATTACCACCCATGATATTTCTCAACTTTTATCATCATCATCATCATCAGTTTCTTAACGTCCGTCGTTGGATACAGACTTTCCCCAAGATTTGCAACATTTCTCTATCGTGGGCATCGCGGAGCCAGTACTTTCTGAATTTGTCTAGTTTGTCTCCCCATCTAATACTCTGCCTTGGTTGCACATGTGAAGCATACAAGTTTCCAATACTGTCTCTAACTTTCGGCTAATATTCGCAAAAAGTAATTTGCCGGGTCACTGCAGATCTAATCCTGTGTACTCTGGCATGGGCCAATGGTTATCAAGCTATTTTTACAGACTATCATGATTTAATGTTCGATCTTCACAGTTTCCTTCGAGGTGTGGCTTTGTTCAAAATTAAGCTGAGTTGGAAATACTTAGGCTCTGTAGTAACTTTTTGAAACGTCTATGCTATAGTTTGCTAGTTTGTTGATTTCAATCCTTATAGGGACCTTCTTTGTTATATTTAATGCTAAACTATGCTAAACTTAGTAAATACGTTATACTACACACTACACATTGCATTAATCAGTGCAAAAAGTATACAAAATATGGATACATAGACATACATCAAATACAAATATAGTTTACAGTAATTTTAAAACCTTTAATATTTATGTTTTCCCTAGGGACTAGCTGATGATTCCACACACATCAGTGCAAAAAAAGTGTAGAAAATATGTATACAAACAATAATCATAAACAAATGTAGTTCATAACAATTTTAAAAACCTTAATCATTTGTGGTGGTATGATAACTATCCTGATTCTTCTAGAAAAGTACTCTCGTCCTGTGAGAGAACAACATAGTCTGGTAAATAATTCCACAGACCTACAACTGCATTGCTAGAAATCTAAAACCATGAATAATTTCAAACAATTTTATGAAGTCACTCGGACTCCCGTATTTTCTAATGTTAAACCGTTGCGTAGCAGTAAACCATTCGCGCAGACAATTACAGCCGTGGTGTAAGCAATGCTAGATAAATAACTTGTCGGTGCCAAGCAAACTCTTTTTGCAAAGCATTTGACTAGTGTTCTGAGATCGATCCTTATTGGTGGTCTTTTACTTTTGTGTGAACTCTCAAATGGTTATTCATTCAGAATTGCTTGAACACGTGCAAAAATTCAGTGGAAACCGAATTAACTACTGAAGTAATGGACAACAAAACAAACTTATTTATCGTTGCTTTACGTTTCCTATTCATAAAAACACACCAAGAAATTAAAATTGAACCTAAACTCTTCTTTATAACAAAGAGGTTCTCAACAAGGGTGAAATCCTCCCACGGGGAGTTTTAGGGTTTCAGGAGAAGAATTGAGATCATAAGTTGACGATTCAAAGAGCAATGACGAATGGTGCTTTGTATTTTGGGTGTGCTATCAGCTGCTGATACACAAAACCGCCCAAATATTTTAGTGTTTGTAAAAAGAAACATGCAGTAAAAGTAGGTAAGTTGGTCCCAATTTTAATTTGTCATGTTTTACGCCCTTGCTCATTCGATGTTACTAACAGCGAACGCATAAAAAGAAAGAAGAGAAGTAATGAAAAAAATATGTTGGTCACTATTATATGCAGTTAGGAATGTCTGATCCAGATTCTGTTTTCCATTAATTCTCTAATTTCTACAATCGAAACCATCTTCCCAAGATTATACCAAAAAACCTTCAACCGTCTTCTGCTTTTCACAGACACAAAAATATTTCATGTTGTTGTGTGTCTATAACAGACAACATATCGAGATACGAAGTACTGGTGAAAAAATGTCCATGGATAAAGAAAGGTTGAGAATCGGTTGCTAAACGTCTATTATTATAGTATAGCACTACTCTTTAGACATAAAGCTACTCCACTGGCTTCAAATAGATTCGCCTGTCAACACTCAGACGGTACCCACGACGATCCAAATGAAAAACAACGTGCTTGCCTTCACAAGTGGAAGAGTTCAAAGAGGATTTATGTTCACGCTACAGTCAGAATTATTTAAATGTTATTTGTAAAGCGGAATAGTTCAACAACAACGACGACGAAAAAGATGAAGAAGGATTTTTCTTTTCAGAAGAATTTCTTTACTTGTAATAAACCAATAACTGAGTTCTGACATATCCGATGCAGCTATCATCTTTCGCAACTAGTACGATTTTTTGTCATTCAATTACTCTCTGTCTGTCCGACTGTCTGTCTGTCTGTCTTTCTCTCTCTCTCTCTCTCTCTCTCTCTCTCTCTCTCTTTCTCTTTCACACACAATTCCTCTCCTTACTTTTTATCGTCTCCTTGCTTTCATTCATCATCATCAGTTGGGTGTACAGTTAATACATTGTAGAGCTGACATTATGAGCGAGTTTTCAGCACCACACACACAAATATTTATATACACACACACGCACACATATATATATATATATATATATATATATAATTTGTTTTATATATATATATATATATATATATATATATATATATATATATATATATATATATATATATATTAGCCAGGATAACCAGCTGTGCGAGAGGAAAATTACTTGAAATATAACAAAACAGGAAAACAAATTATTTTTGGAAAGTTTTCATAAAATCTAATGCTCGTTTCAGCAGATTATTTGTGCACACTCTCCTGTAGAGTTTAGCATCGTAGTTTCTTTGCAGATAAGAATCCCCCCACCCCTTTTGAAGAGAAAATATTTTTCTGCAAAAGGGACAAATCACCGGAGGAAACAAAGTACGCATGGATTGAAAACACAAAGAAGATACTCGCAAAAAATCATTTTACCTCGATTTTTTCAAATATTAGACGAAAACGAATATTTTCACGTCGTCTTCCGGGAAGTGTGTATCTGATATGAGAAAAGATAAATGCAAAAGTACGGTAATATCATCCAATCTTTTCTCGTGCCCATCCCATTGTACCCGTTTTAAGTGGTTTGCGTTGTGTTAAAAGTATTGAATTAAAGAACATACCAGATTGCTTGGCGCAAAATACTGTCGTACAATCGCTCCAATTGGGTAGAAATGATTATAAATTTCACCTCCCTGGTGGGGGGATCATAGCCTACAATTGTTTTAATTTGCAACAGACGACGACAACTGGCCTCTAACGACCTCGAATGACCCTCAAAATCAACCTCACATAGTCCATGTTCACTGCTGATAAAGGATGTATCTTATTCCGAATTCCTGCTTACCAAAATGCAAAATTGACGTTTACTTACGATACGTCAGGTTTCAGTTTAGCATTTCAGTACATTGTAAATGAACCTTTCTGTAAAACTTTCAAAATGTCACTTGACCTATGTATTACGGTATGAAAAGATGCTGAAAATAGTGGTTTACAATGTGTAAAAGACAGGCATATTATCTATCCGAATGTATCACTAATAAAAGACAATTCAGAAGGCCTCATATATATATATATATATATATATATATATATGTTATATCTCTTCAATGTGGCTATACTTTCATTTAACCCATCCAGTACCGCGAGGCAGGTTTGAATCCTTCGCTTCAAATCCGGAGACCGATATCTTACCTCTGTGCTACTGAACTGGACAGTCAATAAGGCTGAATTTAAGCGATATATATTCATTTACACATAAATCCCCATCCACCAGAGTGCTCTATTCCTATGGAAGAGCATTGCATAAGCTTACAATGGATGGGTTACCTCACTTAAAGAGTGCTCAACCTTGAATCGAGGAGCATTGATTATTGTGTCATCCACGGACAGCTGTTTCGATGTATTACATCTCTTCTGTGTGGCTATAGACTTTCCATTAACCCATCCAGTATTGCAAGGCAGGATTGAAACCTTCGCTTCAGATCTGGATATATATACGACGTAAGGCCGTAAACTAATTTCGGTTTTTACTGTATGTGAATAAAGAATACATATAATTAGGTAACAAAAAAAATATATACATATAAACAGAAAGCACAGACACACACATGCATATATATATATATATATATATATATATATATATATATATATATATATATATATATAATGCATATACTGGCAGCAATTTTTCTTTCAAGCAAGTTTCATTCAACACGACAGACAGTTTCTGTGTTGTCTCTGTTTTCATCATGACACAAAACTCCGACTAAACCTATTTGCTTCGTGGCACATGTACAGGTTCGAAGATATTGCTTTTGAGAATTCAAAAACTCATTAAAATCCTAAGAACAACCTCTAAGAAAAACAAAAGCCGGACAAAGATTTGGAGAGGGGTTAAAATGAAGAATTCAAATCTGACTGAAGTGGGAATGTTGAAAGGAAAATTCCCACAACAAACGCCGGGGATTAGCATCATGTATTCTAGACACTACTATCATTTGTGTTTGGTCACACTTGGACATTAACCCGAATGCTATTTCATGTAGTTTTTCAACAGGCAATAGCTGAAAAAGAAACAAAAAACGTATGTCATTTACCACTCGCCTCGGTTGCTGACTTGACAGCTTGTCTCCCCTTTTACTTCAGTACCAGCTGGTAGCTTGGGGGGGGGGGAGTGACTGCTTCAGCGTCTTTTCCCTGAGTACCCTTCTACCATTCAAATTCTCTGCTGCTCCCGCTGTCAATACGGCGTCATCAGTCGAAGAGTTAATCAATGTGAACAGAGCTACTTTCAAGCTATACGCTGGCTGGCCTGTCGCGTCAGAGCACTTCGTAAGCGAGACAGCGATTGGCCAGCCAACCTCACGGCCGATTCCCACTGAAACTAATTGTCCCTTTTTTCTGTTGTGCAAACACGTGTTCTGCTACATTTAGCGATTCAACTTTACATCCTTTTTTTTTTGTTTGCAAATAAGTTTTTTTTCACTCATTATTGTACCATGGGAAAAAAATTTGTAAACGAGATAGTTTAATAAAAAAAAACGATCCGACAATGTATATATGCTACAAAGGATTCATCAATTCATAAATTGTCTCTATAAAAAGGAGAAAAGCTGAGGTTTTGCCCTCATATTTGAAAATCTTGGCAGTTGATCATGGTAACCTAAACTTAATGAGTAGATGAATTCCTTTTGACGTTGATGTGATCACTCTACGTAAGAGTATTGAGCAATTCAGAATAAAGAAACTACAAAATACATATTAATCTATATATGTATCATCATTGTTTTATATATATATATATATATATATATATATATATATACACACACATATACATATGTATATATATATATGTGTGTGTGTGTGTGTGTGTGTGATCTAAAATGTTCCTCCTAAATTGCCATTAGCAAGTTATGCACGTCTAAAGATCGCGTTTCGTTACTGTTAAAGTAAACGACTGAAAGATTCCGTCTGTTTCATAGCTCTTCATTCTTTCTTCCATCTGCATTCTACGAAGCCAGTGAATGCAGAACAATTGGTGTCAGTCGTTTCTAACACCAAGCACCAACTAATCTATCAATCTTGCTTGTTAGGTAAGTAGGTGAGTGAGTAGGTTGCCCACTGGCAACGAGTTGCAAGATAGCTGAGGTATGTCTACTGACTGGCACCTTGTTCTGCACACAGTGTATTAGCGTGGTATTTCCTCGAAGACTAGACAGCGAGAGGTTTTAACAAGATGCCTGGCATAGCAAATTTGATACGTCTACAAATTTCAATGCTCTACTAGTCCAAGAAGATTTATTTTCTTTTTCTTTTAAACACTTACAACAAAGTTAGGAGAGGTAGGTGCTTTCACTAGTGTCTGTCTGTTTACACGGTATCTCCAAAAGTTCTCAATGAATATCAATCAAATTCTGTGGGAGAGTGGGATATAAGCTTCGGAATATGCGGTTAAATTTTACAGCAGACCAAATGAGTTGTTTTTTTTTTCTTTTTATTGAGAGATTTTCGTAATATATCGCTGAAAAAGAGGTTAAAAATGGACTGTTGATAATGGAAACGCTAAATTCAAATTTCAAGGGGAGTAACTCAATATCTGTACATATTTCTATACACGCTTTATCCTGTCGGGTATCTATCTCAGTAACATAGTGCATTGGGTTTTTTTCTATCTTATGATGACTGGCGTTTTGAGTTGATAATGAAAGTTTGACTAGAAAGACTTAATTTAGTATCGTGTCAACTCAAACGGGCGATGACAAATTGATTGAATGAGCGTCTGGGCAGCAGTGTACCACAAATATTGTAAAACTAGAGTTAAGTAATCGTATTTTTTTTCAGATATGTCCTTTACGTATTCAAAATCACATTTCTTCATTTTTTTAAAAATTTATTTTATAATTTTGAATGTTGAAAAATATGGTCATAAGTACTGACCAACTTTTAAAAAAAATCATTCAATATTAGTTGAATTCATATGTTCTCCAACTATGAATTTAAAAAAATTAAGAAAAAATCAAAAACTAGAAATAGAAGTCAGAAAAAGTTTAAATCCTATCCCCCAGTTATCAAATATTTCATTTCTATTCAGCTTTTACTTAGTGTGTGGCGTTGGCAGAAGAATGTGCTCTCTGAGTGCTTCTTGGTTCGATTTAGTTCTAGTACAAAGTTAACAGAAGTAGGACTGAGAATATCTATTAATTCATATAAAACGGAATTATTTTCTGTCTATTCCATGTGATATTTTTCTCAATAAGAAGCAATAAGAACCAATGACCTTTAGAACATCAGTTCTCCACACGTTCGGGCTTGTTCGATTTTTCAAAGTATGACAAACGTGTCAAAAAACGTTTAAAACGTCGACAGGTGTCAATTCCGACGCAAAATCGCGTCAGCACGTCTTTACAGGTGTCATGATCTGTTAAAGGGAAGTCGCCCGTTTTAATCTATTGAAAAAAGATGACGGTGAGGAGGTGGGAGATTTCTCATCTGAGGTGAGAAAACACATTTTTTCCAAAAGTCTGAATGGGTTGATAAAATGCGTCTCGGGATGACGGAGAATCTCCTCAGTCGAATCGACATTTTCTTTCTTCTAACAAAATAGCTGAAATTGAATGGAAGTTTCTACCTTCACCAAATGTCGACAGGTCTATGCATGCTAAAATCTCCTTCTTTCAAACTTGATTTGAAAAGATTCAAGGCGTTAAAAAGATTGCAAGTAAAGACAGGATGGGCGAAAGAAAAGGGATTTGATTTTTTTTTTCAAGCAATTATCGTAATATGAAAAAAGAAAATACAAGGAAGACAAAAAAAGAACAAAAAAACATGTTCATGGTTAATTCATGCATTTTATATATATATATATATATATATATATATATATATATATATATATATATATATATAACCATGTTATTATATCTGTGCTGTTTTGAAATCCTTGAAATAGTCACATGGTTAACAACTGATGATCAAAACAAAAAAAAATCGCACATAGTACCATGATATTTAATTCTGTGCGAGGCGAAACAAATTACATTACAGATATTAGGAAATAATCAACTGAAATGACATAAATTTCTTGGAAAGATATATGTATATGTATATATATATATATATATATGTATATATATATACACACACACACACACACACACATATATATATATATATATATATATATATATATATATATATATATATATATATATATGTATATATATATATGTATATATCCCCTAAGGAATCCTCTTCCTTGATTCACATTTTCGCATCCAAAGCAAACCATGTTGAGTTCATTTTCTACAGAAACTTTTCAACCACTAAAAAGTATACACACACACTGAAATTCATACAGTTAATTCATTTATATATCGATTAATCAATAAACAAAGCCTTCTTACACTTTTACTCCTGAGATTGTTTCATTCCTTATCGTTCACACGTACACAGACACAGACACAGACACACACACACACACACATATATATATATATATATATATATATATATATATATATATATATATATATATATATATATATAAATATATATATATATATATATATACACACAATGTATTTTCATCATTCCATTATTTAAATTCATCTGATGATGCCATCATCGGAAATAGAAAATGTACAAAAAACTATAATTTTGTCGTCTTTCAAAATCATCAAATAAATTAATGATAAGTATATATATATGAGGGAGAGATAGAGAAAAGGGAGGAGAGCGAGTAAATCAAAAATCGTACTCGTTGCGGGGGAAGAGAAATAAGATAACTTCAGAGGATACGCCTGAACTCAAAGAGAAAGAGAGCGATTTTCCCTTTCCCGATGAATTATATTGCATTTTGGAATATTTTTTTCCTTTTATTTCTTCGTGCAACGACTATTTATTTTTGTTTCGGATGTTATAACGGGGTTCTGACTTGCAGAACCAATTGGAAAGAAACAGTTTTATTACAGAAACGATTGTTGACTAATGTTAACAAATGTTGCTGAATGCTCTCAAAAAATTGTATAAAATCTGTTCATTTCCTTGTTAACAATAAGGAACTCTGGTCGACACGCGATAAACACTATATTATAATAACATGCCACGTGTATTTTTACAATTTACTTTTTGTCTGTAACATCCCAGAAGAAAGGAGGGAGAAGTCATAAGTACGTTTATCAGTAAACTGATATAGTAGTTTCATTTATTGAGTACTGAATTGTTTTTGCTCGATTCAGTTCATTTCCATAGTTAGTATAGTAGGGACTCAACAGAATATCAATTTCATATATGCCGTCATTTTCGACAGCATGAATACGCTAGTCTACTAATATAATGAACAATGTGTTGTTCTCTCTCTCTCTCTCTCTCTCTCTCCCTCTCTCTCTGTGTGTGCAACAACGGACCCATCCACTTGAAAGTAACGAAGTTGCTGATAAAAATATCTCTTAGCAACTATTTGAAACATTTGGGACTGTTCCAGTGAAACGAGTTTAGTACTTAGAAAATGTCAACCAAAACTGTCACCAAAACAGTTTACGCAGGTTTCGTCAGTTTTTACATTTGTCCGTCCGTCCGTCTGTCTGTCTGTCTGACTGGCTGTCTATTCATTAAATAAGCTAGAGGGACGAATATTTAAAATTTATTCCTTTTATGTCAAGAAAATCTTACGAAATTTTTTTTTTCTTTTTTTTGAAAATTACTATCCACTCAAATAGGTCCTTAGGGGGGTTCACTTCACTATTAGAGTGGAAGCAGAAGTGATTCCTCAGTTTGTGTCCTGAAGCGTTGGTACTTTTTTTTTAATTCGGACTTTTTCAGCGATTATATCCCAACCGACCGTGACAAAGTTTCAATTCATTGATTATCCCCTTTGAATCATTTTCACAATTTCTATTAAGTAACTAACCAGACCTGTCCTCTTTTATTTAAATCATTTCATAAAAATTCAAACATCACCTTGAATATTTTCATGAGGATCAACTAATAATAATGTTTACAACATGTTTTTTCTCAATGAAAATTAAGATTAATTTCCTTTTCCGAATAATACAAGTGTCCTGATTGCATTTAATGGAAAGTTAACACTATGGCTATTCCATGTAACGATCCTCTGAGCCTATTAAAGAGGATTGGGTGATATTATCTTTTGCATCGGTGCGAGTGCTTGGTATCCAAACCCTGAGTAATATTGACGTATTATCATATTAACCTCTTATTTGCCTTCGTACTGGACTAAACTTATTGGAAACTTTATGCAATCCTGGATTTCTCAAAGTCTGGCTCTAATACCTCGATATCGCAAACCCCACGTGCTTACCAAGGATTCAATAGATATATAAAGTTGGTTTATGGAACGTGTCTGAAATGTCTGTAAGCAAAATAGAATCATTAATATAATATATCATACATAAGTATATGTTGCTGAAATCGCAGGCAGATGCTTCGTTTCTCCCTTATTATGAAGGAAGTAACCCAAGCACATGTGTACAGAATTACTGATTGATAACTCGTGTATGTATTATGATGATTAAGCTTGGCAGAGTTGATTTAGGAGAGATTCATTTGCTTACGAATGTATTTGAAAGTCACCCAATCTTTTCAAAATTAACCTGAATATTTAATGTTTAAATCTTTCAAAGGGTATAAAAAAAATAACATGATCATTTTTTAATGGTTGGAGAAAACTGTATCCTCTTCTATAGAAAATGTCCCATATTTTGAAGAACTAAAATAACGATAGGATACACATGTCTTATGAGACATTAATTCTAGGGCAGATGAAAATACACTATTGGTAGATCTCTCACCTATACTTTTTTCCTGTTCTGTCATGTAATGCAAACTAACTTCTACGTCTGTTTCATACTATGAAGGAGTTCTTGTCTTTGATTGGAAAGGCTGGCAAAATCTGACTTACCTTATTTTCGGTGACATCAACTTCCCAGAACCAAATATTTTTTTAAAAAAACTAATAGCTTTGTTTGGAACCAAATTTTCCAAATTGGGTCTTGAAAAATACTTGATGACAACCTTATCACGCACCCTTTCAGGATGCCTGGACACAAAGTTGAGAACCACTAAAAAACCTATCACGAATCAATTCGACTTCATTTGTCCAATTGCTGATACTTCCAAATTGCTTTGGCAACACCAGTTCTCCTACGATCACAAAGGTTGAGCAACGTCAATACTTTTCAGTACTTGGGTGGGTTTAACAGGTGCTGTAAGTAGCTTGGGATTATGCAAAAAGGCTCCAAGGCTGACCCAGTTGATCTCCTTTGAGAGGAGACCAATCTCTACACTATGCTCAATACCGAACACTGAAGCCCTCTCAATACTGCCTCACCCTCTGAAATATTCTGGCTGGGCTGGCTGTGAGTGAAAAGAAAGAAATGAATGAATCGGATTGCTTGCTTTTGAAACTGTAATACAGCCATCCATCTATTGAAAATCCTCAGGTTTCTTGCGAGCGGATTGCTTCCTGAAAAATATGTAGCGACCGTTACGCATTCCCTTTGCAAAAGAAATCAGCAAGAAAACCAAAAAAGTTGAAATAAAGTTTAATTTAATATTGACAATGACAAGTAAAGGCAGTGACTGGCTTTAAAAGGAAATGTTATTTGGACAAAAAGAGAAAAAAAGGAAAAAAAGTTTGGTGTCTTGCTGAAAATGAAAATAAAAAGCAAATAATGAGAAATATTGGAAGAGAAACTCGTAAAACTAAACAACATTTTTCGGGGTTTGGTTTCTTTCCTCTTTCAGTTCAGCAGAAAGTTTTTCTGACAGAATGTCACATCAATTTTAGAATTTTGGTGAATGTTTCAGGAAGAGACTAACAGAAGAAAATTTCTTTTAACAAAGGTTTGTTTGTCATTTACTTCCACTACGAAGTCTAAAAACATATATATATATATATATATATATATATATATATATATATATCCCCTTTGCGTCTCTCCGTCTATCATTCTCTCCTTCTCTCCATCCACTCTATAGCTCTGAAAGTTCTCTATGAATTCTAACGCAATTTCTCGGGAGAGTTAATCATTGGCGACACAAAGAATGACTGAATTTTGAGGAGGATCCAGGAGTTTGTTTTCGATTGAGAGATATCGTATTATTCTGCTGGGAAAAGAATTAAAAACTAATCGTTCTGAATCTTTGAAATAGCTATATTTAGATTCTACAGAAATTAAATAATCATATGAACATTTTTGTTTTTCAAATTTTTTATCCAGTGTATGGCGTTGGCAGAGTTGTGCATTCTCTAGGTGTTTGATAGTTGCAAAAGGATTGATATCAAATAAAACAATTTGAGGAGAAAAAAAGACACGAATAGAAGACACTTTTTTGCTCATACAATAAGATAATCAAGGAAATATACCGTAATGCCAGGTATAGCGCTGCTCTGCTTAACACTCTTTCCAAAATATTTTCCTAATAAGTTTAGTATTGTTTAATTTCCATATAAATAATGATAATAGGCGGTCTCCGAAATGACTTGATATAGTGAACTTTGGTTATTTTACCCGTGTATGAGAATAAGCGCACAGAAATACACATACATAATGATCTATTAAGTAACTATATTTGACGACACCTAGTGATATTTCATCAGCTTTGTACACTACCTACCAGATGAGATACCCTGTATCAATCTGTCCCGTCTAATTGAGGCTCAACAACGGCAAGATATATTTTAAAATTGATAAAATGATTCTAACAGGAAGCTTGGTTGCAAAGAAAAAAGAGTTTTACAGAATATACTATTTACGTTATGTTCTAATTCGAAAATCGTTATTTTGTTCAGTGCAGAGTTCTTTGGAATGTGTCTAGGGAAGAAATCGAGGTGTTACTTCAGTTACTTACAAGTACCTCAATACTGCATGACTGATAGACGTACCCATCGTGGCGTATCGTTTTTTGTATTTGGGGTTTGCTCTCAGCTACGGGTGTAAAAGAACAAAAAATACATTAGTGTCTCTTAAAAACAATGGAAACAAAAAGCCTTTCTTAGTATAATGTAGGGTAGTTGGTCCCGATTGTAAAATTGTGAAGTTTCACACCATCGCTCATTGAATGTTACCAACGGCAAACAAATAAAATAGGATAAAAAAATTGATGAAAAGTCTCTCTGTGGTATGAAATTTTTAAACTTTCTATGATTAGCGGATACGTTGTAAAAAATGAAAGTGGAAAAGAAAAAAAGATTTCTCATTTGTTGTTCAAGATAAACCTTCAAAAGCTTTCGAATGAACCCTCATCAGAGGATGCCCCGTCAGAAAATGTTTGATATACTGTGAAAATAATTTGAACAATTCAGTTGTTGAAGACACAGGCAAAGAACGAAGGATGTAATTATTGAAAATCGAAACGTGTTTAAGATGCAATTAAATCAATAAAGTTTCGGCTTAGAAAAAGAGGAAATTCTGTTCTATAGAAAAAATTTCATACATACATTATATCTGAAAGTTCGGTTTTTGAAGACACTGAAATATTTTGGTGTTTTTGTGTGCATCCGTAGCACAGAGCATACCCAAGATACAAAGCGGCATAGATTACTGCATACAAGCGTCTACATTACATGCAATAAGACCAAAAAGCACTTCCAATTACTCTGAAGTAAGAACAGATAACTGCAAAATACATTTTGATCATGAAAACACATTAACTGGTTTTAAACATAGGTAAGTCTTCAGGAAACTACTTAAAAAACAACTGCGATAGATACGAATGATAGCAAAGCAAATTACCCAAATCAACTGCAAAAAAACTAATTATATACTGAGCTGGGAATTGATACACCTCTACCGAATCGTTCCCAATGCGCTGATAACTGTGTACCCGAAAGTACGAAGTGTATAATTAAAAATCGACAACTGAAACTGCTAACATAGGACTTTCCAATTTTCAAAAGAGTTTGGCAGGCTATTTATCTATCCATCTATCTAATCACAAATAGTCCGTCTGATCAGCCAGTCTGTTGGATTAAAAATCATTCTCTCTTTGAGTTTGTGTGTGTGTGTGTGTGTGTGTGTGAGTTTCCGGGTGCTCTCGATTACATTTTGGGGGCCCACACCTTGAAAGTGTGCATTTGAATACCATTGGGCATCATCTAGAGTATTTTTAAAGGTATTTTTTGTCCCTACAATCATTTTGAACCAACATTGCCCAAAAGCGTTTTGATAAAAGATCTATTCCATATTTTTTTTACATAATTAATTCATTTATACGTGGTACGACAATCTATTTATCAATCAATCTACCAATGAGTTGTGCATGCAAACTGCGCCGATGGAGCTAAGAGGCCAGAAATCTAAGAACTTACACCTCATTATGACTGGCTGCCTGGTGTATCCTGGGAATGGCCAATGTCCAACGACGGCTGCTAAAAGGCACATGATTATGATGATCTACTTTGATGTTCTATTTATCTCTGTCTGCTTGTCTCTAAACTCTTTAATTTCCTTATGAAGAGAAATAACTTATGATTAAATCATCTTCCGTTGTCCATTAGAAGAATTCTTTTATTTTCTACTATTCAATTCACATAGGAAATTTATTCCAAAATTCTGTTCTTAGAAGAGTCCTACCTTCAATCACAAGTGGTTACAAGCAGTCTATGAATTTAAGAAATGAACTGACCACCACATTCGTCAGATTCAATCGTCCTTGGAAATTCTCCTTCATGGTTATAAAACGCCATCTCAGTCAATAATTGAACAATCTCAAGGTCACAATTTCAAGTCATGTGAAAAATTCAATCAAAGAGTATGGTCATAAAATAGAGGGAAAACACATCTAAAACATCAAGATTATGGAGAATCTAGATGCTATTGATAAACCCGTCCCTTTAAGACCCCCAAAAGGTAGAAACAGCTCCCCACCACGAAAAAAAAGGGAGCATATTTAAAGGAATCTATTGGAGTAGTGATACCATTTTTTCAAGTTTGTAGACAGAATGCTATGACCAGGGGTGCCGGGACTCTCAAACATAAACAAATACACAAACACACGCCTATTTGAAAAACGATAAAACCCTTTGTCACCTTAGGATGCTACAGTGGTTCAATCAATAATATCATATCATAATAGTAGGATATTGAATCTTTACTTGAAGATGGGCCAAAAGAGAACAAATCGACAGTGTTTAAATATGGCAAACGTTGTCCAAAATGTATTCATCAGAAGAGAGACTTTCTTTACCTTTTTTCTTAAAAGAGTTATTCAATCTTCGAATTGCAAGTGACTTTTGAACGTCTGGTAAAAGAGACATTTCAATTTCTGAATGTTCGTTGGTAAGTTTTGTTTGTTTCTTTTGTTCCAGCTTTGAATCAATTTTCTACAGTTGTGTCTGTAGCCATGGAAATGCAAGCGAAAGTCTTTCCATTACACATTGTACAGGATTATAAAAGGCCTTTATTTTGTTGAGTTTGTAGATGTATATAAACAGGATTTAACGGTTTTATTCTCGTTTTCAATGTCTTTTAAGTTCTGTGTGTGTATACAGGTATGCTTGTGAGTGTTGTATATGTGTGTGTTCTTGAGTGATTATGTGTTTGTTTATGTGTGTGTGTGTGAGAGGGTATGGGGTTCACGTGTTTGTGTGTGCGTGTGGGAGAAAGAGAGAGTTTGTGAGAGAGTGTGTGCATCAGTGTGTTTGTGGGGTTCGTGTGTGTTTTTCTTTATTCGAGTGTATATGTCTGTGTGTGTGTATGGAATAGAATGTATGCATGTGTGTATATAATTTTATGTGTGGGATAGAGTGAGTGAGTGTGTGTGTGCATAGAACTCACGTGAAAAAAAAAGAGAAACCAAACATGAGTATTGTTGTTAGCAAGGCTGAATAGAACCAAATTATTAAGCCAAAAGGATTCAGACAATATAGTCTAGACAACAGACTAGGTAACAAACAGTACAATATCAACGACAAGACCTCACAATGGACAAATTCAATTGAAGAATGACAGGGAACGAAGTAAGCAAAAAATGAGTAAGATAACCCTCGAAACCATTCAGTAAATATCAAGATCTTAGCCCAGCTTAACTAACGGTCTAAAGGCAGTTCGTCAAACGTATGTAATCATAGCTAATTTGCTTAGTCTATCATGACCAATACATCGTCTTTAGGACCAATTAACATTTTTTGGTAAAAAGTTTTATAGAACTATTAGGAATATACTTTTAGTTAAAAAAAAACAACTATCTTTCTAACATTTTTAGCTCTTGACTCGAGTTTGATGTGATTTTTTTTTAGATAAAGAGAAGTTAGGAGCAGGAACAACTTGAGATGTTACAGTTTTATGCAAGTTGTAAATATGAGAAAGTCACAGGTGTTTTGTGTATAAATACATGTTGTTCGGATAATCAGATGAACCTGTTTCTGTATCTAAAATCGTTGGTCCTGTCGCGATCCAAATGACCGAAATCAACGCTAGTTCAAATTATCATAACTAAATACGTAACTTGGTGAAATGGAAATTATGTATTATATAAAAACACGTCAGAACAGTTTTATTTGATTTCACAAAATGGCTGTGTCAACACGAGATTTGAAACAATTTCAATCTCATTTTTGCGCAAGCATTCAGAGCATCAATACTTTTGTCACCGGTAAAATAGGATTTTCACGCGCACTGACCATCCAAAACGACAAAGGGAATGTGAAAGTATATTGCTGTCACTTGATCTTGAACTGCAAAAATCTATTGACAACGTAATGATTGACTGTAAAGTTTTTAAAAAAAGCCTTGGTCTTTTTTAAATAAATTCTTTTCATATACCTTTCACTTAATCTAATAGGCTTATCATAAACATTTCCGTAATTATATATCATATCACGTTCGCCAGACAAATACGTTGGTGCACTTAGTAACGTTTATAATTACACTTGGGAAACAATACGGTAGAGAGTGCTAATTTTCGCTAATTACTTGAATCATCGTTTTTATCAATTAACAGGAGAAATGAATTTCAGTCAACAAAGAAAGTTGCATAATTCTACGCTCCTGCACACATTCATACAGTAAGTGCAAAAGGTATCCGGCAATTTGAAAAGAGTTCATTGAAGAGATCAAACGAAGAATCACTTTAGGTTGCTATGTTTTTGACAGAGCAAACTCAACATTTGAGAAGAAAAAATCCCATTAGTTTTTTTTGAAAGAAGTGTCAGTAACTAATGATTCCTTCATATAATCAGCAATGGAGCTGAAGCATGGGACTTGGACAAAAGATCAACTGAGAACCATGCTAAGTGCACAAGTGAAGATTATGCTCAGCATCAAATGGAGAGATCACAAGACAGCACAGTATATTAGAGAGAAAAAATGGAGTCAGAGATATCAGAAAATCTGTAAAAACAAACTAAAACGGTTATGTGCTGAGCATCATGGAAGAAGAAGGGTCAACCGATGGATATCACAGCTCTCCATTGAGTATCCCCTGAGATAATACGCAAAATAATAAAAATAAAATTGTATGACATTTTAGACAAGCTCAAGGTGACGTGATGTGTGCGATAGAGAGATGCCCAACGTCAGATCCTACAAGGCAGTTACTGATAATGTACAGCTTCTAAATTGACAGAATTTGAACTCACTGTTTAAATTAAGCGAACATCGAGTTCATAGTTTATTTTGAGGTGAGCCATTTAGGGGGCAAGGCGCATCCCTTCAACTCTCATCCGCACCTAAGTTTCTTGTATCTTACGTCACCAAAATCGCTAACAAACATAACAGTACTCGTCCTGACATACCAATATCACCAATTACCTTATTTTGGTTGTTATCACCACAACGTCTCGGCTGCTGTGCCCTCCGGCCTTTTTCAGCTGTCTGTCGTACTCGATAATCTTCTGGGGGTTTTGGAAAGAACCGTGTATTCAATATTTGGGGGTAGATTGTTTTCATTCCACTATCCCCGTCAGGGGGAGGTATATCGTATCGGGTGATTCTTCTCAGCAATCTGTTCTGCTTGATTACGTGACCCGGCCTGAGCCGAGGGAGGAACCACTCGTATGGAATTGAAAAATCAGAAATAACAACAAACTACCAAACGCAATGAACATCCAGCAGGGAAGCTTGGAAAGATTAGAAGACAATTTTTGTATCACTTATGGCGACGGAACCATCCACCACCTACCGGTAGCTAAGAGACTTACTCGAGAGTTACGTAACTTGGTAGCGAACGAATTATCTGATTTGGACAGGCTCCATCTCTCTCTCTCTCTCTCTCTCTCTCTCTCTCTCTCTCTCTTTCTTTCTTTCTCTCTCTCTCTCTCTGGTGAGTTATATATTTTTCTTGTTTTTTTTCCGACTGTTTTCAAAATCTTCTTTGACAACATTCTTGGGCAATATTACCGTAATTATTTATCATTGTCGTAACATTCGTAGTAGATGAAGTAGTAGGTGAATAAACATGATACGAGGTGATGATTTAGACGATTCCACGCTACGCCAGTTATGAAGAGATCAACAGGAACTTTGGAAAGGTATATATCTAACAACAGACATAATAATAATAATAATAATAATAATAATAATAATAATAATAATAATAATAATAATAATAATTTATTATCATTGCGATTTCACACCAGTTGCCTGGTGGTTACTGCTCGAGGTTGAGTAACAGCAAGTCCCCCCAAGTCTCCTGTCTTCCTCTCCAAGCTCTTATGGTGCACAGAAATACTGTGGTTTACTGTTTCACACCAGTTGCCCGGTGGTCATTACTGAGTGACGATAAGTCTCCCCAGGTCTTCAGCCAACATCTCTTCTCTCCTTCGCCTATCACACCAGTGCTGTGGTCCACATCTCCGCTTCCATTTTCCTTCCTCTGTTAGGCCACTGCTAACATTTAGTGTCATAGACCTTATATTTCAAGTACTTTCCTCAGTATCTGTGCGGTTCCCAGCAGTGCTGTGGACTGTACAGTCTCAATCCTTCCTTTTATCTTGAGCTCCTCCAGTCTCGCCCTCAGTGTTTTGGGGACTGTTCCTAGTGCATTTATTATTACTCGCACTACCTGCGGTTTACAGTTTCACACAGGTTGCTGAAGGCTGAGTGACAATAAGTATCCTCAGGTCTTCAGCCAACACCTCTTCTCTCTTTCGCCTATCATGCCAGTGCTGTGGTTTACATTTCCGCTTTCATTTTCCTTCCTCTGCTGGGTCACTGTTGACAATTAACGTTGCAGTCTTTATATTTCTAGCACTTTACTCAGTATCCGTGCAGTTCCTAGTAGTGCTGTGGTTTGCACAGTCTCAATCCTTCTCCTTATCCCAATCTCCTCCAGTCTTGCCTTCAGTTTCATTGGGACAGTTCCTAGTACGCCTATTATTACTGGTATTAACATGGCTTTGTGTATACGTGTACATGTGATTACACTCACACGCAATTTTTTGTGCAAAGAAGATAGAGAGAGAGGGGGAGAGGGTAAGAGAAAGAATGAGTCTTTTTCTCTTAAGGCCCCCGTGGAGTGTTGAAGTAAAGTATATAGATAAAACGGTACGGCCAGTATTAGGAAGGTAATTACTATTTTCGTGTTCGGGAAGTAATTACATATTTTCAAATTAAACCTTCTAAACCCCCAACTGGCATTTACGAGCTTTTCACTGCATCAGTCAACACTTCAAAGATGTTTCTCATTGCCTGCATAGCAATACTACCCTTACGAAATGCATACAGTATGCAATGGGCAAATATGTTGTTCTTCAAAGTTTCTCTCCGCCATCGGGTTAATCTTTATTATACCCTATAAAAGAGACACTGCTGGATGGAAGAGATGATGAACTAAATCCAGACGTCGAATCGTACTTCTGGTTAGTACTTCTGGGCTCGCCTTGGCTGGCTAGCTTATAATCTATAGTAATGAAATACATAATAACTTTCCAAACACAAAATTACGTAAGTACTTTCCGAACATCCTATTATCTATCAATACTAAGAGGACCATATGTAAAAAAACTGAAGCTTCTCTTCTTTTAGCAAAATCAATTATGGTTATCAAGTTAACGTTGTTTTTTTTTACCCTCAGCATGCACACCACCACCTGTCTTTTCTCGAGTTTTTTGTTGTTTTTTTCTTTTATTCGGAGATTCTTTAGTCGATTTGTCGGAGGCAGGGAGTTCTTTATTTGAGTGAACACATACTTTATGATCATTTTAAAATTACGTAAATATGACACAAGGTGCATCTTTAATAATAAATGTGTTTGCTCAAATAATTGTATGTCCTTATGTTTACTTCCACATAGCAATGTTGCCGTCTTGCGTGAAGCTGTGTTCCTTCATCTCATATTGGGATCAAAGGCCCAATTGGGTAATAGGTTCGGATTTGATCCCCGAGAAGGGCTTTTTATCAAATTACTTTTTTGAAAACTTACCCCAGAATTCGTTTTCAGGGGTTCCTATTTGAGGAAGTAAATTTCATTTATATGATTATCCATCAAGGTAAAATACTTTTTAACGACGTCATAAAAGATAATTTTATTCCTTTATATATATATATATATATATATATATATATATATATGTATTTTATACCCTGATGCTCTTAGTTTGGCATGGATACTTGGATAGTAATGTTTTCATTACTGCATCTTTTGGAGCAGTGCAGTTGAGATACATTTTTCCGAGGATCAAATTTCGGAGGTCAGGACTTTTATTGATCACAAAGAAGGAACATACATTTTTCACTTGAAGAGGTCAAAATCAATAAAGAATTTTTATTTTCCATTTTTAGGGAGTGAGATCAATGAGAAATTTCTTTTTTCTTTTCTGTACTATGGGTCAAAATCGGAGATGGAGAATTTTTCCTCTTTCTCTTTTTCTATCCACATTTTTTCAAAGAGAAAGATGAAGGTAGAGAGACAGACAAACAGATCACATTACTCACACCATCAACTAGAGTCACTAATAATGATAAATTTTGATCAATTATTTTTTAATGGTGAGTTCAGTTGACTAATCACAAGAGAGAATTATTTCGTCAATAAAATGCTTTACTAAATATTTTTTACTAAATTTATTTTCCATTTATATCAGTCAAAATCAAGGGGCTATTATTTTTTCTACTTTCGAAGTTCAAAATCAAAAGGATTTTTTTACTTTTAGGATCAATGTTCCCCCTATACAAGAGGGATACTATTTCTTCACTTGTAGGGTTTTGCTAACCAAGGGAAAGATTTTTTTTCACTTTTATGGGTAGAAACCCAAGGGATTTTTTCTCTTGTGAGTGCCAAAATGGGGGTTGTGAGGTTTTTTCAGATTTTGTCTTCACTTCTAATTACGAGAGAAGTTTTTCTCCCTTCTTTAGATGCCCAAATTGAGAGGTAATTTTCTCCTATTTTCTGGGCGTAAAAATCAAAGGGCCTTTTTTTACTTTTCTAAATAAAATGGGGGGGGGTGCTATTTTTTTTATATTGATGGGTCAAAATCGTTAAGAATATTTTTCTCCCTCTTCTATGGGTCAAAATCAAAGGATTTCTCTAAACTTCCAATGCTCAAAATCAAAAGGGGCATTTTTTGGTTCACATTTGGGAGTCAAAATTGAAGGGGGATATTTTTTTCACTTTTAGGGGTCAAAATCAAACGTAAGTTTTTCTTAGTGTTCAAAATCCATGGGATTTTTTTTCATCCCCTATGGATCGAAATGGTGGGGAGTACTGTTTTTTTCCCTCTTTAAATGGTCAAAGTCGAAAAAAAAATTTTCCCTCACATTTGGGGGTCAAAATCCAAGAGATTTTGTACTATTTTTATAGGTCAAAATAGGGAGTGTTTTTTTTTGGCGGGATTGTGGGTTACTCTCATAGGTAAAAAGTGAGGAGATATTCTTTTTCACTTGTAGTGGTCAAAATCAAAGGAAGGATTTTTTTCATTTTCATGGGTCGAAATTGATGATGGAAACTTTTTTCACCTTGAGCTGTCAAAATAGAGTGAAAAAATTTTAGGGGTTGAAATCAAAGGTATTTTCAGTTACATTCAGGGTTCAAAATATGAAAGTTTTCTCACTCTTAGGGGTTAAAATTGAGGGGGAGATTTTGTATTCATTTTCGGGAGTCAAAATTGTGGTGAACAGTGACCCCCACTACTAGGGTCACAATAAAAAGAGATAACTTTTTTTACATTCAGGGGTTAATTTTTTTCTATTTAGGGCAAAAATTGAAGTGGGTATTTTAATTTCTTTTTTCTAATGATCGAAAATAAAGATGAAAATTTGTTCTCAATTTCGAGGTCAAGTGATTTTTTTTTTTGCTTTCAGCGGTCAAAATGGGGAGGGGGTAATTTCATTGGTTGAAAGGGGGGATCCATTATCACTTTTATGGGTCGAAGCCAAACTGAATTTTTTCTGACTATTAAGGGTTGTAATCAAAGGGGTATCTTTATTTTATGGGGTCAAAGTCGAGGGAGAAAGGTTTTAACCGTATTCCGGGAAAACAATTGGATGGGGATTTTCATTTTTCACCTTTAGGGAATTGAAATTCAGTGTTATTTTTTTACTTTCAGGGTTAAAATAAAATTGGAGATTTCCCCCCTCTTTTAGGGGTCAATTCAGAGGAATTCTTCCTTACATTCAGGTGTCAAAATCGATGGGGAAGTTTTTTGTCACTTTTGGGACCAAATTCATGAGGTAATTTTTGTTTTACTATTGGATGTCGAAATGCAAGTTCAACTTCAAGGCGTCAACATCGAAAGAAATATTTTTCTCCCTTTTGGAGAATAGAATCCTATGGAATCTCTTCCCACGTTGGGGCTCAAAATCGAGAAACGGTGATTTATTTTCGTTTTGTGGTTTCCAACTGAAATATGGAGTTTTTTCTTTTTTTCAAAAGATAACCCCCTCTCTGTCGGTGGCCAAGATTGAGAGGGGTCGTTTATTTCCATTTTTAGGAGACAAACACAAGCGTAAATTTTCAAAATCGAGATGGAATATTTGCTTGCATTTTATGGGCTTATGATAAAGTGGGAAATCTTTCCACTTCTCAGCACTGAGACCTCCTCTTTTAAACAGCTACTCTCAAGCCCTT
Source organism: Thysanoteuthis rhombus (assembly GCA_963457665.1). Lineage (NCBI taxonomy): Eukaryota > Metazoa > Mollusca > Cephalopoda > Oegopsida > Thysanoteuthidae > Thysanoteuthis > Thysanoteuthis major. Next base: position 20,220,418 of record OY735206.1, read on the forward strand.
TTTCACTATTTCTCCAATTTCTAACATCAGGCCCTTTTTTAACACTCGTGTCCCTTTCCTTGACTCTACCCCCACATTTTTTTAACATTATACCTTTTCTTTTAAACTTTTACCATTTTTGACGTCAGATCTTTCTTTGTTTTACATCATTTAGTCCTCTATTCAGAGATTAGCCCTACATTTTTCTCTTGCATTAAAACTCGTTTTCGACGTTGCTCCCATGACCCCCTTTTTTTAAAATATTAACCACTTTTTTTTTTTTACATTAGTGCCCCATTTCACATCAGACCTGCCCTTTTTTCACAACATCCTTGTTTAAGTTAGCACCTCATCTCGTCAGCCTTTTTAAAAACTATTTGAAAACTGATATCAAATTTATTTTGAAAATAAATTAGATCAAACGCTGTACAATTTCCATTTGTCTATCTTTTAATTTTTTTATTGGACTGCAATTTATATCGCTAATTAGGGAGAGTATTTAGTTTAGTATTTATCATTTGTTTGGGATTTTTAGCAAGTATATGTATAATTCTCTAAACAAGGAAAGAGTCAATTATTGACTGCAAATGACGGGATTGTCCGTCAATGCGGTTCTACGGTTAACTCAATAAAGTTTCACTTTTATTGTGATTGATGACAACTCAGCTTTATCTGTGAGTCAGGGCTTTTATCTTGCAATTCATTACAATAACATGCTGCATTCCGTAGTTAATGGGTGAACAACATTTATTTGAGATGATAATTATGTATTACAAAGGATGAAACATGACACTTTAAAACTGTGAGATTCGTCTTACAAAAACTCAGAAAAGTAAGACCGAATGAACAAGTATGAACTACAGTTTGAGGCTGTGTACTTTTATGTGGTTAACTTCATTCGAGTTGTTCCCAAAACTGTATAAATTCTTTTTTCCAAAAACCCAGTTTCTGCAACAGTTGGTAGACACCGCCTGTATCTTTTACAACGGTATTGTTTCTTCCTTTGTTTTGACTTTCCAACAACAAAGAAATTGTGTGCGTATATGTATGTTTGCATTTATGTGTGTTAGGAACCGTCAACGAAAACTGTCACCAATATTGTCAACATAAGTTTCTTTAGTTATCAAATGAGACTTGTTGTCTGGCTATCTATGTACCAACCTCAAAAATGGAAAATTTTTCAGTTGAGGATTTAGTATAAAATATAAATCTCGGTTTACATTAATTGGTCTCATTGTGCCTGGCAATTATCATGCTTGAACTTCTTCAATGATCATGGCCTCAGAAAAAGTAAGCAAAGTAATTCATTCATTGTTCACCACTTTTTCATCTTTTCCAAATTAAACCCATGACATGCTACCAAAAGTCACAGTTTCTATTTAGTGACTAATCAGACCTGCGTTCCAACTCTTTCCAACTACTTTCTATGCAACTGTTTTCGTGTGTGTTTTCTTCATGCTTTTTATTTTTCATGCTTTTTGCGTGTATGAATTAACTGTGGATAATGGATATTTCTGACATCACGGTTCTATGGTCATGTGATTGAATGCAACTCAATTTGATCGTTAAGCAAGGCTTTTAACTTGCAATGGATAACTTGGGCGAAGGTTTCTATCTTGCAATTCACCACCATTACATTTTGCAGTTAACGATATTCGTATAAGATCACAATTAACCATTTCAAATGATGCAAAACTTGAGTTCATTGATATCTACTTTATCGTTCCTGATATAATTCCAGTTGTTACTCTGGACAGTCAACAATCTTTTTAAAGTATCCACACATCTCAAAGAAACACTTGTTAGTCGGTTGTTCAGTCAGTTGGACGTTCGGAACCAGTTGCGTTAAACAACAGAAATAAAGAGAAAGAGGGATACCGCTAAAGAAAATTGAGAAATCAACTGCTATGTCGTTATAGGAGAATCTAACACTTCGGCATTTTCGTATTTTAAAAAATGCTAAACGTAGTAAGAGCATTCTGAAAATGTCCCTTTACGATTTCTATTGAAAATAATACTCTCGAAATATTTCTCAAACGCAATATATTATAAATTGACTCTCAGAGAGACTACTTGCTCTTCTTCCTCCACTCCCTGCTGATACTTCACCTTTGATAGTGAACACATCGTTGAACTTATGGTTCTTGGTTGCCTGTTAGTGTGTCCGTGTTTGTTTGTTTTTTCTTGGTTTTTGTGTATATAACCCATTAACTGCAAATTACATAAATTTCTGGCACTACAATTCAATGACTATGTGATTGATGACAACTGATCTTGATGTCTTAGTCACGGCTTTTATCCTGCAATGGGTTACTTGCAATGGACAAAGGCTTTTATCTTACATTGGCAATCTTTTGCACTTATTGGGTTAACAGTATTCATATAAGATCATAATTATTAATTTCAAAGGATGCAGAACTAGGAAGTGTACTTTATTGTTCCTGACGTCATCTGGGTTGTTACACTGAACAGTCAATACTTTTTCTTTCTAAAAGCTTACGATTTCTATAACACTTAGTAGACATTGCCCTGTATCTTTTACAACAAACTGTATTGTTTTGTTTTTCTTGTTTTCCTCTCCAATGACAATGCAATTGTCTGGTTCTTTCCGTTCTTTTGTGGTTTTAGTGGCTGTGATCCTCCGAGTAATAGACGACAACATCATGTATCGAAACTGTCAATTATTTTTTCGCTTTTGGTCATATTTCTCGCTCTCAGAAGCAAAAGTCGATGTAAGCATGACAAGATCAGTCATTAATCAAACATTTCAGCCTTTGAATATCCTCTTTTTTGGGGGGGGGGGATTTTTTTCTTCGTGCAAGGATAGCAGCCGTCATGGATTTTTTTTTTCTTTTTTACTCTTTATTCATTCATTTTTTTACAGTATCATTTTTTTCTTATTGTGTTTGTGTATCGACTTTGTAAATGAAATATTTCAACTTCTCCTTTTGCTTGTCGTGTTCCATCTATGAATAAACGAAGACAATGACAACGTCAATATGGTTGACGATGGGAATCGAGAGAAAAGACTGTAAACAAGGCAGATGTGGAATCCCCCGCAGGAATATACGCATGACACCTAATAATCTATTAACCCATTATATACGGGAGGTGATACGGAACACATAGTTTTGAAATAGTGGAAAATTCACCAAAATATTCTCTTTATCTTTTCGAATCTGAAACGAACAAGCCTGGCTGCAATACGGTCAAACTCCTTTTGCTTCGGTAAAATCTAAAAGGTAAACGAAGCAGAATTCATTTATCTGTACAATATTATTCCGAAACAACATGTCCCATTTCAACTCTTTTAGAAGTAGATGAATGAATTAACCATCAATTTTTTGTGCACACTAGTGTTATTTCTGGTTTCTGGTGTGGCCATTGTCCTTGTTGTGACATACGAAAATAAAATCAAAACTCAATAGTACAATAAGTAATTATTTTTTAGCTATTCATTTATATCAAAACTAGTTTGTTGAGTAAACTAATTAAGAATATTTGAAATTCATTAAAGGAAAGCTGTTATTATTTGCAAAAAGTAATTACTTATCTATGCCTCGCATGTAATAAGACGGATGAAATAGTGGAGGAAAGAATAAACCATGTCTTCTTTTTTATGTTTCTGTTATTGATATCTATGTTCTTGACATTTTACAAAAGTTATCTGACAAGACACGCAATACCTTGACAAAACAATGAAAAAATTGGGAACAAATCACTGCAATGGTCTGATAAAATTATCGTTCACCAAGTTGATTTTGATTAAGCTTTTGCTGTTATTAGCAGAAAGCTTTTTTAAACATGTAATTTTCAAATGTTTTTTTTTTCATTTTGCATGTTATTTGTGGAACACTTTTGGATTTGGGCTTGATGTTTTGTAAATTTAAAGAAATCAAAAAAAAAATTTTTCAAAATATACTTTTCAAAGAATACTTTTTAATTATTTCAATATGTATAGTTTTACCAGGCAAAAAAAAAAACAACATTTTTCTGATATGAAGAACATCAACGAAAAAAAATCAAACAAAGAAAATTTTTAACTTATTCATTGATTTATGATATAAATTAGGTGCTCACTAAATAAGAAGTATTCAGGGAGATTTTTCGGCACCTTTCGTGGATATTAAAACATTTTCTTTATATGTACTTTAGATTGAGTAACATTAAAAAATTAAACATTAAAAAAATATTTTGGTCCACGGGAAAAAACACTGCGCACTTTCGTAAATCTGGCTTTTTTAAATCTTTGTTTTCCGAATTCGTGAGCAAAGTGTTGCCGATTCAAAAGCTTATGTCCTTGATTTTTCAATCTTCAATGCATTTGGAAGAATCTAGAAAAATAAATAAATAAGTACAATCAGTCTGGTAAATGTTTCTCTGTACTGATAAGCTTGTCATTTCTATAAAATTAAGTTAAATGCATTTTCACCAATTGAAAAAGAATGTATTTCAATGTTGAATACGTAGTTTTAATATTAATTGTATACGTAAATGTCCATTGGGGCATTCATATTCAATAAAGGAATATTTCTCAATTTAGGGAGTACAGACTTCTTTTTCATTTTTTAAAATTTAGATTTGGTTTCAAGATTTGAAAAATTGAAAAAGAACCATTAAAATGTTAGAATTTGCAACTCAGGTTGGTGAATGTAATAATTATCAATTGAAAGATAAAAGCACTTGTCTTCAACAAGATAAACCATTGCAAGCTATCCATTGCAAAAAAAGCCCTGACTCACAAATAGAACTGATTGCCAATAGGCACCATCAAACAAAATTTCATTGAGTTAGCCAGTGAACAATGGTTCAGTACTGACACATAGGATTTGGTTTTCAAGAATCTTTGGAGATGTTTCTGAGTTCCTGGTTTGAGAAGTGGTCCTTATCCATCTCGATTCTTTTCTTTGAGGTGATATCCGAAAAGTCAAGGAATTCAAACAGCGTGCATAATTAGAGTGTAGTGTGGTTTCTTGTTGTCAACAATTGTGAACAATACCTTGTGGGGATCCAGCAAGCAAAAATGAAGGCAGCAACTACTCAAGGGGCAACAATACCAATATATTCACATACATTTTCATTTGCTTCCCAGACACAATAATTTGTGACAGCGTGAAAAGTCTAAGTAGATGATGGAGTGTTAACCTTTCAACGGAAGTAAAAAGAAAGCAGAAGTCAACGTTCAGCTCATTAACTTGCTTTCAATCTAAGTGAAATCTGATCTCTGACATATTATGTCTACTTTATGAGAAGTTTTATAGTAAGCGAATACTCTCTGCTTTATTCTTGGCTGAGAAAGAAGGGTAGAAAGAAAACTGAAAATATCGAAGAATAGAAAAAGGGACTAAGAGAGAAAAAAGGGACAAAAAAGCGCGAAAGGAACTTCCATATATATATATTAGTGTACCCGTGTTTTCGAAGATTATGATAGCTTTATCTATTCATTTTTGTCCGATTTTTATTTTTTTTTAATTGTGTCCTTTGAAGCCATTAGCTCCTTTGAGGTATTGCCCCCGTTCCCAGATTTATATGTTCAGACTGACACACTTGATGCTTAAAATTTCAACACTGTAGTATCAGTATAGACTTGACGAATTGGTAAGTCATCAGGCTGCTACAGTCCGTGCTAGAGCAGTAACTGTGACTTAATCTTACGGATCATATTCGTTTTGCACGCACTTCACGAGCGCTCATACGGATGATTTTTACTAAATTATTATTGCCAAAAACTACATTACTGTGTACCCCCAGAGATACAAACTTTCCGGATCTAAAGCTCATTTATTTCATCATTACATGCATATATATAAGTACGAATCAGGAATACAATATAATGCAATATCCTATGTGTGATAAGTTTATTTCATAAAGTGTTTAACACATTCAGCATTAAACATTAATTTAGAGAAGAGCTCAAAATATGATGAAATAAAGGACGATTCGCTGAACAAACACGTTTATGTTTGAAGCCTGTTTGGGATTCTTCAGGCAAATAATTTGAATGTTTTAGATCTCTATTTAGGACGTTATTAGATGTGGGTCTATTTTCCTAGGTGGAGAACCTTCCTCTTAGTCTATTTATGTATCTTCTCTTTTTTTCCTTGTTTACTTCACAGTTTATTTTGCTTTTCATCGTGGAAACTAATAACTGTTCGGCAGTTATGAATTAACAGGGAATGCTATTGACACTTTCATTATCAGTGTGTTGTTAAACCATCAACTGTTCGTGGTATGCTTCTTAGGGAGAATCATATTCTTGCTTTTTATCTGCTTCCCAATGTTCAGGTTCACTTTTACATGACTTTAGTCATTTATGTTTGATTCTTTTTATATATAGCAGGTTGGGTTTGTCTTCATGTATCTGAGATGATCATGAAAAGGTGATTAGGTTGTTTTCAAAGTGGCTGGTGGTATCAAAAAAATATTAATGATAATGATGACAAAAAATACAGAGTCAACAGCGTCCTAAATAGGGATCTGAAATATATCGAATCATTTCTCTGAAGAATAAATAATATCTTGTCAGGAGAAAAAGGGTTCCTGGTGAGATGTGATCGCATTGAAATATAGTATGGAGAACATTCTCCAAAGTTTTTGTTCCTTTATCAATATTTTCTCCGACGAAATCTATTTTAAAAACTCGTCATCAAGCACTCTTATTAATACGTGCAGTCGTTGGATGATTTTCGTTGGATGATTTTCAATGCATGCACACACACACACACACACACACACACACACACACACACACACACACACACACACATACACACACACACATATGTATATATATATGATGATATTTTGCAGAGATTTCATAAAACTCCTAACGGGGATCAACATTTACATTGTGATGGGCTAAAATGACCATTTTTCAGGAAAAGTGGGCTTTGTTAATTAATATGATGGAGAAGTGGTGTCAAGTATTTGATGGATTTGTGTTGTTGTACGTGGGACAGAGTGGAAATAGAAGGGTTGTTTTTATTCAATATTTTTGGTTGATCGTGGGTGAAACTTCCTTTATTTTCTGGGTGGTATATTGGTGCTTGCACCGTTCTTCGAATCAGCTGTCGGTCATTAACCCATATCTTGCATGTTGGTGATGTGATATTTTATATCTATGTGATTCTATTTTAAAATCAAAGTATTTAGAAGTTTGCAATCTGATGCTTTTGTCATATTGCATTACTTTGAGATATAAGATTCTCTTGGTGTATGAGTTGAGGGTACATGATTTGGGCATCGTCGGTGTACTGAAAGTAGGAGGCTGTTTTTGGTATGAAGTATGTTATAGGGCCTGATTCCAGAAATTCCAGAAACAGACAAGCTAAAACTCTACTTATCGTGAGCCCCATCGGTAACCCAAATTTTTGTTGGTAAGAATTTTCATTGAAGCTGCAGAAGCATTGTTTGTAATGAGTGTGCACATTTTTATGATTTTGTTAGTGGGTAAGGCTAGTTAAATCTTGGCCTCTTTGAGGTGGTTACTTAGTAGGTGTAGGCATTTTTATATATGATGTTAGTATGGAGCAATGTTACATGAGTTGTTTTTTCAAATCTACGTTTTTTTTATTACTTTGTGTATGAGGTATCCAGAGGTCTCAAAGTGTGAGGGGCTGATTGTGTCGAGTGATGGCGTTAAAATTTTTGCTAAAGCTCTATCTCATGGGGTGCACTACTAATTTCTGGAATTATGGGTCGTAAAAGGATGTTTGGTTTGGGGTAAACCATAAAATCTGGGTAACTTTGGGTGGTATTCTATTAGTTTACTCTATGTTTTATTTCAACTTGTGGTATTTTTTTGAGGGATTCGTTGAACTTCGTTTCTTTATCAATGCGAGTGCTGTAGATACTGATTAAAAGGAGAGGTACGAGAGAGATAGTGAGATGGACAGGAGAAGTAACCGAGTGGAAAGTTGGAGAAGAGAGTATAGGGGAGAGAAGTAATACAGGAGAAACATTGGAGAGAGAAAGAGGGGCCAGAATAAAAAGGGGAATTGATGGGCTATAAGGTCGGGAAGTGGATTGATAAAGGGGGGGGGGGTAGATAAGAGAGGCGAAGAGCAAGGGAGGAAATCAAGAGGAGGATCATTGACAAAAGGGGGGGGGAAAGAGAACCAGGAATAGAAAAGAGAGAGATTGGGGAGAATGTTAAGAAAGTGGGAGAATTTAACAAAAAAGACGAAGAGAAAACAGGTAATAAGGGAGAGAATTGAGGATATGAAGTCTTGCAGTATCGTCCATATTCACCTGACATCGTTCCTACAAATTAGTATCTTTTCAATGATTTTTAACTTATACTCATAATAAGAGATTCAAAAGTAGGGTAGCCGTAATTCGTGCCATTCCTGAATCTATGACAAGTGAACATTAAGAATTTTATAGAGATGGCCAATTATCATTTGAGGATTTGGGGGGAAAAAGTCATTGCTTCAAATTCATATTCTGATTGAATATCCTTCTTTTTTCTTGTTTATACCATCCTTAATTTAACTCTCAAAAAAAAAAAGACATTTCATGGTATAATTGGAGTGAAAGAGAGAAAAGGACAAGGGAAAAAACTAACAAAAAAAACAAACAATGCTGTGACAGCTTAGCTGAACAATCCTGCATTTTGCGATAAAAGCATATAATTTGGTACGCTTATAACCAAAGGCCTTTGAAAAAAAAATTGGATATTGAGCCATCATGAATTTTCATTATGTCGCCAATGGCAGCCATTTTTCCAGATGGCTGCCAGCGACAACAGCTCTCAAATCAATTTCCCTATCAGTAATGGATACGGTATGTCATTGAGGACATAATTAGTTGAAATTATTCACCATTTATTCTTTTGATGGCTCAGTGTCCATATTTTTTTCTTTCGGTTCCAAGTGTGCCAAATTAGATGTTTTTATAACAAAATGCTCAATTGGCTTGCAATTTTGAGCTAGGCTGCCCCATTACAATATTAGGTACAAAGTCAAAGTCCAGATCGAGCAGTGTATCAGATAAAGTTGTGCAGTAAACTATCGTTGCTATGACATTCCTTCTAACTGCATTTTTAAAGGACTCTAGCTCTCTAATGGTACGTTTAAAAAACAGATTCTTTCTAGGCTATTTTTGGTGATTAGTTTTTGGTTCATTCATTTCATTTGGAGACCTGTAACCTGTAGGTTAGACATTAGATCGTGAAAGGAAAATACAAGTCATTTTTGTCTAAACTTTTTAATTTCTCATTTTGAATATGCCTTGAATAGTTTACTCTATTTGTTCCAAGATTTGTCTGCCCTATTCACAACTGCACTGTTTTAGGTCGCATCATAATCAAATGTGTTTTTTTTTAGCTTGTACTTAGTTCCATTTATTTTTACTGCAATAATCCAGCTGTAGTACATCAAAACTATCAAAATTCAAAACCACAAAATTCGAGGTATTGCCATCATCATCATCATCATCATCATCATCATCATCTTCTTCTTCTTCTTCTTCTTCTTCTTCTTCTTCTTCTTCTTCTTCTTCTTCTTCTTCTTCTGTAGCACAAGGAGTAGCCTTTTAGCTCCCGTCTTTAGGAGTAGACTTTTCTTTATATTTGCAAAATCTATTTATCTGGACATTGGTCGAGCATTCTAGATTTTGGAAAGTGACCTGCTGTGAGGTGTATAACAGACGATTATGGGACATATCTACCAGGTTTTAAACTTCTTTTTTACCTTTCACTTTCCGAAGAGAAAGCAACAAATGTTATTCATTACATTTAATAGTCATTAGCCTAACCCTGTTAGATGTCTGCTCTTTTAACTTCTCCTTTTCCGTCTGGAGAACTTGAAACGAACACTTTTTGAACTCTTAGTTCGTTCCACCATCTTTTTTTGCTGGCTACGATTTCGCATATGATGCGAATTGTGATGATAACCTCTTGTCCAACACTCCAGCAAAATTTGAGTTTTTTGGTGATTCTATAATATTTCTGACTCCTGTTCACCCATACTGTGTTGTCTTGTGATCACTCCATGTGATGTTGAACATGTCTTGCTACTGTGCACGTTGAATGGTTCTTGTTTGGTCAATTATTTGGTTAAGACCTGTGTTGTAGGTTCATAGATGACTATCGGAAGGATACGTAAAGAACCTCAGATTTGCTGAAGACATCGTTGTTTTTGCTGAGAACTTGATTGCAGTACACACCGTACGAACTCCACGAGTTATAACGGCAAATTCGTCATAACGGCACTCTTAAAACACTGTGGGTGCTGTAGAAACGAGAATTTACAGCATTCTCCTCAGTCAATGACGAATACAAAGTAAAATATTATAAAATAAAATAAAAGTTCCATTAAGTAAGTAGAATTCATGCCAGACAAATCGATAATGAGCTTCACAATTTCCACGAAAGTAATCGAATTTGGAATTTCAATTTGAAAAAAAGACAGGACTGGTTAGTCACTCATTAGAAACTTCCAGGTGACAAACGACTTTTCGCTATATGCTGTGTTCGGAGTGATCAAATAACAAATTAGAGGAAAGAGTGATCAATGAATACGTTATTTCTATTGCTTTTTGTTGGGCAGTGATCTCTAAGAAATCAGAATTGAAAAAAGTCTCAAACGAGGGACGAATTTAGCAAAAACTTACTTTGCCATTTGGAAGCACCACTAAAACCATATCAGGGCAGATTGAAAAAAAAAAACAAGATAGAAGCCCTTCCAAACATAAAAAAGAGGAAAATTTCAGACCGCTTGCTAAATCGGTACGGCCTGTATGTGTAATACATACCCAGCTGGACCCATTTTAAAACGGAAGAAACCTATATCAACAGTTCTGATGACTGTTTTCGTTGACGGTTTCTAATGAAGCAAGCGAATTGTGTTGTAGCTAATTTAATCCTGAACACCGAGACAGACATTCACACATCGAGTTATGCAGTGGTTTTCTTGCAAGTCTTTGAGAGAAAAGCAGATCCTGATCGAACGCTGAAGGACTGAAAGCACTGATCAAAGTGTGTACATTCATTGAGAGACTTACGTCCGATCAACTAACGTCCAATCACAGGCACCTCCCAATAAGATATCAAATCCCTTTAACTACAGACGACGGGGATCTCAATCATTGCATCTCTTGCTGGAAAGAACGCAATATATACGTCTTGTTTATTTCAAGTTCTCTGGACAGGAAAAGGATAAAGGTAAAAGAGCTGACATCTAGCTTGGTTTGGGCGACTAGAAGGAATGCAATGGATTACATTTGTTTTTTTCTCTTTGGAAAATGAAACGTAAAAAAAAACAAGAGCTTAAAACCTCATAGATTCCATCATCTTCAATATTCCTCACAGCAGGTTACTCCCTAAAGCTGATAGTGTTCGACTTATGTCCTGATCGAGTTGAAACCATACTATCAGAACACAAAGCTGAATCTTTACTAATATTCTCGTTTATTGTTTCTTTATTAGCGCCTCCTTTCCGGTAAAACTGCATGACTGGTTGACCTGATATTTGGCATTGAGAATCAATAAAAAATCTATTATAAACATAAGCTAATCCTCAAGTTCATTCGAGACTAAAATAGATCAGTCTCTACTCAATCTCCGGTTCCAAACTCGTCTTTTTTTCCTTCTCCTTTGAACAGTATGCATATTTCTCTCATTATAATTATTTCTTGAACAAGTTTTGGTGTTTTTGTCACATACCACTGTTTTGGTAATGAAACTCCTCATAACAGCAGCAATTAAAGTAAAACGAGTGTTTTTGGTTTTCTCTTCTATCCTTTTTCTTTCTTTCATAACAAAATGCGAGTGAGAAAGGGAAGTGGTGAAGGGTGAAGCGTGGGACCAATGATTTTTTGTAACTGCAAAATGAGGCCATTTGTTTTTGATAAAGTTGAAAGTTATCGCCATCTAATTTTTTTTTATCTCCGTCATATTATGAAATATTTTTAACCATTATTATTTTTTACTATTACTTCATCTAAATTTTTGGGTGATTTGATTAATCATAACTCAACTGAGGCCAATATTCTACTGCACTGCATAAACAACGCCAAATGGAAGTAAATATATACGTCTGCGTGTGATTTTTTCCCCATTTGTTTTATTGGGTAAGAGGAAATGAAGAACTTATTTTTCCATGTGTTGTCTATTTCAAAGTTCTGTTCCTCCTGGGCAACGCCTGGTATCCTGCTAGTACTTAATAAATCAAGCTCAATACGGTACATTGACTCAAGTGTGGAATAAACCACTCATCGACAGTGCGAAAACGCTAAGAATATTCTTGCACAAAGCTATAGCAGTGTGGCACACAGTGAGAGTTGAATTCATTACTCTCATGACAGACTGCAAAACTAGATTATAAACCATGAATCCAAGATAAGCTCTTATTTATATACGTCAAACGCAGTTGATTGATTAATTTTTGACAGGAGAAAAATAGCAGATGGGGGCATTATTTCTATTGAAATTCAATTTATATTACCTACAGAAATTCAACAAAAACTAACAGATCCAAATGTAGAACATTCCCATGAAACCTCTCCTTGGACGACATAGCATGAAGTGAAGAATCCATTACCATTTATTTATATGGGATTTTTTACAAGCTTCACATACCAAGAAATAGTAATGTTTTTCTATGCCTGTCAGTTTTATGCAAAATTTGTTAATCTTCCGAGCTATTTTATACTTTTCTGATAACTTGGGACACATTTTGCTTACAAAAGAACAATATAAATCGAAATAAAGCACTTATATTCGCATACGTTGGTCAAGGCGAGGGCGGTTTGGTATCTTTCGAAATAGGAAAATGGCGTTAAGTAGGTTAAGTATATACACACACACACACACACACACACACACATATATATATATATATATATATATATATATATATATATATATATATATATATATATATATATAATATACGTGTGTTTCTATGTGCGTGTATGTGTCCATGGATGTATATATACGTATATTCTTGCATACCATACTTATATGTATGTGTGTGTGTGTGTGTGTGTGTGTGTGTGTGTGTGTGAATATCTATACAGTGGTGAGCAAAAATAGCGGCCGTAATGACTTTTAATTTATTGTTATCAGTGAAACAAACTGCCTACAGATCTTTTTTACAGCATACTACAATACTATTCAGGCTTATTGTATAGAATCGATAGCTTAAAAAAGAAAAGCCAAAAATAATCATAAAATCATATTTTTTCGTCATTCAGACGATCAAAAGTTAAGAAGTGGTACTCAATGTTTCCATTCATAGATTGTAAATAGTGTTGAGTGTTTAATTATGATTATCGCTAATGTCTTTTTTTTCAGATGTACATATTACTAAAATTAAAATCCCCGGCTAAAAAAGCCGCTTCTGTGAGGACACAAACTATGCTCTCAGAAAAAAGAATATCGCTGATCTTCATGTGGGTAGAACGCCAATTTCAGCCATTGTAAATGACGATGGATGATCTAAAATTGTTTTTAACAGAACAATCACCCGAAATAAGAGGTCAACTGCGCTAGAATCCGCTAAAGAGATTTGACAACCTCGCCAAACTACTAAGAGATGAGACTGCGTGATGATAAGGGCATCCACGGCAGAACAACTGGTAAGATTCTATGAAAGTAAGATGAGAGTTCAGTTTTGAAAGTGTCGAGACTGTTTCATGTCAACTGATCGAAGATGGATGGAAATATTGGATCCTACAGTGAAGGAAAGGAATCTCCAATGTGCTACGTATACGTTCTTTCGACTCCTGAACTGTAGGCTCAGGTTCACTCTCTTAATGAATCGATGTTCACCTTACAGGGATTTGATGGTGAAAAGAACGTTTGAGGCAGGGTAGGCGATAGGCTGGCACATCAATGTATTTAGACAAGTTAAGAGTTCGGAGGAGGCAGTGTGATACTCTGGGGCATCGTCGTTTGTTTTCATGGCAAAGTTAATTCTGATGTTAATAAAGAACTTCTCCAACATCATATTCAATAGCTCCATTCAGTTGAGATCCGACCGCCCATTTCCAATCTAGAATAATATTCTGTAATAAAGCCAAGAAGGCTAAAGACTTCATGAACTAGGAAGCACTTTTAACAAGTTACTAGTCCATTCAAAGCCCTGACCCCGATCTAATAGAAAATGTATCTGGATTGATAGAAAGGCCTGTCCAACGTTTGGATGAATTTAAAAAAAAATGGAGTGATCTTTGGGCGAAGATTGTAAATACACGGAACGAGATCACAAGAGCATCCCTGAATTTTGCAAAAAGATTTGTTGATTCATATGGAAATGAATGCTCACAAGTGATAATATATAGGGACTGTTGCCTTAAATACTGATTTTGTTATGATTTTAAAGATTTTTTCCTTTGTTCCTTAACCTTTGATCACCAAGTCCGTTGCAAAAATATAAGTTGTTTGTTGATTGTTTTTCCCTGATTAAGCCGTAACTTTTGCAAAATATAGCCATATAGTCTAGAAATAAGCTGCCAAGAAAATTAGCAGTTTAATTTATATCTATACATATCCAGGTATGTGAATGCGTAGGAATATAGATAGGAATATGTGTGCATTTATGAATCTGCTTTCCTATACACACATACAAATACATATATATATATATATATATATATATATATATATATATATATATATATATATATATATATATAAATGTGTGTGTATGTGTGTGTGTGTGTGTGTGCACAGATACATATGCAAATCGATATATATGCATATAAAGATATATATGTATACTCTCTCTCTCTCTCTCTCTCTCTTTCTCAAGCACATATATATGGAGAGAAAGTTGGGAGAGGGAGAGAAATGTCTATGTGTGTGTGTGTGTATAATTTGCATTACAAAGAGCAATCATCTTGGATTAAATTTTGTTTTTGATTCCTTATATTCAAGTACGCACTTAGGTCTTTATTCCCTTACACTCTCCTTTTCTTTTTAGATTCGTTGCTTATTTTTGGGGACTGTCATTTTCCCTTTTCTCTTTCAGTTGTTTTTTTCTCTCCTCTTCCTTCTCAGTTTCGCATATTTTGTATCCCAACGTCAGAGACTTGGGAACCAACACAGACAGTTTTATAGACGCTTTTATTGATATTACCGATACATATATATATATGTAAATTCTTGTCCATATAAATATATATATAAAGATATATGTGTATGCGTATATATTGGCACAGAAAAATGGATAAATTTATATATATATATATATATATATATATATATATATATATACATATATATATATATATATACATATATATATATATATATATCTGCATACGCATTTGTTTGTCCATATGTGAGTTAGAAGGCATATATATATATATATATATATATATATATATATATATATATATATATATATATATATATATTCTAAAAAGCTTTTGAGCTTTGAGCACCAAACATTAAAAAACCTTTTCATGTTATTTTTTGTGTCGCTAGTCACATATTTCCCAATATCCGTCAATGCAATTCATGTCATTTTTTCTTCAGTGTTTTTCCTGTTCCATACGCACACACACACACATACACACACAAATATGTATATGCGATTTTTTTTACACAGTATTTCCCAAAATTAATGAAATCTAATTACAGTGAATTCATTCATTCTTTCCAACGAATTTGTACGTATTCATTTGTCTGCTCGTATGTCTGTCTATTTGTCTGTCTGTTTGTCCGTCTCTCACCAGAATAATTTCAAAAATTGATCAACGTCAATTGCCCTCATTCACTTCTAATAACGAAGTTCAAAGAATTGTATGTATTCAATCGTTGTCTGCATATCCGTCTATCCGCCTGCCCTTTCTTTTTTACGCACAATTTTCGAAATTTCATGAATCACAATTGTAGTTCCCAAAAGATATCAATGAAATGGTGGGCAATAAGCTTCAAAAAAAGTGATTAAATAATGTGCATAATGCTCTTTTACAGGAATTGAGCACTCTGGTGGATGAGGAACTTCTGTGTAAAAACAAATATATCGCTTAAATCCAGCCTTACTGACTGTCCAGTTCCGTAGTAGAGGTACGATATCGGCCTACGGGTCTAAAGTGAAGGTTTCAATTCTGCCTCCCGGTACTATAGCCACACTGAAGAGATGTAATACATCGAAACATCTGTCTGTGGATGACACAAAAATATATATATACATATATTTTTATACATATATATACATATATATATATGAACGGAGTCTCATGTCATAAACGAAAAATGGATGTTTAGTGAGAATATGTTCTTCAAAAATTATCACGTCAACCAGTGAGTTCGTATGTGCACCCCTAATCTCGCTGCTATCTTGCACACTTCACCGAACGCAAGTTACCGCTATTGTCAGCCAGCAATGCTGAGAGTTTCCTTGAATGGTGAGCCAAACCAGTCTTATTGCAAGCAACAAAACCTCAATTAGAAATATTCATCTCGGTGTTGAAAGCGTTTCTGTTCAAAGGCGTCAATTATTGTGAAGCAGTTCCTACTCTACGCATTTCGATTTTTTGCAAGTCCTTCCAACAAGGAAAAATTAATGTCATCACATACTTATCTTCGAGCTTCTCCTTATATCAAAGAAGGATCCTGTCAACTGAGCCAGGGTATCCTGGCCATGACAGAAAAGCTTCTTTGGGATCCTGTCATTTTCCACCCTGAGTAGGTGTCCCGACCATTTCATTTGGACTTTGACATAAAAAGAGAATAAATGAAGAGCACAGTCTCTGAGATGGTCGAGATTTTGTCAGGATTGGAAGCCGACACAGGCGTGTATATATATATATATATATATATATATATATATATATATATATATATATATATATATATACATATATATTGAGATAGAGAGGGAGAAAGACAGAGAAAAACATTTATATTCATTTGTTCTATCCCTGATATTGCGCACTCTCCGTGCATAGATCCTTCAACAACCCCCAAACTATATATATATATATATATATATATATATATATATATAGAGAGAGAGAGAGAGAGAGAGAGAGAGAGAGATCTGTACATATTGAGATCTGTTCACTTGTACAAATGCAAGAGAAGATTACCTATTTTTAATGAAAAATGTATGAAAAGAAAATTTTCCTCCATATATATGTATGTAAAGTACTTATACATATGTATAGGGATATATATGTATAAAGTTGCATATAGAAATAAACACACACACACACAGACACACATATATTCTCTCACACGTAAGTATATATATTAACATATGTATGTGTCTGTGCCTGCGCGTATATACGTGAATATAAGTGTAAATATTTATTTTTTACTACGGTTCCTATTCGTTGGTGACTTGTAAACCAATAGAGACAGTTTTATACGTACGTTTATTGCGATGACCCCAGATTACGCTCTTTTTAATATGGCGTCTGGAAACAACATTTTTTGTGTCTGCTTCATATCCACTTTGAAAAACACTACTTGTTTCGTTAATCGCCCACGGTGTTATTTTATAGTCACTGTTCTTTATTATTCTTTCTTTTATAGTTCCGTTGATTATTTCCTAAGATTTTTTCTTTGTTTTAATTCAATTCTACTTCTGACCCATAACCATAGTTACATTTGCATGTACATTTCACAAACTAAATGTAACAACTATTATGGGACAAAGGTAATATTAAAGTTTTATCTATTCTTACGCCCGATTGACTAATATCTTTTATCCCTGCCAACCGAGTTGAAAGTGGTATATGTATTCACTCACGTCTCTTTGTTGGTCTGCACAATGTCTCCAAAAGTTCTAAATGAATTCTGATGACATTTTGAAAATGTGTGGGAAACGGACTTAAAAAGAATTGATTGAACTTTGATGTGGAATCAGGAATATGTCTCCGGTTAAGAGATATTTTTTCTAATAAGACGAGGTCAACAATAGTTAAAAATAAAGAAAATCGGAACACAGTTACTTCCCTTGATCATTGCTAAATATCAACTGATTTTCTGTTGTTTTAATTTGATAACGTTTTGTATACGCCTAGGCTCAATGGTCGATCAATATCTTTTACCTCTCCCAAGTTGGAAGAGATATACGTATTCATATGGGTACGTCTCTTTGTCCACAAAAGATTGCTAAAAGCTTTCCATGAATTTTTGTGATTGGAGACATTCTTGCTTATATTAGGGAATCGTGGACATATGCTGGAAATCAATAGAATACAGTTACCCCCCTTTCAATGTAAAATATTTCTATTCTGTTTTTATTTAGTTCGAGGCATTGGTAGATGAATGCATTCTCTGAGTGCTTTCTAGTTTTATTTTAATATTAAGGTTTTCATAGACTATCACTCACAGGAATATATTTCATTCGATAGTCTTTGCCTGTCTCTGTTCTCTATTATTACTATCTTTTTTCACCGTCGTTCTCTTTGTTTTAATTGATATTAAAGCATTATCTAGGGTTACACCCTACTGACCAGCATTTTTTACTTCTTTGATTTTTTATGGGATACTTCAATCATTGTAGGCAGTATAGTCAGATTACTTTTCTCGTCTTTTACTCATATTTCACGGCATTTTGACCGGGTACCTTCTGGCCTTCTCTCCATTCTTCTTGTAAAATATAGGAATATAGAAAAGTTTTTGTTTAATGAAATATCAGGGAGTATAAGGAGAGAAACATACGTATCAGGAGGATACTTGTCCGAAACAGTGTGAGGAAATGAGCAACATAGACGAGAAAAATAGTCCGACTATGCCATAAACAATGATTGGATGAGTTATATGCATGTAATCTCTTCTGTTTGTCATCAGAATATCCCCAAAGGTTCTCAGTGAAGTTCAATGTAACATTCCGAAAGTGTAGGCCATTAGCTAAGAAAGAACTGATAGAGTTTAGGGGCTGATCCAAGACGTTTTTCGATGGAGTGATATTTTCTGAAATTATATTTTCAAGTATCAAATAATATTTGTTCACGCAATATACCCAGAAGTTCTAACGAGTTTCAATGACATTTCGAGGAAAGGTTATCAATGGGCTAAGGAAGATTTGATATTATTTGAGAGCAGATAAAGATTTTTTTTCTTTTCCGTTGTGATATATCTTCATATATCAAGACAAAGGTCTAAAACTATACATAACAAGAACTTGCACGGTGAACTGCTCTGCAGCATGGCTGTATATAAAATGATTTTCATTCAGATTTTAGCGATTGAATAATGATGACAGGAGTACGGGCTCTCTGAATGCTTCCTAGATCCTCTCTGGTTTCCAGTTTTCTCTTCTGTTTTTTTCATTTTTTTCTCTGACTTTCGAACAATCACAGCTATCAAATATGACAGAAAGATCTATCCAGTTCTATATTCTATATATCCTTGCGTTTGTTGGTATGTTCCAGCTCTTCTGGTTACACTATTGTGGCTACAGTCTTGAAAACTGGCTTAAATACTCCACTAAACCTATTCAAAAACACCAATGATGCCTTGGGTTCACAAAAAAAGCTTCTCTGGATAGTTTTAGACCTTATTTTGACGTATTAGTAATATCATGAATCTAAAGAATCTAAATGTTTCTAGATGTCTTTCCACTCCTTGTTAATTGTTTCCCAGTGATGTCATAAATAGAATTCATTCTGACAATCTTTATCCCCGAATGGATTTTTGTACTTGACTTCAAATTTTGACCCTACGGTTGTTCATTTATTGACTGTGATAGCACGTTTTCTTTAACTTCATATTTCCTTTCTTTTTTTAAAAATCTCTTTCTTCTTCTATCAGAACCCTCTTCCTTTCCAGGGTTTCTTTCGTTGACCCAAAAGGTTTTTTCTTTCATCATATTCACAAGTTGATATTAGTATAAAATAAGGCTATAATATTGAGGTAATAGTCGGCGAAACGGTTTCTCAATCTTTTTTTAATCAGGCTATCCAATTTTATGACTTGTTGAAAGAATTGTTCCCATAAGAATCCTTGATGACTCTAAGATGACATTTTACATACATTATTAATTCAATGTGAACCTTGTGCTTGATCTTTGGCTGTCAATTATCAATATTTGAATTGCTATTCTGGGGTTTTAGCCTCATATCTCTTTGCATGCACACACACACACATATATATATATATATATATATATATATATATATATATATATATATATATATATATATATATATATATATATATATATATATCAGTTCTAATCCTCTGCTTTTTCAATATTTAATTGATAGTGCTAATGTCACATTTCAACCAAATATGAGGTAAGAAAGTACAACAGCATATCATCCATTCCATATGAGATGATCGGAGAAAGCTTTCTAGCTGTATCTATAAATAATAATAAACGATTCTTTTCATTTCAGCTCTTTCAAACTTGTATTTGCTTTCATTATCATATTTTAGTTGAATATATGTTCTTCTTGGATGTTTTCAGCGGAAGATTTTATATGACAGTCAAGAAATTGTAAGGCGATTATTAACCCCTCAAATTACGCCCCTTGGAGACAATTTTACCTCCGTTGAGGATGACTTGTCAATAGGACTAGTTGGCTAATCATTTCTCTACAATAAAGAAAACCTGCTAATGATATTCACAAAGTTTAGCTTAGATCTCTTCTGGTTATCGAATAAATCAATCATTTTCCTGATATCAAGAAGATCAAGACAAATAATATCACCAACGAAATATCGTGGATTCATAGAATAAGCTAAGGATTTTCCCCTCTCTGACATTATGGTTATATACCTGTTCCATAGAATATCTCCGAAGGTTCTAAATGATTTTCATTGAAATTCTCTGGAAAGCATGTGTGTGGGGGCACAGGGGTAATGGATTGCAAAAAAACATCTGATCTGGGTGGGGTGAATCCTGAGAATATTTGTTCCTCCATCATTGCCACATGTCAACACAATGCATTATCTCAAAAAGTTCTCAATGAATTCTATACGCATTTCGTCCTCAGGGAGACCACGTATAGGTGAAATACGTGTTTAGAAAGAAAAAGAAACTTCGTTTTAGCAGAAATTAGGGATCGGTCAGCTAATCACAGACCCCTTTCACGGATAAGCTAACAAAGATACCATGATGACTTGGCAGGAATGAAGAGAGATTTGAATGGTAGCAGCAGTTGGATAGAGAGACACCCGGAGCGGATACATGTCTCCCAGTCAGCAGTTGGTTGGTGAGGGTGGAGAGGTAGTAGAGAAAGTAGCTAGTAGATTGGTGTCGAATCGCATGTGAGTATGAATTTTGGAAAACCCCTTTCAACCTTTCCCCTACTGTCAAATCTGAACTCTTGATTTTCCTCTCCAAATCTTTGTCCAGCTTTTTTGCATGTTGTTATCGTTTTTTATTCTTCGGGAGCCGCTCTTGTGACTTCAACGAAACTATTCAAATCACGATAGCTTTTTGTCAGTTATTGTAGCACATGCAGATATACGTTTCAGATTAGGTCTGAAGAAGAATTGATTAAATGTAGGGAGCTCAGTTCACATTATCAGATAAATCAATTACTCTTCAGAGTTCAGAAGAATTAAGAAAAATAACATAATTCCATCTTCTGATTGGAAGACAGAGGAAAATTAATTTGGGTCATAAATTACTTTTGGAACATATCATCCTGATAATCATCTCGGTCTTTTGGAATTTCAGAAAAGACAATTGGCACCGGATTTGGTCACTGCACCGACATGTCACATGGATTTGGTAAACAAGTGGATAATCGAAATAAGCGGTGAGATTAACAAGGAAGATAGATTATACCGCCCGGAGCAGGTTCAAAAAGAAAAGGTGTTATCTATGGGAAATCATATATGCAAGAAGTTAAAAATAATAAATTACTCAGGGGACACTTTTTCTAATGTCTTTTTTTTTCATTGGCTTCGTACACAGAATCTCTTGTTATAGCTTTTTCTAAGAATAATACGTTGCTTAAAATAGGTCGTGTTCAAGTGGCTCATTGATAACCATGTGCGAAAATTCTATCTGGAAAGTATCCGGCCATTTAATGTTAAGGGAAATAGCCAAAGAAAAGTCAATAGGACTTTCGTACCTTATATATTACTCTCCATGGCACCTCACACGCTTATTATAGTGTCCCTTCCGCTCTTCAAAATACTCTACAAAACGTTTTTTTGGAATCATCAACAGCTGCCCCGTTGTATTCTCCTGAATCGTGTAGATGTTTTAAAATCTCTGTACAAGATTAGGAGAATGATTCAATCAGTTGTTTTGAATGCAATGTTCACACAACACACATGCTCACTGAATAGTGTAACCATTTAGCAAGATTGCTGGTCGATTTCTCTACCCAGAGGAATTATCATCTTCTCCAATGTGCCATTCAAATAAGTTATTTGCTCACAGTAGCATTTAACTGTGTCAGTTCATCCAGGTTCCAGCAATACGTAGTGAAGGAAATCTTTTTGAATCTCACGGAACACAGAGAGGAAATCCCCCTCCAACCAACAGTAAGCAAGGCTTTTCGGACACTTTTCACATTAAGAGGAAAGTAAAAAAGGAGTTATTCATGCTACAGAATTCATACAAGTGGAAAAAGGTTCTGATACATGGTTTATTGATGTTAAAACTGTGAAATTGGAAACATTAAAAAGTTATGTTTAAAATGATGACTAAACATGACTAAAAAAGCAATAAGAGATTAAAATGACTTTGAAGAGAGAGAAACACTAATCGAAGGAAGCAATGTCCGTATCTCGCATAAGTGAATCACCATATTTAGGAAAACTAATTGTCTAAAAAAAAAAGCTCAAGATTTTGGCATTGTTGGTTCATTATAAGCATAGAGACCCCCAAATCACTTTTTAAAAATGCAAACCAAAAAAGCTTCTTGGATGGTGCCTAGTGGTGTAGTGCAAATAAAGTTTTTAGCCCATAAAATGTAACCGAGAGTGCCTGCACCACACCCACAAACACGTGGACGCACATGCACACGCATGCATAGATACACGCGATTAACACAGATAGAAATCTGTAACCCTCTTAGCTGGTTGCTCAGGCCGTTAGTGAGGCTACGGTGATTCGATAAGAGAATTTACAAAGGACTTTCATTGGATAAGGCGGGTATTCCTTTTCGATTGAAATGCTAAATACCTTGGATATTTCTCTAATTTCCTTGGTTTCTGATTTTATTAATAAATGGTTGTCTTTAACAGATATTCAATGTTCTGTGCCTCGCAAAAAGAGAAGGACAAGTCTTTAAACATAGACCAATTTTCTTTGGTGTCAGGTCATGAGGAACACGCTTTACTGGCATCAGAATGTTTTGTAAGACTCGTGCGCTACGCACTGCAGTTTATAGATTGAAGGTTCAGTAAGTCATTCGATAGAAACAACTACGTGACTTTTGGCAGCATGCCGAGTCGGAAGTGAAAAAGTATAAACGATGGATATCAATGGACAAATTATTTTCCTTGCATTTTGTTTTGGGCGGTGATCACTAAAAATCTCGATTTTTAAAAGACAAGCAAGTGATCAAATTGAACACCCTAAACAAAAACTTTTGGGGTATGATATTCCCAAAAAACTGATATTTTCCATGTAGATTTATTGTATGATAAGGAATGAATCTTGAAAATTTCAGCCCTCTAGCTCCTCTAATGTAGCCTACAAATGTGATACATATATAGCTAGCCAGCCAACCAGCCATAAAACGTACTTAGCTATATTTTTTCTTTCGTATTTTCCTTATTATCTGATATCTCCTTTTTTTCACCTCCTGTAAAAAGACTGTAATGGAAACAGAACCTTCTTTTACCTTTCCAATGCTTTTGCTACTTATATGTGTTTTTGATTTTTTTTTTTAGGATTTTTACTTTTGAATAAATAGATGTATAGGATGTTATTGTAATCAGCTTGCGAAATTGCCTTTGAAAATCTCTATCATTGATGAGGACTTTGTAGTTACTCAGCAAGCCAGCTGGACAAACTTGAAAACTAAAGAAACCATGTTAAGAGTTTTGGTTAACGATTTTTGATATCTGAACAAATACATCTAAAGGATTAACTAACACCGTCGAAAAGGTGGACTAGGGAACTTTAACAGTAACGTAATATAAGTGCTAATTGTGAGAGCTCAGATTTGATTGAATCATAAAGAACTGCTGATTGATGAGAAACATTTTAATCAACCTTATAAAACCAATGCATCCTCCTTTATAGAGCTGAAACATGGAACCCACCAACTGGCCTTCAAACTGAAAGCAAACGATTGTCCTTCAAACTGAGAACCATACACTATGCAGAGGAGAGAATATACTCAGCATCAGAAAAATCACAAGACGGCACATTATAGTAGAGATAAAAATAGAATCCATTAGAAAACCTAAACAGGAATTGGCTGGCCCGGCTGCAAGACAACTGCTGGACATCACGACTCACGACGTGGATCTCCAGAGATCATAGCCGAAACTCTGGCCGATAGAAAATGACGAGTCCAGAAAGTTTTGGCACTGCAACGCCCGTGATTGAGAGACCTAGCTAATCTTGGGGAATATATATAGATGGACGTTAAAATACTGATGACAGATAATGAATGATGAAATAATACAAAACAACATACTACTACATCATATTTCATCAATCGTTGAAGATATGTCATTGGACATAAGGCTTCATCGAGAAAATTTGAAACATGGAAGTGATGGGCCTTACTATATTTCACTGGCTCATAGACGAGAGGAAATGGATGCAAGCATTTCCCAAGGGCAATGATGCAAAGTTAATACGAATCGCCCCAGCCTTATTTCTGTAATGATGACAACTCGGCCATCTTGCATCTCCATCTTGCATGAGCCCGTGAGGTCCTTTGTTGGACATAGGTCTTCACCCAAAATGAGTAAGGCAAAGGGAATGATGAGCCTTACCTAGATTCGCTGGCCCAAGGCATGACAAGAGGGGCAGGGGAAAATGAATGCAAGAGAAGCGTAGTGGTGCAAAGATTGAACTCGTATTGCCGATTCCCATTCTTCGTGACGTCAACTGTTCGGCCACTTGCAGCTGCTTTATCAATTGTCGGATGCTATTTTGCACATTTTCCCAGCAGAATTCAGAAATGGAGTGCTTCTTTGTTCTTCTAAAGGAAAGCAAAGATAACATCGAATGGATATCATTGATTAGAAAGATGAAAAGAGATTTTTTTCTTTCCTTTGGTTTTGAATAAAAGGGGCAATAGTGTCCAGCCCAAGCGATGAGATAGCAATACATTCCTTATTGGTGCCAATGGTCTTTTTTTCTCCTTTTTTTTTTATATGAGTCCATACATCTCTATTAAATGCTTTTCAGTCGGTCTGTCAGCATTCTGTCCGTCCCTTTTATGTGAATAACCAAAAGAAAAAGGAATAAATACCCCCTGTATTTACCATATGCTATAATGTCAAGAAAAGAATGTGACGTCATCAAAAGAGTATCCACCAGCAACCGATGAAATCATAAAATAATTCTTGCCAAAATGACCAAAAACGCCAAAAATGGTCATTTACGACTTTTATTGGAAATAATACTTGCAGAATGTTTTCATATTGTGATATTTTACAAGTATGAGAATCAGTTGACTCTATGGAAGACTAATAGCACTTCCTCTTCTTCTTCCTGCTCCTGCTACAACTATCACTGATGGTGGACGCATTGTTAAACTTATGGTCCTTGTTTCTTTATCTCTGACAAAGTAATTGATTATGAAGCAAAAAACACATTCTCTTGGTGTCAACTATTCGAAATCTTATCTGTATGAGGCTTTTTTTTTTGTACATACGTACATCATTCTTGCACCGAGTTATTCTTTCTTCTAAAAAAAATACATTCAAGGTTTCACAATATCATCTGATGTCTGGTATTTTTCCATTACATAACTCAATAACTTCTTTATTTCAATTTAACAATGGTAATAATTTTTATAGCTACTACTACTACTACTACGATTATCATTATTATTATCATTACTATAATAACTACTGTTATTTTTTCTTCCTTTTCTTACCTTTCAAAAGAAAAGCAGTTTGAAGTATGTTTAATTATCTGCTAACAATCAATTTTTCATTTCGGTAATAAAAAAATTCACTGAAAAAAATTCGAATGATATCTCGTCTCGTATCGCAAGAACAAAAGATTCAGAATTTTTTTCTTCCTACATCCATGAAAAAATTGAAAAACATCTTTAAAAAGTCATATCTCCTGCTGAAATCTAATAATATCTATTGGTTGGGCCCGATCGTTACTACCAACGTCAATAGTCGAGGTTCTACCCTAGGTAAAGGCTAGGATATCAAATGCTAATTTTCAAGAATCATAGAAACTCCTGAACTTTGGAGATAGGTGCTATATAATTTTCCAATCTGTATTTCGCTCTTTCCAATTTTCTGCTGTTCAGGGTCGCACAGACGTCGTGAAGGGGTTAAAGTTAAATCCCACCCCCCGTGACTTTTGTGCCAGCCTGTACGAAGCCAAGCTTTGTAGAAACGAGAATCATCTAATCAGAAAAAATACTCAAAAGAGCTGAAGCATTTGACTCCTATCACTTGTAAAACATTCAGAAAAGAGACGAATATCTCGTGCTTATTCATTCATGCCAGATAGACTCTCAGTGTTGTTTGATTGATGGTTAACAGGTCAGTTTTAGCTGGATTAGATCGAGCTGAATCATAGAACTTGTCCATTGTTATTCACCCTTTCACTACGCTCTCAGGATTCACTGGTAGAGTTGACAATTCATACATTTTTTTTATTTAGTTTTTTGAATTTGTGATCTCTAGGTTTCCACTTTGCATATTTTTAAATTTTGAATTTTGGATACACGTGTTGCTGATGTATATGTTTCCTTTCAGATTTCCAAATTTGGGAATGATTGCAAATTTCAAAGAATTGAAAAGAACCCAAACAAATTTGGCCACAAACCAGACTCGACCATATTGTCTCTTGCTCTATAAACTCCAGCTCTTCATTTATTGAGAATGCAGGACACTTGTTTTTCGAGAGTTTGTTTATTATTATTATTATTATTTGGAATCTCACACCAGTTGTCTGGTGGTAACCGCTGGAGTTTGAGAGACAGCAAGTCTCCTCAAGTCTCCAGCCCTCCTCTCCTAGTACTCATAGGTCGCAGTAATTCTGCGATTTACAGTTTCACACCGGTTGCCCAGTGGTTACCGCTGAAGGCTGAGTGACAATAAGTCTCTTCAGGTCTTCAGCTAACGTCTCCTCTCTCTTTCGCATATCATGACAGAGCTACAATTCGTTGCAGTACTTATATCTCTAGCACCTTCCTCAGTATCCGTGCAGTTCCCAGTAGTGCTGTGGTCTGTACGGTCTCTATCCTTCCCCTAATCCTGATCTCCTCCAGTCTCATCCTCTGCGTTTTGGGGACAGTTCCTAGTGCGCCCACTATGACCGGTACTACATCTTCCTTAACTCTCTTGCTAGGTCCTAGTATTTTTCCCTTTTTTCACCCTCCTCCTTTTTTACTCTATGGTCTGCAGGCACAGCAACTTCTACTATTTGGCAGGCCTTCCATTTTTTGTCTACTATTACTAAGTCCGGTCTTCTTGCCTGGATGAGGTGGTCAGTCTGGATGTCAAAGTCCCAGAGTAGTTTGTGGTTGTCATTCTCCAAAACTGCCTCTGGCTTGTGCTGATACCACTTTTCCACATTTGTTTGCTTAGTTCCCAGTGTATCATCGTTGCTACTCTATCGTGTCTATGCTTATACTCCTTCTGGGCGAGTTGACTACATTCACTAGTTATGTGGTTTACTGTCTCATCTCTTTCGCCACACATGCGGCATTTGCTGTTTGTCCGTGTTCTGTCGATTTTTGTTTTTATGTAGTTTGTCCTTATGCTTTTGTTTTGGGCTGCCATGATGAGCGATTCTGTTTCTCTCTTAAGGTTCCCCTTTCGTAACCACGTCCATGATTTCTCGTCTGCTACATCTTGTATCTGTCTTTTAAACTCGCTGTACAATTTTTTCCTTTCCCATCTTTCTTTTCTTGTTTGCTGTACTGTTCAATTGTTTTCTACTTTATTGCTTGTTGCACTATCTCTCGCGCTCTTTATGATTTCTTCACTATTTGTTTGCACATATCTTTCTAGGACTACTTTAGCTCTCTGGACACAATCTTCTATGCTGATGAGCCCCCTGCCATCTTCTTTTCTCTTAACGTATAGTCTATCTGTATCATCTCTAGGGTGTAATGCTTTATGCATCGTCATAAGTTTCCTTGTTCGCCTATCCATTGATCGGAGCTCTTCCTTGTCCATCCTAGGAATGGTC
This sequence comes from Thysanoteuthis rhombus, assembly GCA_963457665.1. Classification (NCBI taxonomy): domain Eukaryota; kingdom Metazoa; phylum Mollusca; class Cephalopoda; order Oegopsida; family Thysanoteuthidae; genus Thysanoteuthis; species Thysanoteuthis major. Next base: position 20,248,620 of record OY735206.1, read on the forward strand.
CTGTATACCTAACTACTGACACAGCCCAGGTGTTCATTCCTTTTATTAGATTTCTGCTGTTTAATTTGGTTTCTAATATTTTCCTTATCCTTCTGAGGTATTCTATCTTTATTTTCTCCTTCATCTCTTCCCGTTTTATTGTGTCACATTCAAGGACACCTAGGTACTTGTATCGGTCTTGTGCAGTCAATGCCCTAATCTTGCAGTTGTCCGGGAGTTCAATTCCTTCAGTCATTGAAAGCCTTCCTTTGTGCATCACCATGATTGCGCATTTTTCTATCCCAAACTCCATTCCTATGTCCTCACTATATTCCCTTACTTCGTTGAACAGAGTCTCAAGCTCTCCCCTGTTTTTTGCGAACAATTTCATATCGTCCATGTACATTAGTTGGTTGACCTTTCCTTTTGTTTTAGAGAAATGGTATCCTTTGCTGTTTTTCAGGATTCTGTTGAGCGGTATCATTGTTAGAAAAAATAATAGTGGGGACAACGAGTCTCCTTGGAAGATTCCCCTTTTTATCCCTACCTCGGCTAGTTTGTCCCCTGCGGCTGTCAAATCTACTTTCCAGTCTTCCATCGAATTACCAATGAATTTAACCACCGGTTCGCTAATTTTGAACATTCTAAGGCATTCGAGTATCCAGCTATGTGGAATCATATCGTATGCCTTTTTGTAATCTATCCATCCCATTGCGATATTCTTTCTCTTTTTCCTCACTTCTCCTAAGATCATCTGGTCTATGTAGAGTAAATCGTTTGCCTCTTTGGTTCCTATCCTACACCCTTTCTGTTCTTCTGGTAGTAGTCCCCTTCTATCCATTGACATGTATATTCTCTCAGGATTTTCCACATAAGTGGTAAGCACGTGATTGGTCTATAGTTGCTTGCTATGTTCCCCTTTTCTGGGTCTTTTTGGATGAGGGTGGTTCTGGCTTTAGTCATCCATTCTGGTGCCTTGCCTTCGTTTAGACAATTTTGGAGTAGGTGGGTGAGTCTGCCGTGTAACGTGGTGAATTTCTTGAACCAATACCCATGGATCCCGTCGGGACCCGGTGTTTTCCAGTTGGCTACTTTCCTAAGAGTATGTTTCAATGTGGTTTCATTCAGTAATATTGGTTCTCCCTTGTCTATATCTTCTAGTTCTTTTCTCATGTTTCCTAACCATTGCAGTGTTACGTTGTGTCTTTTTGGGTGCCCCCATATGCTAATCTCTTCTGGTGTAACTCTTCGACTACAGTTGTGATGCCTTTTTGCGTTACCTTGTCTTGTTCCAAAGTCTTACTCGTGGTCTGTCCGTGTATGGCGTATTTCTGAGCAGTACTTCATCTCTCTGTAGTTGGGAGATCTGCCTTTGTAATCTTCTTTCCCATTTGGGTTTCTCTTCCCTATTATTGCTCGGGGTCCTATTATTATTATTATTATTATTATTATTATTATTATTATTATTATTATTATTATTATTATTATTTATTTATTTATTTACTTATTTACTTATTTATTTTTCAGCCCTGACTATTTTTTCCTTCGTCTTGTTGTTGCTTTCGGCTGTTGAATGATTTGGGTGAAGAAGTAGCTTTTGATGATACTTGGATATGCAACCGTTTATCCTAGAACTTAATCTTTCATGGATGTCACCTCAACCAATTTGATCACAGAAACTTAATGACTTCTGGGTTCAATTTTATAATCGATGCTACCTCTTTACTTCACTCTTTGCAAAATATTGTAAATTTACAACTTAATTGAAATAACAATCTAGAAGTCTGAGTAGTATTTCTCAATTCTCATAGTAGTATTTATTCGCGTCATAAACGAATAAAAAAAGAAAGTATTTGTTTTTGTCTCGTTCAACTACACGACAAGCCATTTTAATGTTGTTTGGTTGATATCTACCAGGTAAATGTCGACTAAATCAGATGAGAATGGGAGATTGTGCAGATTTTGTTCAATGTTCAATGCATCCTTACATCACAATTGCAGGATACATTGGTCTTTTGCTCCACTTGGCAATATTGTCTCTTAACACACAGACTCCCGCTGTTGCTCTATTAAGAATTCATCTCTGGCGTCAGGCAAGCCGTACTCCATCTACCAACCCTTCAATGGAGCTTTGCACCGCATTATTCAGTGGAGTTTTTGCGTCTGCTTGTTTTCATTGTACAATTCTTTATGTTTTGGAGGATGCTCGTGAAGAATTTTCTTGGATATGGATATTAGGTGTCTGGAGACAAGCACATAAGAATGTAATGAGTGCCATGAATCTGACTTTTATTAGGATTTCCAAATGTTAGTTGTGGTGCAATTTCTGGATCTTCGAGAGAACAACGCCCTCAAATCAGTAGATAAGATCTTGGACTGAAAATGCTTGATACAAGTATTTTGATTTCCGTCGCTAGCTTTAAAACGGATTAGATTATCCATGCTAATGGTATTGAGCCAGTTTAGATGATACTGGCACAAAGCACCCGGTGGTAGAAAGCAACACTAGGAAACCAGTTTGCTAACCATTGCACCGATATAAATGCTTTTAATAAGACTGAAGCGAATCATATGTTGAGGAGCAGTAGATAGCAGAATAATCTTGAAAACCAGATGTGACGAGATTTCACTTCATTTTGCATGTGATATATATATATATATATATATATATATATATATATATATATATGAGAAATGGATTTATAATCCGACGGAACAATTATGAATGTGTTATTTTGAACTCTATTCGAACTGACATCCCAAATGGTGGATATTCCAGTTGGCGTGAACAGCATAAATAGAATAAACAGTTAAAGAAAGGGCCCGCTACCAGAATCGAACTTTAGTCCAACAGGAAGCCGCCTTAGCTTAAAAGTGAAAGAACATTCATCAGAAACTAAGTTATTTCATGAAATATTATTCTTAGTGCCCCATGATGATCTCGATGGAACTCATTACCATTTATCATATATGTATGCGTGTGTGTACGAAGTCTGTCAAGGAAGTTTTAAATTGTTTCGAATATCTCAGGGACCGGTTGCACGGTCCCGATATAATTTAGCAGCATTTAGAGAGGACCTTACATGGCTTCTGTGAACAGGAAAACTCGTGCAGGATTACTCAACCGGCAGTTGATAAATGATATGACAGACACATTAAAAATTGCTGAGCCTCATTTTTTGAGCAGGGTTTTTGGCAAAACATCTCGTCAACAAGTCCACCTACTGTTCAGATTTCGCTCCACGCAAAATCTTGCTTCGCCCCCAGAGATTTCATGAGTGTCTAGGTAAAACAATTTTTTCAAAAGCATTCAACCTAATGAAATATTTTTTCTTAGTTGTGCATTCAATTTGCGATGTAAGTCCGTGCTAAATTGGCTCCATACTTTAGTCCAGCAGCGTTCACGCCTGTCTTTTGGGAGTTCGGACGTTTTTCACTCATCACTGTCCAACAAAATGTGAGAGAAGTGAATTGATCATCATTTTTTCAATCTTTTATATCATTCCTAAACTTAACACGGCATACTGATAAAAAATGTTGGTCAGCTGACGGTTTCTATTGAGCAACAAACAAGATGTGTCCCAAATAAGAATTACTTCATTAGCAGACTTCTATATGTGAGTCACCTCCTCCATAGCACTTCAGTCAGTGATTGGCACCAGTACTCCCGACATCAGCAAGCATTTCTTGTGAGATGTTTGCACAACAATGTCTTATTGTTGCCCCGACTTAATGAAAGTCTCTCGGATACATAAACTTTGCTTTTGATGTAACCCCACAAAAAGAAATCACAGGGTGCCAAATCTGGCGAACTGAAATGCATTGAAATTCTTTTCAAGTCACGCGGTTTGAGACAGCCTGATCTTTGTCTATGGAGAACTGAACCAGTCTTCATAGACTCAGTGTGAATATTGCAGATTGTCTTCCGGGTGGGAGCCTAATGTGGTTGGTATGTTGCTCTCCGTTTCCGCTGCATTTCAGTCGGTGATTGAAAAATATCTTGCCAGGCTATAATTTTGCTCCACAGTCCTGACGTTAGCGTCACCTCCATTGTGATGGCTATAGAGGTGGAGATTAAGCGTCAACAATTTCTCAGACATTGAGCTATCGATTGATGTAAATTACATGAGAATTGGACAAAAATCTGAAAAGAAAACGGAAAAAATAAAGTACTGGTTGGACATTCACTCAGAAAGGACTATCAAAACGAACGTCTTTTTGCAGTATACTGTGTTGGGGATGATCAATTAAAACAATTGGATAAAGGGCTGAGCAACCCCTTTTTTGATTCATCACTGAAAAGTTTGAATTTTCATTAAATAAATGTGAATGATGTCAGGCACAAAAAGGACAAATTTAAAAGACATTGCAATTTGAACCTAGCTAAAAATGCTCGTTAGGGGGGTTTTCAAAAATCAACAATTTTTTTCCAGACATAATAAGGAGAGAACTAGCTCAAATTTCATCCCTCTAGCTCCATTAGTTTGGTCTCTACGCACGACACATACATAATCAGCCTGCCAGACCAACTTGAAAACTGAAAAAACCTATGTTGACAGTTTTGGTTTGCGGTTTCTCAAAACGTACAGTAACTTCGGAGACATGATATTTTCGCTTAGTGTACTTTCATCTCTGCTTGGCTCATAGCCCATTGCTTTCAACAAAACCTTACGAGTGTCCCCGACTCAAAAATACGAAGCGCTGATGTTGCCTGACGGCTGTGGTTTGGGGAATATTTCTCTCAATGTCCATTAGTGGCACGTGTCACGTGGAGTCTGACGACATCCCATGAGGAAGAAGACGTAATCAGACAACTTTTCTAACGTTGATGCTGAGACTGTACTAAAGATTAAAAAATACCATTTATCTCAATCAATGAATATCTATTTTTCAACATGATCTCATTTTTCATTGTCAGTGGACTCAAAGGTGAATATTAATTACGTAGATAGAACATTATTCAGTGAGGATTTGATATCAAAGTTCACGTAATAAATTGTCCAGCAAAAGATCTATTGATCAGTCTCCGTGATTGCAATGCTGGGTGATAAGTCAATATATATATATATATATATATATATATATATATATATATATATATATATATACATAAATATAGATATATACATACATACATATATATATATATATATATATATATATATACATACATAAATACATATATATATATATATATATATATATATATATATATATATATATATATATATATATATATATTATTTATAATGAAAGCACTCGGGAAAAGATAGCAAAAAGCGTCTACATCCCTGTGACCAGAAAACTGAGCAATTGATCAGCAGACAGGAAAAACGAAATAAAGAAATATGCAACTCGACAAAATTTGTCAGTCGTTTTTAACGAAATATGCTGAAAACTAGAATTGTTGCCGAAATACATATTATCCAAAATGATTTATAAATGTGTGTGTGCGTATATATCTATGTAAATATGTGTACATGTACATATGTATGTACATATATACATACCTGCAGCGCATCCATGTTTGCAGCATGACATGTTGTTATTAGCTGGAGTTTGATCTGAAATGTTCACTGCATAATACTCAATCTATGCGATTAATATCCGAAACTGAATCAAATTATTCCACCAGGAAGGAGATTATGCTAATGAATAAATATTTTTTGTGTATAATTAATGCCTTTATCATCGTTAGGTCTGAGATCTATTGATGCACCTACACTTATATGCAAATATACATGTGCTTATATATATATATATATATATATATATATATATATATATATATATATATATATATATATATAAATATATATATGCGAAGGGCTATTGGAAAGTTCCCGGACTAGACTGAAATAGATTGTGCCAAAACATACTCAAGGTCGCCTAAAAAATCCCTGGAGTCGGGCAATGACAGAGAGACAGATAAAAAAAAAACCCATTAGGTTAATTATATGGTGAACTTAAATCGACATTCGACCGACTTTGGAACACGTATGCTACTCAAGAATCTGTGTTCAAACAAAATAATCTTTGTCAAACGCCATAAGGAGATCACGCTTTACGCAAAATGAAGCAGTTCACAGAAAATGTTCTCACACAACGTCACAAAACTTCATATAATACGAGTCTAGGAGCAGTTAGCACGAAGCTCATTGATTGAAAGATGTTGAAGACTGTGTAACAATGAGCGTCCACTGCATCCGAATTTTTTGTTGAACGATACAATTGCAGCACGTAAAGAGTGTAGGAACTTCCTCTTATCACCTCGTTTATATATATATATATATATATATATATATATATATATATATATATATATATATATATAAAATGTACTTGAAATGAAAATAAAAAATCAAATTAACGACGATTGTCAATTCGGCTCATAGCTTCCAAAATCAATATAATCCTCATGTAAGAACCAAGTTATCTCATTTTAACTGCCTTGCACGTGGAACTATATAGATAGATAAATACTGTAGAAAATGAACAGTGTGATTATGTTGATTCTCTGTCCATAACACTGGACTATCTCACTGGAGGGTTGCAGGAAAAATACCACCCACCCACCTTTCCAGTAAACAAATTCTGAACTTTTTTAAGACGATTCTCAATCCAAATATATCCACGATTCCCCAACCTAGATTGAAGAGTACATCATATGAATAGAAAAATGTCCCGGAAGATAATCTTGTTGACCGTTAATTGTCTGATACTTAATTATGCTAGGTTGATATACTTATATAATAAGCTTTGTGGTCCCTTTCCTGTCCATAACAAAGGACTCTTTGAATCAGAGGTAAAAATGTTGCTGATAAAAATACTCTTCAGCTGAAACAAAGTCGTTATTCTTTTAATGAAAATTGTATCATAGAAATTCAAACATTAGATTGGTGCAAAAATAATTGCAGTTTTTATTGATTCAATCTTTGATGCTTATTTTAGGAATAATTTTTTTTTGTTGAATATAACGTTTCAAAAGCTGAGATGCGCTCTAATTGAATGTTTAGTATTTGCTATTTATTCTGGCTTATTTAAGGCAGTGAAATCAAAGATGCAAAGAGGCAAAATCGAGAAGTGTTGTAGTATGAGTTCAAAATAGGATGTGAAGCAGCAGGAACTACTCGAAATATAAACCAAGTATCTGGCCAGGAGGAATCAACGGACGTACAGCTGAACATTGGTTCCCAAAATTTCAAAACAGATACAGAGATCTTGAAGATGTGAACGTCTTTCCATGATTGGTGATATCCAGTTGACGGTCATTATTGAGGCAGACCCACAGTATACAACCAGGGAGGTTGCAGGGGAACTACAAGTTGACCATTCAGCAGTTGTTCGACATTTGCACTAGATGGGAGAGGCAAAAGTGTTTGACATGTTGCATGACTAAGCCTGAATGAAAAACAAAAAAAGCTTGAATGTCACATGAATCTCCCAAGAGAAATTCAACAAATAAGGCTACGATACTTTACCTCACCCAGTTTACTCACCAGATATCTCGCCGACTGACTACCACTTTTTCTGTCATTTCAAAGACTTCCCTGCAATGGAGTAACACGGCAGAAGTTCAGAACGCCTTCGAATAAATCATTCGTTCAAGGACCATCGAATTCTATGCCACCAGATTGAATAGATTTGTTTCTAATCGACCAAAACGTGAAGATTCTGAAGTTACTTATTCCGATCTATAAAATTCATTCTAGCTGAGAGATACTATTGTATGATAAGAATCGATGACTTTTGTGATTTTTTTCAAGTAATGGTAGATGAACTGAACGAAGGCACAAGAAAATTGGTCCCCACATTAACTCCAGTAAAATGATGTCATGTACAAAGAACAAGTTCAGGAAAAAGATGCAAAAATCATAATCGGAAAGGCAAACCTGAAAAAAATACATCATTATATCTACTTTGGACCACAAATCTCTATAGTATCCCCGGGGAAAGAAAGAATCAGGCGAAAAATCTCTACAGAATAGTAAGATTTTGGTAAAGAGCTCACACTACAAGAATCCTATTAGTCATGGAAAAGGAGGGTATACAACCCCTCGGTAGTCACTTATGGAGCTGAAACGTCGAATTTACTCAAAGTATTGACCCTCCGACTGAGAACCATGCAACATGCACAGGGTAGAATTATGCTCTGCATCACATGAAAAAATCATAAGACAGTACAGTATATTAGAGAGGAAAGAAGAGTCAGGGATATCATAGAATCCCCTGGAAACCTATTCGGCAATTTGGATGGTCATATAGAAAGAATGTCAGTTTCAGTTAACTGATGGACACCACGACTCACAATGTGGATCTCCAGAGATCAAATGCGGAACTGAAGCCGGCAAAATATAAGATAAGTGTGACGAACTAAACAAGTTCAGAAAGTATTAGTTCCACAACGCCCATGATAGAGATATCTTGCTTATCCTGGGGAAAGGTCTATATCCAACGACAGACATGAAAGGCTGCTGCTGCTGCTGCTGCTGATGATGATGATGATGACGATGATAACGACGATGAAGAGGAGGAGGAGAAGGAGGGTTAAGGGATATACTGCTTAAAAGTTGATTGTAAAAAACTGAAATTATTTTTGCGACTTCCAATGTATCCGAGCGAATGAATATATTTTACAAGTATTAACTAGTATTTGTATGGAGAGTGAAAGAATGAGACTAGCTTGTTAAGTTTGTTCAATGATTCCCTTTCCAAGTCTTCATCATGAAATTACTTTTTTTTTCTAATCAAATTTCGTTGTTTTTATCATTTCTGTCTCATTTTCCCTTGTGTATAATATAATTTCATACATAATTCATTTTGTTTTCATGATGTTGTCCGGTCTTATCACAGAGGTTATCTTACAGTAAATGCGGGAAATAACACTTTATTATTCTAGAAACGTAGGTAGAGCGAGAGAGAAAAAGGTTCTCTGTTCCACTGCTTTCGAAAAGTAATAAACACATTCAAACCATCTAATTGCAACGTTCCTCTCAGGCAGTTATCACTAAAAAGATCAAAATCGTCAACTAAAAAAATAAACAACAATAAAACGAGTGTGACACGAACTACGCAAACAATTCTAAAATTAATCCCCCACAAGTCACACACACGAACACACACGCACACACAAAATCCTTTTCTAGTGAGGCAGTAAAACAAGTGTTTTGTAAACATAATAAGGGGTGAATGTCTAGATTTTCAGTCCTGTAACTTCGTTGGTGCAGTCTGAGTGTGGTCGTTGGTGTTGATAGTTAGAGTGACAATTCTTCTTGAAAGTTTCTAATTCTTGAGTAAGTTGATTAATTTATCCCCATCCACCCTAAATCATTTCATTTGCAATCGGGTGGATCATTCATCTGTTCTAGAAGCACTGGGCTAGATAATTCTCAATTTGAATGATGTTTTTTTTTATTTATTTTTTTTTTGTCAATGCAACCAGTTTTAACAGCTTCATCAGCTGCTATGTCTGGGCACTGGCTATGGAGGAAATGTTGTGTCCAAATTCAATATCCCTTCCCCTCGTGACCATCTTTGAAGCTCAAGAAGTGAAGAAGTACTCAGTATATTTGAGCTGCAGGGGATACCTCCCTCTACGGGTCATGGTACCGGGTATTCCCTGAGAGTCCCCCAACCCCAATTTAGATACTGGCCAGATCCAGATTTTGATAACTAGTATATCCAACGTGATCTTGTCGAAACTAATTTTTTAATTCTCTAATCCACCATCGGCGCAAACGGCTGATATTTGATCCCAGATAAAAGCAAGGATTTGGAATGATAAATGAGCAGGGCTTACTGGCCTGGGAGACTGTAAGACAATCTTCCTCCCGACATTCTGCCCTATGTGCCGTAATAATGTGAGTTTCAACATCGTTGTTGGATGTACTGCTTCCCTAAGATCTACCAGTTATCCTGCTCCCGAGGGAGATGGTGCCGATGACCTCTGAACTTATGTGAATCTTCATATCATCTTATTTTTGCTGGCCACAATCCGGCATATGATTTGGGGAGGCTAACGTTGTGATTCGTGATGCTCAACAATTGTCTTACATTTTTGAAACATGGCCTGCCATTGCCTTCCGAACTTCCAAATACATTTTAAAAATCCGACTCCTATTTGCTCTGTAATATAATGTGCTGCTTTGTGAACTCTCCATGTAAAACATGATTTACTACTTTATGCGTCTCATGTTTCTTAGTTCTAATGTTAAATACTTGGTTAGATTCCATGTTTCAGCTCCGTACATGAGTTAGTACGTACAACGCAAAAACAAGACGTATTCAATCGACCCAATGGACTTTCGAAAAGTTTTCCGTCGAAGATGCTTTATCTCTGAAGATAAAGTTGGCAAAAGACGGAATATAAATATTCATAGCAGAATAGCAAAGCCCTTTGAATACTTAACGTCGAGAAACCAGAATTGAGGTAAAGAACTAAATCCGTAACCGAAGTAGAAGCAGCTGTAGCCACTGTCTGTGTAGTTAAAGATTGTGGGTTGTCGAATAGCGAAGCAAGTCAATCAATCATCATCGGCTTTTTAGTGCCCATCACTGGACAATGACCTTCTTCAAGATTCTATCATAGCCCCCGCAGAGTCAATACTTTTTGGACTTGTGTAGTTCGACACATCTTATTTTTCGCTGGCCACGGTTTTGAATCTGACTTTTAAAGGTCCACATTGTGAATTGAGTCTTGATGTCCAGTGGTTGTCTGGTATTATTGCAAGATGACCTCCCACTGCAATTGAGTCTTTTGATAAATTCTATAACATCTCTCTTGTTTCTTCTCTGATATACTCTGCTGTTTTTTGATGTTTGGCATGATTTCCCATTTTTCAGATTGCATTATTCTTGGTTTGGTAGCCAATCCTTTGGATAGATTCTATCTTCGAGCTCCATTGGTGACTATCGGGAGGATACATTGATTGTAGAGCCTTCTTTTTCGGACTGATGGGATTTTCTTGGTTTTGAAGGTTGGGCTCACTCCACAGAAATCTTGCGTACAGTGATTCATTGCTTGATTTCTTTTTTTGATGACTTCATCGAGATTTTTTGTACCAGGTAGAAGGACGTTTATCGAATATGTTTTTTTGTTCCTTACACTTGAATGACTTTACTCAGATATGATGGTACTTTAGATTTCCCACCAAAAGAATAATGTTAGCAAACCCACGGGTATTTTGCTATAACAAATAATGGTATATCTTTGAACAACAACTAGGCTACGAGCGAGGATTCTGGAACGAGAAATCTTTTTTATAGTAAGTACAATTATTAGGATAGAGCCATTTTTTTTCTTTTCAAATGTCCAACACGTGCAAGTAAAGCCATAGATATATAGATTGATAGTTTATGAAAAAGGCTTAGATACATAGATAGATAGATAGATAGATAGATACATACATACATACATACATACATACATACATAAGTATATGTATGGTGTCCGTACACAAGGATGTATTCATATGTATATTAAGAAAAACATTGTTTGTCTGGAGGATTAGACAACAGTCTATTGACCAACGGTGTTAATGACTAATGTTCGACCCCTGATAAAACCTTTGATTTTGAACGACAGAGTTAAATAGGGTCAAAGAGAGCTAGCCTGTTTTATACAGGGCTAGTGAAGTTTATGATCCAAAGCATAAAACAGGCTAACCTATTCCATATCCAACCACGCCAGATTATACCGCCTTGTATTTTCTATAGATCAGTATTTCAATGTTTCATGATATTTCAACACTCAGATATGCAGAATCATTGACAGCACAATATCAAATTTTTATTCTATCTCACACATTGATGACAATCTTAATAAATAAGTTCACAATTTGCATATTTGCAGATACTAATTAATGTATACAACTAGTATCCCAGAAATGTTTCATGCAATGCGAGTTAAGATTAATGCGTTTTGATTAACTACAAACATCCCTTCATGTACTTGGTGTAAATAATATTTAAAAAACTGTCAATTAAAACTGTCACCAAAACTATTAACATAGGTTTCTCTCAGTTTTTAGGTTGGTCCAGCTGGTGTGCGAATAATCTGGCCTGCTGCACTGGTCCTACTTAGTTAGAAGAAACATTATTTCCTCTCCAACCTTTGGCCTTGTGTTAGGTACTAATCTAAGTTACATGGTCAATAACAACCTTGTAAGGTCATTTGTTGGACACAGACCTTCCCAAAAATCTGCCAAATCTCTCACGTCCAAACTTCATGGTGTTGATACGTTTTTTAAATCACATCATCTTTTCTTTTTTTTTTCAGCTCGGGGTAGGTGGTCCATATCGTCAAATGTGATGGCAAGTGCTTGCCCGACATTCTTACAATATTGCTTACCCATTGCCATCTTAGCTGATTTATGTTTTTTTTCATTTATGACCCCTGTTTGTTTCCTAATACAGTGTGCGGTCTCGTGATCTCTGCATGCGAAATTAATCATGATTTTCTTCTCTGCGCGTCGGTTCTTAGTTTGAGGATCGATTTCTCGGTTAAGTTCCATGTTTCAACTCAGTAGGTGACTAAGTATGAAGAAAGCAGACAAAACATATTTAATCGACACAATGGACTTTCGAAAAGTTTTCCGTCGGAGATGCTTTATCTCTGAAGATAAAGTTGGCAAAGGACGGAATATAAATATTCATTGCAGAATAGCAAAGCCCTTTAAATAGTTTACGTCGAGAAACCAGAACTGAGGTGAAGAACAAATATCCGTAGCCGTAGTAGACGCAGCTGTAGACACTGTCTGTGTAGTTAAAGATTGTGGGTTGTCGAATAGCGATGCGAATCAGTTTGCTGAAAACATTTAATTTGAATGCGATAGTAGGAATAGAGGTAACATAAATCAAATCCACGGAAAAGACTTTAATAGCGTCTTCAGATGATGGATCGCTTTTTCTCCCGAAGTTAAAACACTGTATAATTAAAGATGTGCTACAGCTCAGTGGTTACAACGAGTGTCAGCTCTCCGAGAGGTCAAATGTATGTACAGATTCGTACCTTTTTCAACCAGTTCTCAATGATGTGAGGAAAGTAACTTATTTATATTTATTTGCAAACTGAATTTTTCTACCGAATGGAGCAAAATTAATGTAAACAAGTGCAGAGGGAACTAACTCCAAGTCATAGAAGGGACAAATATGTGAGACGTCCGGTTTATACCATTAATATATACACATCAAATTAGCTACAGGGTCAGGTTATTATTATTTAGACTTGCTTCAGGCTTTCCAGGCCCGTTGAGACTTCGTTCTGCTTACGTCATTTGATATTTCTAAATGGGTAATCATCTACGTAATGATTAGGCACAACGTTGGTTGACTTCGGTGATTTTAGAACCGGTATATCCATTTCACGTTTGCCTTAGGAGAGGGGTTCTTCAATTTAATCCCTTGTGCTGATTGCTTAACAAAGAGGCAGTTATGAATGAAATCATTGTTATAGCGATGAGTACTAATGTAGACCCCCACACACACTATTATCACTCAGCTGCAAATCATTTTAGCATTGTTTAAGTTAGCGTATTTTAGGGGTCTTTTGATTCAATATCTCTGGCGTCGATGCACTGTTTTGATTACCCAGAGATCACAAACAGATGAACAGAACCAAACTATTAGTAATTTTTATAGAGCTACTGTATAGAAAGTTAACCCTGGAAATTTATTCAAATTGTTCCGACAGTGAATGTAAGAAGGAAGCTATGAACAGACACCGTGCTTGGTCGAGTTAGTGACTTCGTAAAAAAATGTGATAGATGACAATTTCTTCTTTCTCTTCAGAACTTAAAAGAGAATAAATCAGCTTCAAAACTCGAAGATATGCAGGATCACTTTCCAAAATCCATGATGGTCGACTAACGCCAATATCGGATTGCGTCCACGCTACCGGAATGTTACTGACGGCTGTACTTTTGTTTCGTTAAAGTCCACCCCCAACTTCTATTTCACCTGTTGATGATTGCTACAACTTCTGTGTTGTATATATGATAAATAAATGATTTCGATGATATGCAACACTTGTAAGTATGGTTCAGTTGCTAAGAGAGCCACTTACCGATCACTTGAACGTGATTTCAAACGACAGTAAGGAAATGTCAATTTCATATATCAGTTAGGTTTAACAGTCAATCAGGGAATAGATTGCTCTCCCTGAATTAGGCGACAATTGTCCTTGTTATGGTAGGAACACAAAATTCAGTTCCGAATTCAACTGGCATAACTTGTAGACATCAAATTGTTATATTTTAACAAAAATTCAAATCATCTCTCTCTATATATATATTTTAGAGAAATACATGTATAATCCTAAAAAATAAGTATAAATGCATTATTTTACTTGAAACTCTATTTGAACTGACAGTTTGTTTTTACATGATTACGTGAATATGCTAGTTTATCTAGACAGCATAAATAGAATAAACAATGAAGGGAATAGGCCACTGCAGAAATCGAACCTGCGTCCAACAGGAGACACTGCTCTTATCATCTGAGTTGAGTAGTCAGCTGGCTAAACAAGAGGCCCAAATAACTGCTTCCAACCCAACCCTCCCCTTGTTCATTCACTGTCCATATCTGCTCTTTATATTTCTCAGTGCAGGGAATTATATCCAAAAGAAATGTTTATATAACCCGACATAATAATGACAAATACGTCATATATATTTTAAACTCAATTTGAATCGCCATCCTATTTATTTGTTTTATATATATATATATATATATATATATATATATATATATATAAAAAGAGAGAGAGAGAGAGAGAGAGAGAGAGAGAGAGAGAGATTTGTTGGTACCTAAGACATTAGATTAAGAGATTTTTCGTTGCATCTGTTCCTCTCTATCTGAGATGTCAATTTTGTTGAAACGCCTTAAGTGAAGTCGCAGAGTTCACAGCATGCGACTGAAAGATTTTTTTTCTAATAAAGAAATACATCAATTATCTACTTTTTCTTACCTACCTGATCTATCACGGGTTGAGGTCGACGATTTGTAGTCTGGGGCAAAAGACATTTTCCAAAAAGAGAAATACAAAAAAAAAAAAAAGGAATCAGAATAATACAAATCAGAAAAAAACACATTTTCAAGTCGCTCTTCCGTTTTATAGAGAGCACTGAATAATGAAAAAAATCAATAGACTCCTCTCCTTGAAAAAATATTTATCAATCATTTGTGGCATCTATGTAAGTATCCTCTGTAGTATTTGCACAGTAATACCAAAAGCTGGGCTTCATGACTTGCATCTCTTAGAATCAAGGGTCTCTTGGCATTAAGGATTTGAACTGCGGACAACATCATCCCAGTGCAATTAAAAGGAACGATCATATATGTATATTTCAGTTAGTTCCCGCAGGAGGTCTCATCGTTCTGTGAAAGGATGGTGGTAGCTTCAGCTGGTTGCCATGTTTAATGTATACATGGCCGTCTTTCTAGAGTCTAGGGCCAAACACATGACTTTCTACTAACAGTAGATAAGAGGCTGTCGATGGGATGAATTTCAGGAAGAAAATCACACGAAATGTCAAAAATTTATTAAATTTATTGTTTCCATTAAAAAAACGACTTGTGCTGGAGGTAGTTTGAGACATGCTGGATTCGATTATCGTTTTTTCTTACGTGTTGTCCAGGATGCATGATTATCGAGTAATAACAGTACGTACCTACATGCATACACACCAATGTTACAACTTATATATATATATATATATATATATATATATATATATATATATATATATGTGTGTGTGTGTGTGTGTGCATATGTGTGTGTGTGTGTGTGTGTGTGTGTGAATTTGTAAGAGGATGGATCTATGAATTTGTAGCTTGACACAATAATCAACCAAAATTTGATCTCTAATTTTCAATGTATAATATTTTGCTTATACGGGTATTAATTATCAATCAATCTAGTGCATTGGTAAGAAAAGATGTTGTAGTGAAGAATAATCATGTGTGCTTCTAAAACAAATTATTGTTTTATCGTAATGCTACGGAATCATAATAAACAACAATATATATATATATATATATATATATATATATATATATATATATATATATATATATATGCCGTGTTGTAAGACCATTTTATTGCTGTTTTGAGCTTTTGAGCAAGAGTATAGCAGTCTTACAGAAGACAGAAGAGATAAAATACTTGGAAACGAGTTTAGCCATATATATATATATATATATATATATATATATATATATATATATATATATATATGAGTGTATGCGTGCATTTCTATATGTCAATCTATGAATGAAAGTCCGTGAATATGTTTATTCAAATATCAACATATATAATTTTTCAGGATGTATGTGTGTATACGCAAGCTGGCGTGCGTGCGTGCTCGCATGCTTGTGTGTGTGTGTGTGTGTGCGTGTCTATGCGTGTTTATGCCTGCGTGAATGTGAATAGGCGTATACTCTGATCTTTCAAATAAATAACTCAGATCTCCCTAAAAAAAAACTATTTTCAGCTTCAAAGGAAATGCCATCGCATTCAGCCATCATCTCAATTCAAAAGTCCCAAGAAGCCAGAAAATCATCGAAACGCAAGGTTCTTCCGCTCTCCTGACTTCTGCTGCTCCTGATTCTCGCTTCCGCCTTTCCATGACGTCACTCAGCTTCCCCCTCTGTTGCCAAGGGCGTTGCATTAGGGATTTGCTTTCTTCTTTCCCTGATCGGCTTTCTTAACGCTCAACTAATCCGTGCACATTACATCTACAATTGAAGAAATATGTGTGCGTATGTGTGTTTGTACCGCGATTACTCAATACCTGGCCAATCTACAGGCCGTGCAAAAAGAGCTTAAGGGCTGAAAAAGCAAACATTTACTCCTTTCCATAATGACAATTTCTTTATTGGTTTGCGTTTTCCTCAGATTCATCGTTTAAGGATGTTATTGTTTTCTTTTCAAATAATTCCTCCAAGATACTATTATTTAATCCATCGGCTTTCAGTAACATTGATTTTTTTTTTGTCAATTCCATCACTTGTAAATTTTACCAACTTTTTTTTCTTATTCCTTTCGACCTTTCCTTTTTTTACACCCCTTTTTTATTTGTGAACCCCCATTCCCGGTCTCACTTTGTCTATATATATTCAATCTATTTCCGTCTTTTTTGCTCGTATTCCCTGCAACATTGATGTGAAAGAAGAATGTTTACCTGGTCGCCTCATCTCTGGTAACGATTTTCTTATTAACAGTTCCGTTCACAATCCTCAGAGGATGAATAAAAATAATGAATTTACTTTTTCTGTCGCTACTATATTCAGTTGGGTATTCGACAAAGATGAAATAACCCCCAGGAAGCCGAAAGGAGAGCTTCTTGATCCACAGTAAAGTAATTTGAATTCTCGGTGAAATGTTCCGTTTATCTCTGTTTCAGAGATTGTATAAATTATTACATTTTTTCACCTCTCCAAAGAGTTATTATGTATTTACTCGTATCTTTTCGTCTCTTTCTTCACATATTATCTCTATGATTTCTGTATGAATTTTGATGACATATTGTCGGAGGATAAGCTATTGGCTGTGAAAAAAATCGATAAAATTCAGGGGCAGATCCTCGAATCATAAATTTATGTGCACTTATTTTCATTCAGCTTTAATGACAATGACATTGACAGACATATGCCCTCACCAAATGCTTCCTCGTGATTAATAATGTGGTTAATATTATTGTCAAAGTCTCAGAGTTGACTTTATTGGTTAGATCTTGAATTCAAGACGTCTCAATTTCAGACATGAATAACAGGGAGAGGGGGGATATAGAGAATGAATACATGACATTGTATCGTGTCAACTTGTATTTCAGAATTCTCGTTTTTTTTTTTTTTTCATGAACTTTGAATTTCTGTTCTGAAAAAAAATTTTCTTGTAATAAAAAGTATATATAACTTTATTTTTTTTTTATAGAAATTACCTTGCTACCAATGATGTAATTAGAACAATTGATATAGTAATAGAATCTTTAACCAACGTAAATAAACAAGAATTTTGAAAAGGCAGTTGATACCCGTCCGTGATTTTGAGGTATTCGTCGGACCATATTATTCATAATATCAAATAAATCATATTTTCAGCAGTGTTTCTGTGGTGCAGTGTTTTAGGGTGTTCTGCCAGACATCATATTTTTGAGGTTTGAATCCAAATGAGAGCGAAACACCCTTGCTTTTGATGTGAGTGGCAAATTAATCATTAGGTTGAGTAAGCTTCTTTTTTTGTCAAACTCTATAACTATTGAGTTTCGAGTTTATTTTTGTATGTAACAATGATAGATGACAATAACAAAAAAGAAAAAAAGATTGACGTCATGCATGAATAACAGTGACACGTTGACGTACGCAAAAACTGATGACGAATTAATTCCCACTCCAAAAGCCTAACAGGTTGACTTGTTCTGGCAATAACAGCAAATCCCATTCAGAAAAAACTATTGATGAAAGAGTTCAAAGGAGACGCGTCGTTTTGGTGAAATATTGTATGGAGGAATGAATTCTGTTTTGTTTACTTTTTAAATCTTAATGAATCAAGGAAACTTGACCTTAGTGTAGCCAAGATTGTCCAATTAAAAACCATTGTCACTTTTTTGTCCGACTGTCACAGTATTCAGAGGCCAATATCTAATATTAAGAAACAGAGCCACGATACGAATGCATTGCGCACACCTTTATAGACAGATTACATACTCATGAGATAATGCAACAGAGATTGCATGAATCAGGATTTCAATATCGTCAGTCAGGAAGTGGATTTTAGGAAGTGGATATCAAATACGGATGGCCTAAAAAAAAGGCGATAATTTTTCAAATGGATCGTTGATCACTTTGACAAGCTAATTACGGATAGACAGAAAAATCACAATGCCATCAAAAATCATTCATTAATCTAACATTTTATTTCATTGATTTCATGTTCAATATTTTTCACACGATATAAACTGAGATCAATACAACCTCAAACATAATGCAGCACGATATTTTGTAACAAGAAATCAGTAATGTATTTCCCTTCTCTTCTTGCTACAAGTTTTAAAATACATGAAATACAGCATAAACACCCAAACTGACAGTGTTCCTGCTTTTGTTCAGAAACTTCTGGTTTGAATCTCTCTGAAGATCAAGATGCTGTATATTGAGTAGTTTGCTACCCTAACAACAAAATTTCACCCAACATTTTTGTTGGGTTCTATATTAATTATCAATATCACTAGAATATACCCGTTAGAAATGACTGGGTCATTCATGTATGGGTCAGCATTAAAGAACCTAAAGCTATTTCATGTGGCAGTTGGTTTTCAACAAATCAATTATCCTGATTCAAGCTTTTTGAAGTCTCAACCTGACTCAAACAATAAGTCTTGAGAGTTTCTATGATATAACTTGAATTTTTACGTCATAATATGAGGATAAATCGACCAATGGGAACATCTCATTTAAGCACAAACAAACGAACACAAAAAAATGTATATAAACTGATTATATGGTTAGATTTTTATAGGTGAGTTTTCTATTCTTTCTCCTTCCGTGGCATTGTAAATAATATATTTGGTGTCACCTCGCATGAACCTTTCATCAGAATTCTTTGATTCAATATAAGGTGTCCAATGAAAGTCAAATGATAAGAATAAAAAGAATTATTGATGACTTCATTATTATTCATGAAAAAACGTCAATTCGTTCTTGAATAATCAGTTCCTTGTAAATTAAAGTGACATTTAACAGATGCCAAGCTTTGATGCGTATATATGATCTTGCTGTCCATTACTACTGTAAGCAGTTCCATCTTCATTAGATTGGTGTAGTTCCGACAGTATGTCGAGGAAAGTTGACAATGTAGAAAGGAAAAGACATAGGACTAGTTTTAACATCTCAAATCATTCATCAAATGCAATTGTTCACGTTTTGCCTGGAAATAGCGCTCAAAGTATCAGGGGCGAATCTGTATAAAAGAAGTACCCAAATATTAGTTGGGATAATGGAAACGTATTGTTTGGGTATGGATAAAGGAGTCGGATTTTTCATTTCTGTATATCAGAAAAAGGGTTTTTGTACGGGTGAGGATCCATGAAAATGTTGGGGAGGGTTCCTAATTGATATGGTTGTCTGAGTGTATGTGGGAAAATCTCTGGAGAGAGAAAACGAGTTTTGCAATGAAGTGATTGGTGCTGATATTAGAAGGATTATGGATTTAAGGAAATTGAGAAAATGGTGGGATATCAAAGAAGTCTGTGAAATATGTGTATGAGAGGGAAAAGAGTTGGGAATCATACCTGTGAAGTATGTTTAATCAGCAACAAACGTAATTTTTCTCGGGTGTTATTCTATGTTGATTAAAGATTAATTTTGCTAATGGTGGAGCTAAATGAAAGCTACCAGGGCGCTGAATATTTGTGCTTTAGAATTAAATTTAGGGCAGACTCAATGCATCTACGTTTCCTGGTGTCATGCTCATGTTTGATTATTTGTGCTTTTATTCAGTCGAACTTATCCATGTTCCTACACAACGGTTCCTTCACTTCATCTGGGTACTTCTATGTAGTTTCCCAATCTTCTCAAACTTTTTTGGTCTAATGTTCGGAATAAGTCCGATATTCTGACTGAAACATAAGCAATACATTTTTCAAAATATTTTGCACAAGATATTAGGAATAAAATATTCCATAAGTATTCTCGAAATACTGATTAAATCTATTTATCTCTCACTGTATATATGCGTGTGTGTGTTTGTATGTGTGCATTTGTGCTGTGTTTGAGTGATTATATGGAGAATTTTATCTCTCCCATCTTTCTCTTCCCCTACTCTCTCCCTTCCCCCTCTCTTTATATCTTTCAATCTCTGTATATTATCAACCTGATCCTTCTCTCCATCCTGCACCATTTCAACCCCCTTACCTTTCTCTCAACTGTCCTGTCGTAGATTCTTGGGATCAGCAAGCTGAACAAAACATGTCAAATCGAAGAGAGCTAATGACAGAGCGGAAAAAGAGATGAAATGCCCGGCGTAAAGCGATACTCCAGAACCTGGGGACAGAATTAAACCATTCAACAAAACGACGCCTTTCTTTTCCCGCCACAAAAGAAATCAGGACAAAACATGGCGGATTAATCTTTCCCGTTCCTTCTTCTTTCCCTTTTTGGAAACCATCAACCAAAACTGTCATAAAAACTATCTGTATTGGTAAATTTTTCATAGTTTATCATTTTGTCTGCCTATCGATGTATTTTCAACGAATATAAACTGCACGAATAGAGCAAGATGGCTGAAAATTTGCTCCTTATTTCAAGAAAAAACATGTTTTTTTTTTAGAATAAATTTTTCAGTCTAGGGGAGGAGTTGCAATGTAAATTTGTGCTAAATTGATTCGTTTTTGTGTTTGTTAGTATTCACACTCTTTACTTTTTCATTTGGATCTTTTTTGTCTCCCCTAAAAATGCAGGGAAAATAGCGATTAGCTTTTTCAATCCATCCCACCCCGATATTTTTTGTGGATAGTACACTTTGCAATGCAAGTGATCACTGCCCAAAAGCCACTAGTAGCATAACTTATGAATTGATCTTCCCTTTTTTCCAATTTTCCATTTGTTTAATAGTTCATCCCGCCACAACATGCTGCCAAAAGATTCAGCAACCTGACGGTTTCTTTTGAGATACTAATCAGACCTATTCTATTATTCCAATGACCAGATAGACAAATATTTCCGATATAACGCTGGGATATTCCAAGGTCTTTCATCACTCATTTTCTCTTCTCCTCTTCGACTGCTTCGACTGCACCTGACCCTCCCATTCGCCTTTGAATCGAGTCGGTTGCCCAGCAACCACATGGGTAAGAAGCCTGTTGAAACGCTGTAACAATCTGCTTGCTTTTTCTTCTATGTCGAAGGACCTGATTTGTTTGAGTCGGACGCTGATTTTTTATCCTTATGGATTCAAAATCCAACCTATCAGAACAAAGATTCATGACAATCAGGGAATCAATTCAGTCCGAACTTCGATCTCATCTTGCAATCATTGATGCATTAACTGCGGATGACGGGAATTCCAGTCGTCGCAGTACTATGGCTAAACCAATCTCATTTGATCTACAATTTTGCAATTTACATGAAATATAAGGTGTACTTGGTTATGATACGTTAAGAAACTACTTTATTTTGCTCTGGTCTTTCAAATGAAATGACGATATCAATAATCCTCTTCAAACGGACACATCTGAAGCAAGTTCACTTGACTGATGAACCCATCAGGTGCAAATGACACGGATTTCCATCATTCCAGTTCTATGGGTAACTTGATGAAAATTGTATTTTATCGTGATTGATGGCAACTCAGTTCAATACACGATTGAGGGCTTTAATTTGCAATGGTTAGCTTGCACTACACAATAACTTTCATTTTCCGATGTATAATATTTACACTGGGGAACAAAACTATTTTATGTTCCTCGAGGTTGCAGTACAACTGTTTTTCCGCAATGGACATGTTCTGCTTTCAATTCTACTTTACATAAGGCAATATAGGTAAAGGTTGAATGAGTACAAGATTTGTATCAGTCTGAACTTTTCGGATCGAAAAATCAAAATTACAAAGTATAAGATGTAGAAAGAAGACATTACGCAGAAGAACAAGCTAAAAACCGTTAATCTCTGAACAAAAAAATTGCTCTAAATTGGTTTTATGCCATGATACAGCTTTCAGCTTATCCTGAAAATTAAAAGTGGTATGAAAAAGTTGACTGCATTTTCAGAATCAGCATCCAAAACTATGTGAAGTACACTACAACACTTGATTGATGGAAATGTGTTGCTGATAAGTGTTATCCTTCGCAACCATTATATGTAAGAGCAGTACTATATACATTATAGGACTTCTTATACGTATTCAAACAATCATAAACTCTGTGTTCTGTCATTGTACCATTTCCTTATATGGGTTGATCTAGTTTTAATGTCATCATCATCAGTCTTTTATCGTCCATTGTTGGACAGTAACCTTCCCCAAGATTCGCCACACAGCTCTATCGTCGGCATCGCAGAGACAGTACTTTCTGAATTAGTTTGATTTTCTCTTCAACTTGTATCCTGACGACCTTGGTTGCGCAGATGATCTCTTGGGATTCATGTTGTGAGTCGTGATGTCCATCGGTTGTCTACCATTCTTGCAACGTGGCCAGCCAATAGCCATTCGAGTTTTCTACTGAATGTCTCGGACTACTGATTTCTCCCTGATATATTGTGCTGTCTTATCTCTCCATGTAAGGCTGAACATGATACTTTCATATGCACGTTGTATGCTTCTCACTCGGCAGGTCTGTCTCTTGGTTAGGTTCCATTTTTCTGCTCCATAGGTGACTATCGGGAGGATGCATTGGTTGTATACTCTTCTTTTTTTTTGGATTAATGGAATCTTCTTGTTTTTGAAAGTTTAGCTTGCTCTGCCGAGGGCTTGCCATCCTAGATTCTTCGCTTGATTTTTTCTTCTTCTGTTGGTTTTAGGCTACTTAGATAACAAGTCTGGGAACTTTTCCAAACAAAAATCTTTGGCCTTCCCCAATTTCTTTGCTGATTGGTTTTGAACAACATTTTAGTGAGAAAAATTACACTTGATTTAATTAATTTAACAAATCAATTCAATTTTCGATTTTTTTCCCGATATTCGGTAATAGGAACCAGAGAACATGACCAAATGCGCGCTTTGTTGAGTTGATGTCAATAAAATATGATTTTCCTTGCGTAAAACACAATTTTTAACTCCCAGAACCAAGCCATACGTGTAAAATTTCTAACTGTTCAATTACTTGTAGCAGTATTGTGTACATGCAATAATGTATTACACATTCGTTATTACCATTCTTATCGTCATACTCCAGTCCAAACCTGCAGCTCACTTTGTTTATCTAATGTGACAACAAACAACAATCTAACTAAATTTCCCAAGTCAGTAGCTTACTTTGTTTTTACCACAACGAAAAGAACAGTCCTTGCCTGATTTAGGGTAGTAAACTATTCGTTGTTTGTTTGTCCCGTCACATTAAACCAAACTGGCGTATAAGATTGACATTTCCTACTTGTGATTTGAAGTCATGACCAAGTGATCAGCAGGTAGCTCCTTACCGGCTGTGTCAAACTAAGAAGTCTACCATATTGACGAAAATTTATGTAACGAATAAACAAGGGCCTACTTCATTCTAATAAATAAGTTTTCCGCAGAAAATTTTTTTTAATAATTCTTTGTTTATGTATAAAATACGAAAGTTGCAGTGATCATCTTCAGTAATAGACATAGAAGTGCAGTTTGACTCTGCAACAGTTGATCTGGTTAGAAACTGTCAACCAAAACTGTCACAAATAATCATTATAGGTATCTTCAGCATTTGAACTGATCTGGCTTTCTGTCTGGCTGGCAATGTAACTATTTACTATGTGTACATCAATGGAGCTAGAGTGTTTAAAAAAATCATTCCAGTGCTTACAATGTCCAGAAAAAGAAAAAAAACATAGTTTCTCTTATTTTAAAAATACCTTACCCAAAAATCGGTTTTCAATGAGAGTCAATGCTAAATTGGTTCTTTAGTTTGAGGTGAGGGAAATGACTTATTCCTTGATCACCCCTTCACATGATTTTTTTATTGGTTACCTCAACACGATAAAGTGACTATTTCTATTGTGTGACTAACCAGACCTCTTTTCCCCTTTTTTCCAAGGTTGGGGTAATATGGTTAACTGTTTTTACAGCTACCATTATGTAAATGTTCACCTGTAAAAGAAAATACATGCATTGTAAATCTACAGAAAAAAAAAGAAAAAGAAAAAAAAGCTGGTCTAAATAGTTTGTTCATTCGTGTATTTCGGTTAGGTTTTTCTTTTCCTATTTTCTCGCAAGCAATACATTTTTTTCTTCAACTGGCTGTCAATTTCGCACGTGCCAACATTAATTGGCTCTCAATTCGCGTGCCTTTCACCGTCAACACAAGAGGAGAGAAAGATGAAGAGAAAAAAAAAGATGTTGAATGTTTGTTATCAGTTCCAGACGGAATGACGTAATGCATTATTTGCTCTTAGATAAAACGAAACCAGAAAACACTCGGAGAGCGCATGTATGTGCCTACACCGTTGTGTTTGGGGGGATATGCTTCCAGATTCGATCCCTTCTTTCATTGACCACCATTCTTTTGGGGATATCATGTGGAGGGTCTTGAATGTATACATAAATGTATGGAGTATGAGAAAGCACTCAGAGAGTGCACGCCTGTGCTATCTCCTTACATTAACTAAGTGACACTAACGACTTGAATGAAAATAATTTTTTGAAAAACAAGGGGTGTTGTTTCAATATATATGAATATTGTGTTACTTTCCTCGGAATCTAAATCTAGCATTTTTATTTACTGTTCGTTTTTAATGCAGAATCACAAAGAGATATATCAATAAAAAAATTGCTGAATACCTCCATATTGTGCATGCACTGAATTTAACTGAAATCTACTAGGAACGTTGGGGATATCGTGTGGACGGATGTACAAATGGCGGAAGGAGAGAGAAACACAGGATAATATATATATATATATATATATATATATATATATATATATATATATATATATATATATATATATATATATATATATATATACGAATTCGTTGGCATTGGTAAGAGCTTCAGTTCTGGTTGATATTGTGTTCCAAGTGAATGATTTTCGCGCGATACTGTAGAAACTATCAGAGAGGTCTGTTATCTTTGCAGCAGTTAATTAAAATTCTATACCAGGTATTCGTGCGATTAGTTTATTTACCTGTCAGTTCTGTCCACAGAAAACTAATTAAGTGTTCACATACATAATCACCCCGACCCTCCCACCACACACACAAAAGAGAAGACGCACCCACATCAACACACACATATACAAACACCAACTGAGTCGTTTTTTGTTGTTTTTTTTGTTTTGTTTTTTTTATTTTTATTTATCTACAAATAAGCAAGGCACATCTGGTCATTCACTCAATAAAACTCTTCGTGTGGCCAACATCATTTGGTTGCATGCCATGTTAGGGGTGATCAATTGAAACCCTGAAAACGGAGGTAAACAATATATTATGTCATATTACTTCTCTTGCATTTTGTTGGGCCTTTATCACAGAAAAGTGTGGATTTTCGAAAAATCAAGAACCAACTTTGCAAAATTTTACATTGCAAACTGAACCCCGACCATATATCTATTTGGGAGGATTGAAAAAATAGGACAGAAACGTTTCGTAGATATAATAAGGAGTAGGTATTCATAATTTCGGCCTCGTAGTTCCTTTGGTGTAGTCTGTGCGCATGATTTTGGCACGTGCACACACATACATACATACATACATACATACATACACAACGAGGCAGACTGACTTTAAAACTGAAGAAGCTTTTTGGATGACAGTTTTGATTGACAGTTTCTAATACATTCTCTCAGTGATTTTCTTATCTTATTTCTCAAAAATTCTTCAAATTTTAGAAACCCAAGAGTTCACATGTGTTCTACCCAACTACACACAAAAAACGAAAACACACAGAGCCAATTTTGATTTTTTTTTCCATATATCTAATAATAGATGGGATACTTTTTCTCTCATTTTATCTCATTAAAACTATGTTTTCAATTTTCCTCTTTTCTTTTGAATAATTTTCCAGTGATGAATCTTCCCTCGAGGTGTTTGTTCTCTAAAAGCAGCGAATACAAAAAAACAAAAAACAAAGCCTTCTATATCAAAGAGGTTTTGAGTAATTTCGCTCAAACTCCCAGCAAATAAAGGCACCTAAAGAATGCATCAGTATGTATGTAGCCTGACAAGTAAATATTTCCTTAATTCCGACAGGAAACTTCTTTCTTTTCTTCAAACTTTCTGACACAAGATTGAGAGACTAACTTGTGGAACATTACTCCACGGTGAGGCCTTTCGTATTTATCAAGCTGACCTCAAGTGAGCATTAAGTTGCAATCATAGGGCACCAATAGAGGATCGAACTCATGGCAGTAGTAACATGTCTGGTTAGTCAGTCAATAGGATACATCACACGATCAACGTCTTTTGGAAGTATGACCTGTCTTGGTTGATCAACTAAAATTTTGGAAAAAAAAGATGACAAATAATTGTTATATTTCTCACCTTTCATTTGGCAATGCTCTGCTCACTGAAAAAGTCCAAAATAAAAACAAAATACAAACAAAAAAATAAACGGAAATAATACAATAAGATCCAACCTGCGAAATTATTTGAGTAAGGATCTTTAAAAAAAATATACTTTACGCATAAGAAGTAAATGTTACAATTTTCAACCTTCTAACGTCATTGGTACGACCTGTAAGTGCAACATATACATAGAGAGCTAGCTATCCATACCCGCTTAGAAACTTTTTTGCCACAGTTCTGGTTGACGGTTTCAAATAGCCTACGAGCTTATTGATTAGCATTACAGTTTACCTTCCCTTGTATAAGATCACAGATCCGTCCATTCATTTCTTGCTTGCAGCCAGGTCAGTCACATGATTTAGCTGGGTAAGGTAGGGAGCTTGGGTTATTTAGCTTACGGAAACTCTCTAAGTGATCCCCAGCACCTGATATTTCCAGTCGGTCAGCTGTCTAGGTACTGACCAGGGTTGATGTTGCTTAACTCCGGTTATTTTACTAGAACTGGCGTTTCCAACGTAATTTGTTCGTAACAAGATCACAGAAATTGGAGGCGCTGCGTAGAGAGCCTGAAAACTATAGCTGTAATGGTCTATGAGACCAGTCTGCTAAGGACTATTTCGCGATGGAGTACACTATCTGATATTTAGTAAACGTAGCTTATCTAACACAGAGGTCTCGCGTTTGTATTACAGGCATTGGTCATGAAAACTCATAAGGACACATTTCTCTGTGTATTCAGCTGTCAATCGAGTACACTTTA
Source organism: Thysanoteuthis rhombus (assembly GCA_963457665.1). Taxonomy (NCBI): domain Eukaryota; kingdom Metazoa; phylum Mollusca; class Cephalopoda; order Oegopsida; family Thysanoteuthidae; genus Thysanoteuthis; species Thysanoteuthis major. Next base: position 20,276,545 of record OY735206.1, read on the forward strand.
AGTTGCCTAATATGTTAGAGTTATCCTCCCGTGGAATTGCATTCTGGCAAGGGGGTGGTTAAAAGAACTTGACAGAAGGGATCACTAAGCAGACACACACGCAAGAAAATGTAGTCTTCGTCGACGGCTGGTCATACTCCATTGGGAGTTGTTTCCTAAGAAACAGACACTTTTTAAGTGTAGCTTTGTCCGTCAGAAAGACAGAAGTGTATGAGAACTCATTGAAGATCGTAATCGTTTTAATCTCTTCAACGATGCAGTGACAGGTCCTTATGGAGTAATAAACGTTCTTGTGGACGGTTAAACACTTGTGGTTTTGTCGCCAGGGAACGATCTGCGTTGTTTCAAGCATGTATCGATGAAGACAGGTACTCGAGAGAATGATAAGCGTTTTGCTGACCTGCGAATCCCTTTCCCTGAACGGAACGATTGACTTCAAATGGTGTTCGTCACCGGGACCAAAATTCGTTTATTTTCAGGGCTTGATTAACCTCGGCATGCAACGTATGTTATCGACATCCTGATCATTGGACCTTTCGTATAGAAGGCCGTTCACAGCTGTGGTCAAGAGAGGACAATGAGAGGCAAGGCAGCAGTCGTTAATTTCTCTCTACATTTCTTTGGTACCCCGGTCGACTTTTCTCGTCCTCCGTCCGTTTACTTCGCTGTGTACCTTGCATCTACCGTGTTGGTTTTTTTCACATTATTCATAAGCAGCAGAACCCTGAGGTTGAGAAAAAGAGAAATAAACAAGGCACTAAATTGTTACAACGATATTTTCTTCCTTTTTCGTTTCAGCTTCTTTTTGCCTTTACTGTGGACGCCCAAAATACGGACCCTATCTCTTAGCTGCCGCATCTTTCACTTTTACAGCTCATTACGCCACGCAATGGCAATGCGTTAATCTTCCGGTTTTTTTTCTTTGCTTTTTCCGTATTTTTTTTCTAATCATAACAGGAGTCGGTAACTTTTTCGCCTCAGTGGACCAAATTGTGTATTAATCAGGGGATGCTGCGCCAGATAAATGCCTTAAAGGATTGAAATGAGGGGACTATCCATTTGAATCCATCTTGTTCTCTTTTGCCACAAATCAATGAATAAAGGAATCACTTATGCTAAACCAAGGATGCCAATTAGTAATCAAAGAACTTAACTGAGTCACAATGTATTTTAATCAGAGAAATTTTTGAATCTATTAAAAAGATACAAAGAATCTTTGGAACATAGAATTCAAACATTTTACACGCAGGATGGTCAAAATCCCTTCAGGGCCTGGGTTTTTTCTGTGAGCTGTATGTTGCCGATTCCTGCATTATAATCCTTCCTTTATCTATTCTCTTCTTGATTGTTTTATGATATTTTATAGTGGTTACTTCCTCTCTTTTATTTATTCTTTCCTCGATTGTTTTATATTTCATTGTGGTTACTTACTCTCTTTTATACATTTTGTTCATTCTTTCCCATTTCCGATTCATTCTATTATTTTTCCGTATAATTATTTCCTTTGTCTCTTTCTGCTTCCCTACTTTCTATTTTTTTCTTTCTATTTCTGCTCCTCCTTTTCCCCCAAGACAGAAAATTTTCGAATCTTATTCCCTAATTGAATGTTGTACTCCCCTCCTTTAAGTCTTGTTCTTGTTCTCCTAAGAATAAGATTTATGTCTTTTAAATCTTTTTTCTTCTTTTCATTCTTCACCCCTTTTAAAATCTTCTTTTCCCCTTTAAACTTTGTCATCCCATCGTTTGAATTTTATTCTCCTTCTTCCTTCTTCTTTTTTTCTTCTCTGAGTCCACATTTTTCTTTCAGATATTCTTTCCCCCTTTAAATCTTAACATCCCCTCTTCTAAATCTCATTTACTTCTTCCTCTCTTTATTTATTTTTAAAAAATTGTCTTCCTTTTTTGAACACCCCCTATCAAGTCTTCTTCTTCTACTTCTTCTTCTTCTTCTTCTTCTTCTTCTTCTACTTCTTCTTCTTCTTCTTCTTCTTTGAGTTTTTCCTTTCTTTTTCTTTGAGTTTTTTTTTCTTTTCTCAACTTCCACCGAATCGGTCACAAAACCCTGATTCTATTTCTCGCTTAAAAGCATCATTCTTCTTCCGCATTCATTTTTATCCCCGGTGCATTCTTTTCCCGCCTTTTCCTCCCGTTCCCGCCATAATTCCAAAAAGGAAATTGACATCAGATAAGAGTGAGGCATTAAAAATAAGATTTTTTTCTCCTCTGCCACAGCTGAGAGTAATATTAGATATGATTGATGGTGTGAAAATGCTCCCTGATTTTCCAATGCAATATTCTTGCTTCTGTTTTTATCGGCCCAACGGCTAGGATAGCCTAAGGCACGTGCAGTTCACACACACACACACACACACACACACACACACACACACACACACACACACACACACACACACACATTGTCAATCCGATTCGAACAAGCTGCAAGAAGAATGGGGTATTTCCATGAGTAAATCTATGTGGGTCTGCAGTTTGTATATGTATTAGAAACTGTCAACCAAAACTGTCAACATAGAGCTTGTTTTCTTCAGTATTTAAATGGATCTGGCTGACTTGCCGGTTATCTATACATGTATCACACGTACAACTGTTGCCCAAACTCTCGGCATGAGTTTCTAAGTTTTAGTTTTCAGTTGGTCAAGCTGGCTGACTGATGGGATTACAAAGTATATGTCACGCACAAAGTCTGCACCAATCAAAGTATATGACTGAAAATCTAGATATTTACTTTTTATGTGTTTTTTCTTTCGCTTTTTAAAAAATCAAGTAGATTCTTAGAGGTGATTCAATTTGCAATTAAATTTTATCCTAAATTTTTCCTTTAGTTTCAGTCCAGTAGCATTCAGGCTTTTTTTTTGCAAGTGCTTAACAAAAGGTGAGAGACGTATCTTATTCATTGATCATCCCTATTCCCAATTTTTCAATCGATCTACCCCAACGTGGTATGCTTCCAAAAGACGGTGATTAATTGACAGTGTCTATTGGGTGACTAATTCGTTCTCTGTCGTTATCTGCTCAACTGTTAGGAAGACCCCCTAGCGCGCTGCACTTCACACACTCGGTGTCAATCTGATGGCACGCGCTGCAAGAGGAACAAACTGCTTGCAGGCGTTAATATGTTGGGGGGGGGTCTGCATTCTTTGGATGTATTATTCTTTTGTTTCTTTTCATTCACTGTTATTTGAATATGTGATCAACAAAATATTCCCATTTTCAAGAACATTTTGAACCTGGGTGCCCCCCATCGAATTCGTTTACGATAAAACATTGAGTTATCATGCTGTGATAGGAAATCCACCATCTTTCAGAAGTAACAAAAGAACTTGTACTTTGCAATTCCTAATAGCCAGTGTTTTTTTGTTTTGTTTTTGCCTAATTTCACACTGAAGTTCATTTCATTTTCTTCTGGTAACAACAATGGCAAGTATAATGGCAATAACAAAAAACATGACAGTCATCCAAATAAAAATGCTTTTTTTATGAAGGAGACTTTTTGTAATCTGAAAAATCATTGGAAAAGTCAAGACCCTACGAGCTACTTTTTTTTCCCAGTTTATACCTATGATTGCCACAAATTATATCTAGACATATCTAGATTTTTATGTCATCTATCTAGAAAAATCTCTATTTTATCAAAACCCTGTCCATGGCCAAGTTTTCAAAACTGATAAGCCAAGTCATTTAAGCTCCAGTCAGAGTGGTGTTTGACCCTGATGTAGCCAGTCCTGTCTTCTTACCCTTTTCAGTGTTCATAATTTGAGAACACATTCTTGAGGCCAACAGAAAATCAATGGAGCAAATGAAATTTTGAATCATATTCCCTTCCCGCGTTTTCTCTCCTCTCAAAGCTTTTCAATTCCATTTATCTGTGAAGAAGATTCGTTTACCTCGAAAAATCAGCTCCAGGAATTGATGAACCATCATCATTTCATCCTTGGACAACAACAAAACTCTTTGGGGTGTGTTTTTCGTCATTGTAAGGCTGGAAAATCAATGACAGTCCCATATGGATTTGGGTTCGTGGTAGCATTACTTCACCCATGTGATCATCATCATCATCAGCTGCAGCAATCTTTATATGTCAACAGCTGTACAAAGTCCTTCGACATATCCCTACATGACGACCACGAATTGCGTTAACCTCTGCCATGTCTTACCGGCAGACCTTTCTCATACCTCTATCTTATGCCCGGTCTTTTCCTACTACGTCCACTTTCCGTACACACCAATCAATTAGCCTCATGCATCATCTGCTTTCATCCTAGTCTTTCCTCTGATCCATTTAGATATTTTTCTCTCTCTCAGTTATCCCCTGCATTGCTCTTGCCATGACTCTTTAAGGTTCTTATGTTGGTTCCCAGCGCATTTTGGTTATTCCCATGTTCTGCGTCTGTAAGTCATTGCAGGTATGATGTGTTGATATTAAACTTTACAGTTCAAGCACATCGGAAAAGTGCTCTTTGATATGTCTCAATTCATACCAAATGATTTACAACTGATCGATATGTGTCATCTTCTTTTTCATGGTCTTTCTCTAATTCTATAATATGTCTTAGGTAAATCTATGCGTATTATCTTGAATCACCTTTGCTCACCATCAAAGTCAATGATTGAACAACCGCAGCGGCAGAATTTGAAATAATGTAAAAGAGTTCCATTGAAAAATAAATATGGTCAGAATAAATTTTATTTTTCACACGACTGGCGTTTTCTACTAGAAAATATTTCAAATAGGGTGAGAAAACAAAACAAGTCATAAGAAACACTTCAGAATAATACTCAAAGGGACAAAAAGGCTTATTCGTCAAAATTTAGAAAAAAACATTTCGGGAGGGTCTTGTGACAAAGAAAAGGATTGACAAGAGCAAAAGGAAACACAAGCAAATTATCAAGCCCATCAGAATAAAGCTACAAAAAAGTTACAAAAAAAGCTTCTTACACAGAAAATAGAATTTTTAGAAGGGGTTTAGTGGGATACCGATGCCAAATTTCGAGTCAGTAGACAATTGCTGAGACAAGCGAATAAACAAACGCACGCACATATGAAAAAAAGGATATAACATTCACCAACTTTAATGGCCATGGTTGTTCAATTATATGCAACCGATAAGCACTCTTCCCAATCATAAAACTCCACATCATTACCCTCTCTATCTCTTCTATATCTTACTCCAGGGGTCAGCAAACCCTTTTTGGGCGGCAGGCCAATCTAGAATTGTTTGTTTGTTTACTTTTTTTGTTTTACAAGCCCAAGTGAATAATGAATCAAAGATCACCTTGAAAATAGAAACAACTTTCTTTTAATCAACTTAATATTCAAGAAGACACGCAAAAACAAATTTTATTTTCACTCGCATATATACATATATATATATATGTATATATATATATATATATATATATATATATATATATATATATATATATATATATATATATATATATATATATATGAGCATTCTATTTGTTTGTTTATTTGTGCCACTTCTTTGCTAAAACTACGAGGCTTATCGATGTAATATTCTGCATTTGGACTAAGGAGAAATCAGTTCGTTTCATAGGCTGTACGAGGTTGACTGCAGTGATATTAGTGGTCACTAGGTGTTCTTTCTTTGTAGCTTTTGGCCAATTTTCAGAGCAGTTGGCTACAATTTCAAGTTAAAGATACTGAAATTCAGTATATGGGTACATCTTCAAACGGCAAAAATTGTCATCTCTGTGACGTAGACTTCTAAGGTCATCCAAAGTGACCAATTACCCAAATCCTGGGCCACAATTTAGATCATTTGAAACTGAAATTAGGCATAGTGGTATATCGGTCCATATCGAAGGTCATATGCGATACAGAATCGACTTTGGAGGTCATATGAGGTCATCAAAGATCATTTCTGACCATGTGCAACAAATTTTCAGAGTTGTAGGCTACGACTTAGCACTAGAGATGTTGGAATTCAAAATATAAGCACATCTTATCAAAGGTAACTGATTGAGCGAGTTTGGCTTGGCATAGGTGTAATATTTACCTCAGAAATCATTTGAAGTTCCCTCAGGCCAGAGTATTCATATATATGTGTGTGTGTGTGTGTGTGTGTGTGTGTGTGTGTGTGTGTGTTTGTGTATGATTTTCACATAGGGGTTATCAGAGGTCACCATATGCAATATTTTGGTTATTTCCTGGTAATCTTCAAATTTTTGGCCACTATTTTGCACTTAAGAAGCGGAAATTTTGCAAAGGTCTGCATCTTTGAATGGCAAAAGGTTATGTGAGGTCGGTGCTGAAGGTCAGTAATGGTTACCTGAAATCATTTTTTAACAATAGAAATTATAACAAGGCATTACGACAATTTTTCAAGATCGCAGGCTTCTGTCAACTTTTGATTTTCTCGTGGACATCTCAATATTGGTTGTTTTAGAGTTGAATCCCTAATCAACCATTTCATCCTGGCACGAAATGAGAAGAAAAAAAAAACTTCTGCGGTGGATCCAGCAGCCCTGAAAAACAGAGCAACGGCATTATTTCTCCCTTTTTACGCATCAGAATCTCCTTCGACAACATCTTTTCATAGTGTAAATAATTGTTTTTCCTGTTTGTTGTGTTAGGCGATAAGAAATATAATAAAGAACATATTTTTCCTGTTTGGCTATATTTCATGTTGTTTTCCCCTCTAGCAATGCCGGGTATCCGTGCTAATATTTATATACAATGTCCTTCCCTGCCGATACTAATCTCTTTCATAGCAAAAGGGGGAGAATACGTTTTCACTGTAAGTCCCGTTTTATGCCCCGGTTCATGCTATTTTCTAACGTAGCACTTGAAATCTCTACCACTTCATATCAATATATATATATATATATATATATATATATGTGTGTGTGTGTGTGTGTGTGTGTGTGTCAAGTTGACAATGAGGAGAATAGTTGTGTATAAATCCAATTTATTATACTAACAAGCGTCGCCTTTCGGCTTTTCTTGTTTATTTCAAGTTACAATGTCTTGTAGGAAGCATAAAGTGAGAAATGGATCCATGTATATTAATATAGGAGGAGACATGAACTAAGATTATAGAGAATTACCAGGGTTATGTTTTTGTGCTATCATTATATCATTGTCAACTTAATTCATCATTGTTCCGTTCAAAATTAGTAGATCGACAAAGCTGATAAGGGAAACACATCAAATTTAATTCATGAACAAATATTTTCCTGATTGTCAACTTAATACATATTGCGAAGTCGGATATATCGTATCCACATACTTATAACTGTATATACATATATATACATACACACACACATATATAAAGAGAGAGATGTAGATATACATACAAACAAACACAGGTATATATATATATATATATATATATATATATATATATGAATATATATATATATAGATATATAGATAGATAGATAGATAGATAGATATAGATTGATAGATAGATAGATAGATAGATAGATAGATAGATAGATAGATAGATAGATAGACATTCACAAATTGATATGAGGAAGTAGAGATTTTAAGTGCTGCGATCGAGAAAAGCATACACAAGGACATAAAACAGGACACACTGGGAAAAAGTGTTCTCCCTTTTGCTATGAAAGACAGCTGTAATTGGCAGAGGAAGGACATTCTCGTCTTTCAGAAGGAACCCAATCTCTTCGGCAATAGAAAACCGGACAGCCGTCAGCCGGGCACCAAAATGCTTTTATCTTTTATTTTCCTCCTCTGTCTCAACTCTTTCTGCTTGAAACCCCAGCACCTTGCTCTCAACTGTCGTTTCTCAATTCTTTGCAATAGGAACCGTTGGTTTTATGGTATTAAAACCATCAAACGTTTTTTGTCCACCGCCACATTTAATTTCTTCTTGTCTTCATCCACATATTAATTCATTGAACCAGACAGTCATATTTCTATACCAGTGTTTCCTAAAGTGGGTTCCGCGAAAAGATCTAGGGGTTCCGTAAGATAAGATGTTTTTTTATAAAATCTTATCAAAATTTAATTTTATAAAGAAAATGGTATTCACTATTTAAAAAAGTATCCATGAATAAATTCTCTCTCTTTTTTTTTATATATAATGTCTTATTAAGATTTAGTAAGTGGGAGTTGTCGGTAAAATAAATACATGAGTTCTAGGGTTTAAGGAAAATAGTTTAAGGTTTTCGCGAAAAAATAATTTTTGGAACCACCACTTGCTTTCACCATTTTTCACCCCTACTGACAAAGTTTGAAGATATATATATATATATTAATTCGTGCCTGTTCGTTTGTATACACAACCCTTCCAGAAGCAAAACACGAATTTCAATGGGATTATCTGAAAGAGCAAGCAACGAGGTAAGGAAGAATCGATTGAAATTTTTGAACAGATCCATCTTTCTTTTGTTCATTCTTTCAATCAAGATGATTTTTTCATTTCTCTCCATACGTTTATGCTGTCAATCATACCTGTCTATACAACATTTATAAAAGTTTTCGGTGATCCAGGATTTCTTTTTCGCAGTTGCACAGAATGTATCGAAGATATTTATAGACTGATTCATACCAGCTGAGTTATGCACTACCTCAATTTTTTTGTTACTTTTTTTTTCTCTCGGTATCATTTTGGACAAAGCAAGTTTCATTTGGAACGTGGTTTCATTCACTTCTCCGAATGTTTGTCCGTCGGTATGTTCAACAAAGATACAGACTTAAGATTTTCAAAACATATATTGCAAATATTGCGTAGAGTAAGAATATTCCCCCTGCGATTGATGTTAGTCTACAAAATAAGCCAGTTTCCACTTCTATGATACCCCGATTAACGCTATTTTATTTTGTGGTCATTCGCTATGGTACTTTTCAAATACATTTCCTGATAAGTTTATTAGTGTTATTTCTGGAACAATTAATGAAAGAATGATGAGTGGACAGTTTCCGAAATAATTATATACGGTAGATTTCTGTTAATGTGTAATGTGTATGAAAATAAACATATCCACACAGAGTACTGGTCAAAATCGTAGACCGATATTTAAATTCTCTTCAATATCCTCATCGTCCATAAACTTTTTGATTTCTTAGAGTGTCACCTAGAATCAATAAATATTCTGGTCATCAGAGACTTGAGCCCAGTTTTATTTTGCATCTAACGTTGAAGTGATTTTTGTTTTTTACATTTCTGTCATAAGCCTTGGTAATTCTTTTTACATCTGTTCTGAATTAGACGTTGTTTTTGCAATTAAGAATATCCCAGTCATGTTATGTGCACGATATATTTTAGATGTTATGTTATGTTTGATATGAGCAGAAATTCGAGATTTGCCGTAATTATAGTATATGAAACCCATTTTTCAGGTCCTGTAATGGTAGAATCAGCGGTTTTCCTCGGAACTTTCCTCCCTAGTTCATACCCTATTGATTCGAGTTCGATCACTTCCTCCACTGACAATGGACATGGTTGAATCGAGTATAATAATCTACGGCAAATACGAACCCTGAAAACTTTACTCTTGTCCTCTTTTTGATTCTATGATTTGTTAAGATATCTTTTAATTCTACCAACTGATGAAATGCTGCGAGTTAAAAAAGATTCCGAGTTTTTTTGATGGATAGCAATTTATAGGGTTCGTAGCTCTTGGTATGTGCTTCGTGTGCAAAAAAAAAGACCTTTTTTTAAAGGAATGTTAATATGGGAAAAAAGATCAAGTGGAAATTGATATTAATAAGAACCACGTTTGAAAGAATCGCTTTCTAATTTGACCGGTACTGTACACATTCACGATAATTCAACTTGTAGCGATATACATCATCATCTAGCGATATTTCACCTGCTCTGGCAAGTGACTACTAGATGAGATATGTAGGACCAAGTTATTCAATCTTGTTGAAGCTCAACAACGTCATATATCTTATATTATAATAACTCCATATACCGCTGTTTGATTTAGTGTTGTATTTCTTAAAAACAGCTAGGGCGCTAATCGAGGTATTGCTGTAGCAAAGTGTAGACCAAGAATTTTTACCATGTGGGGATCTGGGACTGTACTTATACAGTACTGAACGTATAGGATACGGCGTCCACGTCATAGTGTTTTTTGAGCAATTTTCCTCTGCTATATTTGTTGGTACAAATTTTTCAATAGTTGATATTGAATTAGTATGATGCAAGGCATGTTGAATACCCATCGAGATTTAAACTCACAACAGGGCTTATAACCAGCAAGACCAGCCTTCTAACCATTGCCCTGTGGCCAGTTCCAGCTCCTCAAATCATCAAGATTATTGATATGTAAGATGCATGGATAAATATAGCACAATGATATTCAAATTGTGTTCCACGGAACCACAGGGTTCCACACGACCTTTCAAAGTGTTTCGTGAAACAAAGTGACATTTCCGCAATGTACTTAATAATTCTCTATAAGATGAATGATTTATTCACAATTTTCACGTGTTTATTTTATTTCTTCAATATGATTGGTACTTTTTACGTAATAAAAAAACAACCTTTCGCCTTTTCGATTGAAATCTTCTTGGTTATTTACGTGACACGTAGGCTATATTCAGTCAGAAATCGTTCAGACGCATATTTTTTCCTCAGTGAGCTTTATTCTTACTTCTCAATTCTAGTCTGTGCTTTTGTGTATACACATTCAAATAATTCTATAAACAAGGAAAAAATCCAATTGTTACACACACAAGTGCGCGTGCATGCACACATACACACATATATATATATACATATATATATGTGTGTGTGTGTGTGTGTGTGTATGTGTAGGATATGGAAAAGAAAGTTGTTTTTGAAAGAATTCCCTTGAATATTTAATAATTAAAAAGAGTGCCCTGAGTAATTGAAGTTTAGTATAGCACAAAGCCACATGTATTAGATAAATCAATAGGTACTGGATAATCTGTAATGGTAATAGTCTACAAGAATAATTTATAATCGTTTCTCCATCGTTAGACCAGAGGAAATGACGATGTACTTGCTTATGTGGTCATAACACTACAACTGCGGGGAACAAAGTGAGGTTCGATCCCATTACAGTTGTAATGGTCTATTAGACTCGCTTGAAAACCATTACTGCGCTGTTCAATTTTGTGACCAACCCCGTTGAGATCAATCTATTCCGTTTTATAAGAGTTGCAGAATAATTAACATTGAAGATTGGCGTCATTTTGAAAAAGGAACACGCTGTAGTTACTGTCTGATACACGTATTGCCATTCAGCTGAATAAGTACTTTCTGATACTTTCTGTGACTTTGAGACGAAACATTATATTACCATCATTGAGGAAGCCTATGATCGTAAGGAGAAGGGTGTGACTGGGACTCTGGGAACCATTGGGAACGGTTTAATTTTGCTTGTACTCTGCAAAACGCAATTTTTGGAGCATTGTCATTCACATTAGATACTCTTACGTGCTCAATCCCTTCCCACTCAAACCTGCCAATCAATTTGGGGAAAAGGTAGTCAGCTAATAAATTATTTCGATTAACTTTAATTACAATGAAGTGGTAAACTAATAATAAACAATGAGAAGAGATGAGATGAGAAGAAAAAGAAAAACACAACACACAGCGCAAATGGTTGTAGATGTACGAACCACAGCGCTGCTGGGATAGGTGAAGAAGGTATGAGTGGAGTATTGAAGTCTTAGGGAGACTTACTGTCCCTCAAACTTCAGCGATAACTACCAGGCAACAGGTGTGGGGTTGTAAACCACAGCACTGCTATGGATTGTGAGAGTGTGTAGAGGTGAGGCTGAACACCTGAGGACACTTGCTGTCACCCAGTCTCCAGCTGTGACCACCAGGCAACTGATGTAAATAATAATAATAATAATAATAATAATAATAATAATAATAATAATAATAATAATAATAATAATAATAATACAGGGTGGCTCAAAAGTAAGATTAAAATTAATCATAACTTTTTCTATTTTAACATTTTCTGTTTTTTTATTTGCTTCGCATACATGAAGAAACTGTTGGCAATTCATCGTGGAAAAGTATACAAATGAGCAACGAACTAAAATATGATTTTACTAAGAAAACCTTCAACATTAACTCTGACGGTGTATTCTCGTTATTTGAACATGCTGATATTGCCATCTGAGTTCATAATTTGTCGTTTGTTTTTGAGGATTAGGCTTCGTTGTTGATCAACCACGAACAATGAAACGACAAAAATCGTGTACGTGTGCAGAAGAGAGTAAAGGATGATCCTGTAGCATCAACTCAGCGTCTTTTCTGCTCCGCTTCCCGTATCTCACAGGTCTCCTAAAAGGATTTAGGGTTATTTGAAGGATAACGTCTACGTTAACAAGCTAAAGATTATGCATGAGTTAAAGAATGATACCCGAGAAGGAATCGGTGTGCTAGGATCAGGTTTCCTTTTCTGCAAAATGTTATTGAAAGAACAAGGATTAGTAGAGTTGAAAATGGGGGGGGGGCATCTGAAAGAAAACACTTTCCAGTACAAAGGTCCATCAAATTTCATTTAGACTAAAAAGATATTAATGTTTTAAACTCCTTCATAATATTTGAGCAACTTTGTACTTATTGCAATTATTAATCATTACATTTTTATAGGTAACTAACATTATTTTGAGCAAATTATTTTTCTGTACGTACCGTTTGCAAAGTGCGTGAGCGCGCGCACACAGCATGGAGTGAACTATGCCTGACAGGCGCGATCTAGCCACTCTAACGAATTGGTTCACGAGACAAGCTTGCAAAACATTGCACTACGAGAAGCACTTATCTACGATCTTTTGGTTTCCGCTCGCTCAGGCAAATAAGCGTCGTTATTGACTCGATCCGATAATAGTTTCGCTTCCCCTGGGTTTGACAGCAGAACAGGATTTAGTCAAATATTGGCTCGGCGCTGAACAAAGGAATGAGGATGTCTGTGATTATGAAGTGACTAGTGCCACAGTGAGCAAATAATGGTCTCTTCTCTCGGTATTTGTTAAATGTCTTTCACGTAAAGCTTCTGCAAATAGGCACTAGGGTGAACAGTGACTAAAAACGTTTTAGCAGAAACCAGAAAATAGGACCAAATCTCGGTGGATACATCGGTAGCGGGTTTATGTCTGGTGTCACTTGTAAGGGCTATAAAAATACTGGGTAAGGTAAATACAGTGAACGTTTGTTGTAACAGAACTCGTTCTAACTACACTATTTAAGATGCACTCGGGGGAACACTGACAGGAACATTTTAGAAGAGACTGGAAAATAGAAGCGGCCAAACGGTTCAAACTCCCGCTGAGACAATTAGCGTTTGCGTCATACCAATGCCTTTGAGAAAAATCAAAATTTTGAGAATAGAAAAAGCTAAAAAAATACAAGGCAGGTGATAAAATGTAAGCAGTCCCCCAGAAGGGGAAAATCCAATTAGTTCCAACGAGAAGTCTCTACAACCAATGTGACCTCTTGGTAGTCACAAACTTAGCTGGAAAACGGAGCCTAACCAAACTGAAAACCATGCTCACTATAATATAAACATCCAAAGAAAACACAGTTTGTCTAAAAAAAATCGATTCCATTGGAAAAGGCTAATGGCAATTGGTTGGCTACGTTGCGAAATAGTCAACAGCTAGACATCACAATTAACAACGTGAATCTCCAGAGATCATATGCAAAACAAGACCGGCAAAAAATGGTGTGATCGTCTAGACAAGTTAAGGAAATATTGGCTCCGCGATACCCATGATAGAGAGGTCTGGCGAATCTCAGAGAAAGTGTATATCCAACGACAGACGCAAAAAGGCTGATAATGACGATGATGATGAAGAGAACAGAGTTCAGTTGTAACCTTAGTTGTAACGGCAAACTCTAATGACGTGTTTTAACGATATGTTTTAATATTCAGATGGGACCATCGCCGAAGATAAGTTTGCAGCAGCTGTTCATAAAGATGTCTGTGCATTTAAAAAGCAATATAAAATCAGAAAACCCTCCAAATAACCTGCAAGTAGGGTATTAGACTGTGAAGGGGTAATAAGATTAATACACTTCTCAAAAAAAAATGAAAATACTCTTGAATTCCCAAGGATGTCATTATAAGAACCAACTGCATGTATACGGGGATTTTTTTAGTTATTTTTCCTTGTTTTCATATGTGACAGGATCTGATAAATGTAAATATGTTAAGGGTCTGGCTTAGTCTCGGGTATCTTGTTTTCGGAATGGGATTTTAAACCTATACAACCACTGCCAAACATTAGGCTTTGGCTAAATATATATGTATATAATTGCGTTGGATTACTTTGAACTCTATTTCAGATGACCTCCCATTAATACACGTTGAAAATATCACTTGTGAGTAGAATGAACAATTTGAGTAAATGGGCTGCGGCAGGAATCAAACCTGTGACCGATAAGTAGCGTCACCTTGGACCATTGAGCCAAACATACTGCCAGTAAGGCAATGTTACAAATAACTGTCATATGTCCGAAATCTTATATTGTTCATTCACTGTCCATATCTGCTCCATTTGTTTTCCAACAGACATAATATATATATATATATATATATATATATATATATACATATATATATATATAAGGAATGATAAATATATATAAAACAATAGATATTTTCTAAAATATATTTCTCAATTCCAGAGAGCTCATTAGAGCGAACTAATCAAATATACTATGAATTTAATGTCCCATACTGCGCAGTTCAATTCTGTTTCACTTTGGAAATCTTTCTACGGGCCATTTGAAGATCAGCAAAGTGAAGCAGAATTGGCATGCACTGTATGGGACATTAAATTCATAGGATATATATATATGTATATATATATATATATACAAAATTTTCCAAAATTTTTTGTGTCACTTCAGTCACTTATTTCTTGTTGATGTAATTCATGCAATTGTCTCTAATGTATTCTCTCAATTTCAAATATACTTTGTTAAAATGGTACTATGTATAAATTGTCTACTGTTGGGATCATTAGTTATTTTCCATGTAACTGTTTCGAGGGTTTTAAAAACAAAACAGTTGTATGAACATAGCATTCCAGCAGTGTTGATCAATCACCACTTACCTTTCAGTCGTAGCTTAAGTATTAATTTATGCAATGCAGGTAGTTTGTTATTTCACGTAGAGTATCATCTTTTTGTATTGTATGTGGATGTTATCTTATACTACACTATTTAATCTTTTGAAATAAGGCTTCTTTACGTAAGATACTGCAAAAACGTATTTAACGATGTGGGATCAGGAAGTGTAACAACTAGCATAACTCGCTGTTCGTGACCTTTCAATTGAGTGATTCATATATACTGAGTGTTATATATAAATGATCATATATATATATATATATATATATATATATATATATATGTATATATATATACACACACACATATATATGTATATGTATATATATAAAATATTATATATATAATAATCAGACAGTGTCAACCAAAACTATCACTGAAACTTTAAAAATAGGTTTCTTCGGTTTTCAAGTTGGCTGGCTGACTGGCAATGTCTGAATGTATAAATTTAGTATACAGGCTACACTAATAGAGCTACAATGCTGAAAATGTCACCATTTTCACTTTATAATATGTGTACATATATATATATATATATATGTATATATATATATATATATATATATATATATATATATATATATATATATATATATATATATATATATATATATTAATATCCCCAGATAGTTTTATAGTTTTATAGTTCAATTGTGTCGGGCAGAGTTGGGAAATTACTTATTCATGGATTACTCTTTTCCAATCTTTAAATCGATCAACTTTGCTGCCCAAAGATGATTTCTAAAAAAGATAGGAAAAATGAAAAAAAGTTCACACATTCTACCAGAATAGCTAATTCTTTGTAAGACATAAAAAACAAAGACAAAAACAACACTGAAAATGACTGGTGTGATCTGGCACAACTAATTACTTCTTTTTCATCGATGGTCTTAAACTTTATATATATATATATATATATATATATATATATATATATGTGTGTGTGTGTGTGTGTGTGTGTGTGTGTGTGTGTGTATTCAGAAATGGATAAATAATCTTCGTGGTTACACGGTTAATGTATTACTTGGCATAGACTGCGAAACTACAATAAACAAATGAATAGAACTGCTGCAAGAATTGAGCGTGTCACCGATAGTGTACCCTCTCTAACGAAAGGCTGTTCTTAACATTGAGTTAAACAGCCACTATTTCATTGAATTTGGCAGACGAGGAACATTTTTTTTTTTTTAGTAAAACTTTTTTGTTTTTGAATAAGTGAACGCATATTTGGTCCAAGGGAGCGTAAGTATTGTCAATAAACAACATGCAACAACGCAGCTTGCTGCCAATATACTTTGGTCATTAGGCTGTTTCCATTTGTGTGACGAACCAAGCCTCTCTCTCCTTAACATCTACCGAATAGAAAAAACGAAACCATACTGCAGCACAGGCATTGCTCTAAATTTCTTTTAATCAACATAAAATAACACCAATAAATCAAAAAGTAAAGTAGACAATTCGTCCCATGTCCATCATCCCAAAAATCTTTTACCTTTAAACATGCCAAAACACATTATAGATTAAACATTAAGATTATTACTATCCACCAGAGCTACAGAAGATATCAACAGGGGCAATAAAACCCAATGCCAAGATTCCTAGGTCAAGATAGAAACTACTCCCAGACCACTACTAAGCATCCTTGCAGAGATGACACCTATATTGAGTTCACACCCCTTGACAAAATAAATATCCCCATACCACTCACTACCACACTCAAAATACTCTTACCAAATTCCCAATAAATAGACCAAAAAAAAAAACATAGAGAATCATTCGCCTGATGAGGCCCGAAAAGGGCAGAAACATGAGCTAGTTTGTGTGGCGAATCCACTTTCTACTATTTATTTCCAGCTCTACCTTGAGACAACTGAACTTCAAGAGTAAAAAGTTATATGTATCGAGCACTGTATGAAATAAATCCATTACATTTCAGAAGTGGCTTTATATTATTGATATATTATTATATTATGTTATACTGCTAGCCTGATTTGTACCATATATATATATATATATATATATATATATATATATATATATATATATTTCCATAATTCGTTTAGTAAAATCGTATGCTTTCTTTTGCCAATGGTCTTATTGTCTATTGGTAGGAATTAGAAAAGGCAACTCAATTTGTTTCTGTTATGGTTGGGAGATTTCGGTTTATTCGAAGCTTTGAGGCAAATAGAAGAGACAGAGAGATTGAACAAGGGATGATAATTCTGTCTTTTATAATTGTCCAACTCAAACATAGAACTAATCCTGTATTTAATATTTTCTGACTGTTTCCGACCGTATGGAAAATCAGTGTAGAAAAGAGGTTATTGGAATTAATGGAACCTACATGAATGAAAAAATTCCAATTGAACATGATTTTTTTAAGATCTTTTCTGACCTACGAATATTGCTCAAAGAATCATCCCACTAATTACAAACCACACCAGCAACAGCGGCAGCCATTTCAGGCCTACTGCCGAACAGAGTTTTTTTTTTAACTTTTCCAATGAGGATTTTATGGCCATGTTGTTTTTTTTGGGGGGGGGGTAGGAGAAGGTAGTTACTAATCGAGCTTTTCTCTAGCCACTTTTTCCTAGTTCCTTGCCGACGGTAGTCGAACATGGGTCAGTCGGTCATAAGACGCGGGCAAAAGTCTGTTCGTAAGGTACAGGATTCGTTAGTCAAACGTACAATCATGTATTCAATCACACACATACGCACATACATGTATTCAAAATCAGGAGTTGTATTAAGAGAGGTTAGTTAGCAAACGGGGAAAACGGCAAGAAACTCACTCGTTTTCTGACAAGATCAGGAATAACACTCGTTCTGGAATGTAATTGGAGAGGAAAAAAAGACCATATATCCCAGACATATATCATTGAGCTTAGATCATAAAAGGTGAATCAGTAAATGACTTAGTAGAAAGAATACAATCTTACAGTATCGCCCATAAACGAGTACACACTAATTTTTTAGGAAAGTAATTTACTTCTAAACCAAACATAATAGGATTTCATTATTTCTAGTGGAACATTATAGAATAAAAACGGATATTATCAGATATTATCTATAACCAAACTCTACTGCATTGAAGATCGATTACAAGAACAATGTGTATATTTACTGCCCCCCCCCCAAGGGTACATTCCTTCTAAAAACATTCATTTCATCATTTATAGTAAGTATATTTTGAAGACGAAAAAAGAACATTGATGTTTTTTCTTATAGGGGATTCATGTATAAATAAAGTAGTGAATGTTGCAACCCCATTGCGACTTCATTATAATCTCATAGTTCTCAGTGTACAGACATTTAGTTTTGAGATTGCTACACGTGGGAGGGAACTCTCTTCTGATTTGAAAGAACGTGTCATTTATTTCGATTAACAGAGCAACGACTGAAGTTGTGCAAGAACCCTGTTGCCTAAGCTGCGCAAAATCACAATAAATGTGGATATGTCAGAGATGTGCAGATGCGACCAGGTCGACTATGCCAGCTGACACCAAGGTCTATTTATTTTATCGGGAGATTATCCGACGAAGAGTCGGCTGCGGTTGTTGCTAATGTGATTAAAGGAAGGTGAGACCTGAATGTTTCTGCTACAAAAGTCAAAAGTCCGGCTTATATGGCTTAGAATCAGGGAGTGTAAAAGGATTTGATACGTAGCAAAAACGTATATTCCAACATATTTTGATTTAATCTTCGAAATTGACTCGAAGATTTGTGATTTTTGTACATAATCTTTCGATGCTTAATCCTGTTTCGATATTTTGAGTCAAGCATCGTTTACAAAAGAGAATCACACTCTGCATAACACAGAGACGATCATAAGACAGCAAAGTTTATTAGGGGGAAACAGGAGTCCGGCGTATCAAAGAATCCATTAGAAAACTCTAATCGCGATGGGCTGGACATATTGCAAGAATGTCAAACAACGGTTGGACATTATGGCTCACAATGAGGATCCCACAGGTCATGAAACACTGTGACCTGTAAAAAATATGATGGCATTACGATCTAGACAAGCTCAGAAAATATTGGCTCCACAACACCCTCGATAGAGAGATCCAGCGAATTCTGAGGAAGGTTTATGTCCAACAATGGATGCAAAAAGGTCGATAAAAGTGATGATATAGAGAATAGGATCAGATAAACTTAAGTTGTAACAGCATCAGTTCTAACTGGAAAATTTAATGACAATGACACCCATGTTCTAACGGCACTTTGTTTTTTTTAATCAGGAAAGACTATTGTCAGAGTAGGTTTTTAGCAATTGCACATGTAGATTTTAGAGAGTACTTGCTCTGGAACGCCCATGATTGAGAGGCCTGGCTAATTTTGGTGAGGTCTATGTCCATCGATGGACACTAAATGGCTGCTGCTGATGATGATGATGATAAGTTTTTGATCTTTATTCTATCAGCGTTGCCATGTATCTGATACACTTTCAACACGCTTTATATCACTTCCCATTTCTGTTTTTGACTCTTCCTATTCCTACAAATGTTTATTTCTTTTCGCTTCCTCTCGTCCCCCCCCCTTTCCCAGATTCTCAGTCTTTTCTTCTTTGCAGTTTTTCTTTGGTTCATGAGTTCAGGTGTCCCCGCTGCATCATTATTAACCGAATTTGTTTGGACAAGTGTCCTCTTCTTCGTTGTTTTTACCAAAATGTCTTCGTTTCCATCTTACTTGGTAATCCTCGTGGAATTTCGAATCGAACCCTTAATCCAATCCGCTGGGTTCATTTCTGTCCGCCCGATGTCCATTTCAGAAGTAGGAGTGGGTATCTCGTGTCGGTGTTTCTTCACAGTCAATTTGACCGAGCTGTGTCGCCTGTGTGTCTCTTCTATTGGACCAGCGTATATATGATTTCTCAAATCTACTCGACCCAGGGTTTGTTTCTGTTGCAGTCTCTCTGTATTGATTACAGCCTTTTCTTTTTTTTTTTTGTTTCATTTGTTTTATTCGTTCGTATGTGTGTGGTGGTGCTGAGTAGGGTGTCCATCACATTTTGTCAGGGTTCCCTATCATAAAACCTTTTAATTGAGTTTATTGCCTGTGACGCCTGGGTGGTGCCACGTTGAATTAGATCAGGGATATCGATGCTGGACTCAAAATACTCCTGCATTTTTTACATTTTGTATGATACATACTCGGCATTTTGCGTCTCTTACTGCAGGTTTCAAGATCTATTGTTGGATAAAAGCTTTCCCTAAGCGTCAGGCATTTCGGGTGATTGGCCTTACCATGCCATACTGGCTCATGGGTCGTTGAGAGCATAGTTCTGTGCCTGTTTTAAAACCAGCGCATAAAGAAAATATTGTGCACAAAAAATGACATAATAATTTGATAGCTTGATGAATTTTTAATGAGACGATCGCAAAATCTAATCATTGGTTGAGGGGTTGGGACCAGATGGATGCATGCCATTCTCAATGGTGTTAATGTGAAGTGATACACAAACTGTCTCAGCCAGAGTTTGAACTTGTTTCGCCGATCCAATCCTCAACGCCATTAACCGCTTGGCCACTCTCACCTTAACTAACAACTGCATATGACAGCAACAAAAGACAATGATAAGAACAAAATTATGTTTCTTCATCAATCTATCAATCTATCTATTAGGAACTCTCAGATATTGTCTTTTTAGCAGGTTGGTTATGCTGGCTGGCTATGTATATATGTACGTATGTATGTATGTATGGATGGATGGATGTATGGATGGATGTACGTATGTTTGGATGTATGTATGTATGTATGTATGTTTGTATGTATGTATGGATGTATGTATGTATGGATGTACGTTTCTATGTATGTATGGATGTATGTATGGATGTTTGTATGTATGTATGGATGGATGTATGGATGTATGTTTGTATGTATGTATGGATGTATGTTTGTATGGATGTATGTTTGTATGTATGTATGTATCACGCATACGGGCAGAACCAATTTATTCCGTATTATGTCTAGAAAAGATGATTTGTTTTTTGTTGACTCCCCCTCCATCCTAAATAGTTTTTATTGGGGGGGTAATTTACAAAGTAAGTCAATGCTAAATTGATCACACCTGTAATTTGAAAATTCATATTTTTAGATCACTGCCCAACAAAAGCTGAAAGATGTAATTCATCCATTGATCAGCCTTTTCCCAGTCTCATAACTGATCACCGGGAACCCGATCAGTTCGGTCACCTGATGGTTTGTATCGAGTGAATAACCAGACCCGTCTATCTATCAATATCTATCACCCTGCTTTCCCCTCTCATTTTATCTCACATTCTTTCTTCCCACCTTCCTCTCTCTATCATATATTCTCTAATTTGTGTACATCCGAATTCGCAACTGCATATGACAAGGTCAAAGACACCGACAACAAAACAATGTTATCACCAGGACAAGAGAAATTTAAATGCAATTTTGGATAAAAGCCCAACTCAGTCGATGCACTGACACCCAGCCCTACCCTGTCCTAGCCTGCCCCACACCCTCCCCCATCGACGAATACACTTGTGGGCTTATGGCATCGTGTGTGATGACAGATATCAAGAACAAAGATGAAATGCTTTTTAGTCAGTGTCCTTCAAAACCCGCTGAGCTGGAAGTCTATAGAGACAGAGCAAAATTGGATAGACATCCTCCGTGTGACTAGATGTATACGAACCGAAAATACGGGTCTAGAAAATTATTCTATAAGGGAAATGATTCCCCAAATCACAATTCTATTGGAAAGAAGAAATTGCTCAAATTTAAAATTAAAAAGTAAAACAGGAGAAGCTTTATATAAATATCATATATATATATATATATGTAATAAACGTATTGAATTTCTATTACAAACCGCCTTACAGATCTGTCATCAGATATATCAATATAGGTTTCTTCAGTTTTTGAAAGTTAGTCTGGCTGGTCGGCTGGCTATATATGTATCACGCAGTAAGCAACAATAGAGCTTGGAAGTAGAAAATTCAAATATTTACTCTTTTTGATGCCAGAGTAAAACATCTTTTACGATAAATTCCACCCCAAATAGGTTTTTCGTCGGGGCTTCCAATTTGCAAAGTAAGTTTTTGTTAGATTAGTCCCTAGTTTGTGCCCGGCGTCCACGTTTGTTTTCCGAGATTACAGACCTTTTTAGTGATCAACAAAAGGCAAAAGACGTAACTTATTCATCGATCATCCCCTTTTCCAATTTTTCAATTGATCACCCCCAACACGACATGCTGCCAGAATACGTTTGACACGTGGTGGCTTCTGCATATTGATTTAGAAGATTGAATAAAGAATGTATTATACGGTGCTAGTGAATTTTTGCATAATATTCATCATGAAAGCATAAGAATGTTTTTTTTTTTGTTTTGTCTTTACTATTTCCATGAAGAGTTACTCGATGAAGCAATATAATATTGAATTTCATTTGAAACTTACTTAAATGGTCTCACTCGCGATAGCATTATTTCTGCTATGGAATTATTACCTCTTCCCCGAAAATACTGATATATACAAGTACGGACGCACAAAAAAGTTATCGTATGGGTATTTATTCACAAATCAAGGGGCATAAATGAATCTAATCGTGTCTGTCCGTCCGTATGCACCCCCATTACATCCCCGAGGATTCTTCATAAATTCTGATGATATTGCAGGGAAGGTTGGGCAGTGAGCTATGGAATTCGGGGTTGGATCCAGGACCACTTTCCCCGGAATTGTAGCTATATATCCATACCACACAATATCTCCGACGGTTTTCAATTAATTCAAGAGGATTTTGTGGAAAGATGTGAAATGGATGATGAACGATTTTTTGGACAGAGGCAACTGGAATCAACATCTTCAGTGTATCTACATATATAAAAAACCGAGATTATCAACAAATGAATACATAAACTTACACAAACCCAACATGGATGTATGAAATAAATAGATATAAACATGGGTATCAATTTACTTGCCGGATCCCAAAACCTACTGTTCCCTCTGTGAGTCTGTTCCCTACGTACAGATGTACAGTGCTTGTCCGGCAAATATCCAGCTATTTTGATTATCTGGAGAACCGGTTGCGCTGCCTTGATGTGACATGACAATCAATCAGAAAGGGTTATTCTGTGCATGCGTGAATAGAATCCCTCCGATATACTTTGTACTGTGTGTTCATTGCATTCACAATGACTGGTACTGATCATTCTTGACGTCCAGTGTTTTTTTTTCTTTTCTGGCAGAACATTGCATCACTCAGGTCTGTCTACAACATTTGGCTTCTTGCTGTTGGGTTGGAGGGAAATTTCGGCTGTGTTAAGATTATGGGGAAGGTGACGAGGCGGCTGAAGGATACACCGGATAGACTGACTTTAAAAAATAGAAGGTATGCTAACATTGTGAAATCAAAATGAGGTTACTTTGAAGAAGCCTTATGTGTCATTGCCCTATCTAGTCATGTGAGTCAGCTCGATACCTGGCAGTCGATATTCACCAAGTTGGGCTTTGACTTGCAAAAGATCACAAGAATAGAATATCCAGTGAAGAACCAAGCACCTTATTTAGCCTATACGTATCTGTAGCACCTTTCAGTTAAATCATGTATTCCCTCATAAAAGAACGATAATGCTTTTCTTTCGATGAATTCTTCGAGGAATAATGACCAGATAGGGGCTATTGCATGTAAAAAAGCAAATAGAAATGAGACATGTATGGAGATTACGCCAAATGTGGGAGAACTACATATCAACAAGTCATTTCCAAGAAACCAATGAATAAATCTCTTTGAATATCATAAAAAAGAGAGATATTTTCACTATTAGATTGCATTTAGGTCGAGATCTCAAAGGCTGTATCAGCTCTATCTATTTTTTCATGTACAACAGAGATCGCTCTATACATGAATGTGTAGTAAAACATGTGTTTGCACATCGTCGAAAGGAAAAGAGGAACATTAGTTTTAGCGGGAATCGGTTATGGGATCAGCTGAGCAATCACTGTTTCCCTTACGGAGAGTTTGGTCTCGCCTAACCAATCAATGTACTGCATAAAATTAGCACTCTCTTCTCATTGGATGGCTCTTCAAAGACAATCTGAGCAACAACATCAGCGATAAGGAAATTGTGAGTTTGAAGAAGACCCTGATATCGTCCACACCTCTCCTTCGCCAGCGGCTGGCTGGGGAGGTGCTAGATGAAGAAGAGGTTTACTTGTCCAATAACTTAAATGCAGAATTTTTTCTGAAGAAAATTCCGTTTCAACGTTTTTTAATTCCGTCATATGAACTTGTTTTTCAACTCAAAACCTTGTCCAGCTTTTTTCTTATGTTTTCCTATCTTAATTTTGTGGTGGCTGTTCAAGTGACTTACTAATTCATATTAATTTACTAGTTGGGCAACCCTTCAAAATAGCTATGAAATTTCTCTTTTTCATTCTCCTTGAACAATTTTGAAGGATAAAAAAAAGCTTTTTTAAAATTCAATTATCATATACTTTACGGAGATTTTGCATTTATGACCACAAAAGATAACTAAATCCTTACCTTACTATCTTCACTGCAATTCAATTTGGTTCTCCTGGCGAATGGTTCCTGTTTGTAACTCTCAAAACCAAGTGATTAAAAGCAAAATATCTGTTGATTCCAATATTTATGACAAGTACTGTTTATATATATATATATATATATATATATATATATATATATATATATATATATATATATATATATATATATATATATGTGTGTGTGTGTGTGTGTGTGTGTGTGTGCGTTTGACGAAGTAGAGTAATAAATCACTTCATCATGTAATCTTCAAACTGAAAACATTAATACATTTATTTAAGTGCATACGAACAGCCGGCTGAAGCCTGATAATTATTTTCACGTGCAAGGGTTCTCCATGAGTATAGGTACACGTACACAGCTGAGCGAATATACATGCGCAACTATTGTGTACATTCAAGTTACTACGATTTCAGAATGTCTTTCATCTTAGAACCGGAACAAATCTTGGCAGATGCTTTGCTTCGTAACAAACATTAAATATGCAATTACATATTGTTTGCATGAAATAGACACATTACTTTCTTCTCAGCCGCCGATAGGCACGGGTGAGCAAGCGGGCTCTATGCATTATTTCATGAGTTTTGAAATGTTGTACTCACAGATGCGTGGAAAACATAGAGGAAATAAAACAGTTACCTATTTCAAATTTCACTTACTAAAGTATGTTCAAATGCATCAAAAGCTCCTCTTAGGTCTCTATGTCCGAATCTTAATATGTGCGTGTATGACATGTGGCCTATAGCATGTGACAATGGCTTTCATCTCCACCTTAAGCCTTTTTGATAGATAAGAAAAAGACTGATATATAAATCTATCAATATTTATCCATCTATTTCTTTATGCATATGTATTATACATATATATATATATATATATATATATATATACACACACACACACACACACACACATATATATATATATATATATATATATATATATATAGAGAGAGAGAGAGAGAGAGAGAAAGACAGAGACAGAGAGATAAAAAAAATAGAAAGAGAGAGAAAGTATGATATATGTCTGCAAAACAAATTTATTTCTTACTTTCTTAAATTTCTCTATCGGGTACAATGATTTTATATTGTTTTCATACAATTTCACAAAGAAATATAGCCACACCAAAAACCATATATATATATATATATATATATATATGTGTGTGTGTGTGTGTGTGTGTGTTTGTGTGTGTGTGTGTGTGGAGAGAAATAAATAGAGAGAGGGAGATGAATAGATAAAGAGAGAGTGAGAGAGAGGGGGAGACGATTGGGTTGTGATACATACACTCATACATGAGCGACTCCTTGTCTCTACACATAATGCAACAACGCTGGTGTGTTCCTTCCAGGGGTCATTCCTGGGCAGGGCTTATGGAGATCTGGTCTATTCGTCAGAATCACTCCTTGCCTTGTTAATGCTGTCCCAAGGAAAGCAAAGAGCCAGGGGTCTGGTATCAGTTTGTCATAGTTGTATTTTGTTGACTACTTCATTTGAACCAACACCTTGCTTTGTCTTCGCTTCATTTCGCTTTTTTCTTTTTCTTTGCATTTTAGCTTTCATTTTCTTTCTCTTTCTCTTTTTGTAGATTCTGGTTTCTTACTTCTTTTCTTTCATCTTTTCCTTTTTTTTTTCTTTCTTTCTTTTTTTCTTTCTTTCTTTCTTTCTATGCTCTTTTTTCACATTTTAGTTTCTCCGTTTTTTTTCTTTTCCTCTCCCCCCAAACTCTCAGAAAACTTTTTTTCGCTGGCTGACCATGTATGTATGTATCACAGATAGAGGCTACACCAAAGGATCTAGAAGGTTGAACAATAAACATTCATTCCTTGTTACGTGTAAGTTATTTTTGTTTTTTTTAATCTTTATTTTTCTATTTAGACCCTTTTGTGCCCTGTAGCAGTTACATTTTTTGTGAAAGCCTTTTGTTTCAATTATTTTTTCTCTTTTAAATATGGCGTCTTTTCCATTCTCAGACAGCAATAATCGTTCAAATCTTATTTAATCATCGGCTCAACGCACAGCATTCCTTAACACCAAGAGCCTCTTGTCAATACAAACAAACACATTAAGCACACACATGCAAGCAAAAAGAAATAATGTTGCAAAATATTACAAACTAAAAAAGATCTCGTTTACCCGTTACAATGTTGCTTTGCGCTTGCCCGACAAATTCAAGATGGTTACAGATTACAAGCACAACACTTCATAATCCAGTTGATTAAACATTTCTTCTGCAGTTGATAAAGTTATCCATTAACTGGACAGATGACTGAACGACTACATGAGTTTTAAAGGGAAAAAGACTTGGATCAAGAAGGAAATCCATTGATATAAGAGAATGAAAAGAAACGACCTGCGAAAACTCAGCTTTATACATATAGATAGATAGATAGATAGAGAGGGGGAGAGGGGGAGGGAGAGAGAGGGGGAGAGAGATTGGTTTACAACTTAAAACACTGAACTTTGAAAAACTTATATCACTTCGATCACTTGTATCCCAATATCTGTTAATGTAATTTATGTAAATTTCTCCTGTGTTTTTTTTTCATGTTTTACATATAAATTCTTATTATGGTACTACGTGTAAATTTTCTTTCGTTGAGATCATCAGTTGTTTACCATGTAACCGTTTTGGCTATCTTCCATGTCAGGTATGATTTTAATATATTACTTATGTTATGCATGTACTCATATATTTATATATATACACGTGTGTGTGTGTGTGTGTGTGTGTGTGTGTGCATGTGTGTGTGTGTGTTGGTGAAATACATCGGTCAAATCCTACATATTAATCCAACGGCGTTCAAAACTGAGAGTAGAGACGGTATATCGATCAAATACATAAATCATGAGAATGGTATACCCTTGTTCCGCCATATACAGCTGATCAGATAGTCAATGTGACAGAGACTTACAGTCGTAAATATACTCCGAAAAAAATTTCTATGATTTGAAATCAGACGGCTGGAGTAGAAGTATTATATGATATCGCTTTATCAAAATTTAACTCATATTACATAACAATTTTGTTCACTGTTATTTTACGATTGTTTAATTTTTGTTGTTTTTTCGACATTTTTGTTATTATAGTTTTATTTGTTTGTTAAATTAAAAGATTTCTTTAAAAATAAATTTTCATCTTTGATTCTTATTATTTGCCTGTTTTAAGACATGATTTTGATTTTCTATTATTTATCTTTCTAAAAAAAAATTCAGCATAATTTGTTTTCTAATTATTATGGTTCTTTATATATGGTAGTATATTTTCTTGGAAGCCGCTATACGTGTATCAAGTGACAGCCATGATGTAATCATATATTTATGTATAAAACTTTTATGAATTTTGCATAAGGACATCAATCGCGCACAGTACCTGGTATTCCATAACAGTCACCCATTACAGTACTATTCATGTTCAACGTTTCTTATTTTCGGTTCTTACTTGAGAATGTTTCAGCTTGATTTGGAAGTGAGTCATGTAGCTGTGTAATAATATTTGTTGAATATTACGTTCATACATGGAGAGCTCTGGCTTGTCACTAAACAAAAACGACTACGTAACTAAAGGAAGCATGCAATGTTAGGGATGATCAATTGGAAAAAAAAGTGTGGTCAATAAAGAAGTTACTTCTCTCATCTTTGGCTGGGTGGTAATCACAAAAAGTTAGAAATTCCCAGAAACAAGCAGGAATGCTATCTCGGGCATGTGGTTAAAAAACGTTTCTTATAGGCATAATATGGAGTAAATGCGCAATACTCCAGACCTTTAGCTCCATTGATGCAGACTGTACCGGTGGCTCGTACAAAGCGAGCCAGCCTGGCAGACCCCGCTGAAAGACTGAAAAAAACCTATAGATAGTTTTGGTTGAGTTTCAGATCGATAGATAGATCTGAAGTAATATAGATTATCTTTTTTTTTTATTTTCCATTATTTCTTGGGTATGATCAGAGGTCTTCAGATAAAAAGTAATTATTTTTTTTTAAGCATTTATCTCTTATCAAAATTTATTTTCATATGAATGCAAAAATCAATAATGACTTCAACCGAGGCGCACCCATAGTTTAAAAAGTTATAATCATTAACAAACCCTGATACGTTCTCAAAATTCTTCCCTGTATCATACATAATAAATCTGTCACCATTCAATTTCCATTCATAAACACTTCCTTTCCTTTTTGTTCAACACTCAAAGTATTAATACGTAACTGGCAATAAACCAGTACATTGCATGAGAGGAATATCGCCCGTGAATTTCTTAATAGCAATACGAGGTCTGTCCAAGAATTATCTAACCAATTTGAATAATCCGAGAACCGGTTGCTCTGCCTCGATGAAACTTGGCAATTAATTGGAGGGTACCTTAAAGTACATGCATGAACAGTCTCTCTCTATCACTTTCTCTTTCTCATCGGGTCAATGAATAGGAATTCAGACGCCATTAGGTGAACTAAGGTATTGCGTGACTCTAGTATTCAAATTGTACGAGCTTGTTGATTCTTCACGTCTGATACTAGGATCTTTTGCCAGAACATTGCATCAATCAGGTCTGTCAGGGCAACTAACAGTCAAGATTTCCTTCCTTCTGGATTTTAGCTGCTAAAAAAGAGGAGATTTCAAATCTTGGACGAGATTAGGGGGAATGAAATGAGCCAGTTGATGATGATCCCAAAAGAGGATTCTACAGACCGTTTCAAAAAGTGAAAACACACTGGGATAGGTGTGCAAGTCTCCGGGGGGAGCACTTTGAAGGGGAATAAGGCGCCATTGATCTAGGCAGGTTATTTTCTCGTTGATAATGAATGGTTGGATATTTTCAGAAAGACCCAATCAACCCACCCATTCCACGAGAAGTCCATCAACAGAACATTTTCTAATGCATACAGCATTTTGTTATGTGCCAAATCCTTTAAATCTCTATAATAAGATCTCTACAACGGTCGATCAGTTGGTAGGCCTGTCCCCATTACTTTTTAAATCGATCTTTGGTACATAGTCGAAAGAATCTTTCCAGATGTATATTTTTACAGTGCTCTGAGAATAAAACTAAATCGGGCATTTTTTGCCCGTTACGTCATGTTTTAAAAAAGAAGTTCAATTGGATATACAATTACAATACTGAATTGGACCCTGAACTTATGGCCACTGGGAAGTTACATGATTCAAAGAAAAAAATTATGATGCTATAGATAAATTCGTTGAACAAAACGACATTCTTCCTTTAGAAAGTTGATTTTTTTACCTGACTCCATACTGAATAAGAATCTTCTCAGCCTCTCACAGAAAAGTGACGTAAAAGACTTGTTGCATTGCAGCAATGGCAGATGGAATGTGAGCATATTGTTCGACTGATATCTGTGCTTGTTCCTCAAGAAGATTCTAATGATAGACAGCAATCAAGACGGATATAAATATGTGAAGAATTCTTAAATCAGAAGAAAATATGGAGGTATGGAAGTCATCATGTCGATCCTTCAACGTACTCGGTAGGCAAAAAACGTCATCAAAGTACTCTATTCAGAATATCATCGTCTCTTACGGTTAATGACCCATCTCAAATGCAAAACATGTTACGCTACTGAATATGCAGTTATAAATATATATATACATAAAGGGAGAGTGAGAGAGAGAGATAGAATAGATAAATTTCTATTAATGTTAGGAGAATTAGGTAAGCAAAAGAAATGAATCCAGTCTTTGTCTGTGAAAAACTGTATTGATTTGGACCAGGGAAAAGGGAAAACATTTGTCTCTGGTCTGTTTGTCTGATTGGCTGGAAAATTGGCAGGAGCAGGGATCAAACACGAATTGCCAAGTAACGAATTGATATCCCATTGAGATGTTTCTGCCTGTAATAAAGTGGTTTAGTTTTGTCTCAACCGTGTATATTAGGATAATTTATTTTATAGTGCATAGAAAAAAAGACGAATCGATGGAAATGAGATGGTATGCAACATAGAAAAATTAACTTAGAGATAAAAAGTTCATGGTAAAAACAGTGGAATTCTTCGGTTGAAAATGTTGGTAGGGAAATATATTCAGAGAAGTTTTTCCGTGTAACTGATATTCTCAGAGATAATATCATAAGTTGGTTTGCATGCAGTTGGGGATTAAAACGATGGATTTAATATTCACATGGATGAACGCTCAATAGAACTGACACAAACAACAAATGCGCAATATAGAATTACATACATGTAAAATAATTTATAAAACAACAAACTACATACAGTATGACATAAGATATATATCAAAATCATAGCTGAAAGAGAAGTGGTGTTTGATCTGCCATTTTAATATAAGCTTTTTTTTTTTTAATCCCCGAAACGGTTACATGGTAAACAACTGATGATTCCAATAGAAATAATTACACATAGTGCCATAATAACAGTGCTTATGTAAAACATTGGAAGAAATGATAAAAATTTTTTTAAAAAAACACCGAAGAAAGTTGTGTGAATTACGTAAACAGATATTAGGAAATAAATGACAAAAAATGAAAAAGTTTTTAATGTGTTCAGTGTTTAAAGCTGGAAATCATTCTCCACCAATCATTCTCATATATGTGTATGTATGTGTATGGTAAGTTGGAGGCCCAAATACTTGTTAAATATCCATTTTTTTCTCAATGTGGACAGCTATGTTGATTGGAAATTGAAATATATAATTGGAAAAAATAATTTTAAAAATTGTAATTTTTATATGAAACTCTTATTTGAACTGACATCCCGTTATTACACGTTGAATATGTCAGCTGGCCTACACGGCATGAGTAGAATAAAGCATTTCCCTGGGCTACTGTCTTACTCGCTGGTTGTTTCTCTCAATGGTAAAAATAGCCTCACATTAAGACAGCTTTATGTTTGACGCGGGTTCAATTCTTGCAATAGACCATTTCTCTGAAAGTTTATTCTGTAAACGCTGTCGTATCATGTATTTATTACTTTTTGGTATAATTATCCACGTAAAAAAACACTGAAGCCAATATGCATTGCGAACATACAAGACGAGATTTGGTCATAGAGCAGTTATTTCAGCCTCCAACTTACCAACTGGCTGGTTAGCTCAATGGTACAAGCGGTATCACATCTATATAGTCTGTTTGTTACTCTCTAAAAACCAGAAAGACATAGGCACACGACTCAATCAAATTTGGGTTACAAAACAAAAAACAGGGAGTTTATTTTTCTAGTTTTTGTCTAAGTTAAAAAATCTTTGGTTTCAATATTGTCCAAAACGCTTTCGGCAGTACATTTTCATTTTCAACATGGAGCTGTACTTTCAGTATATATACATGTATAACTATATATCTCCTTATATATATTGTATACATGTATATATACATATGCACATGCACATATATATAGACCATTAATGAGAACATTTACAGATGAGTAAACCTTTCTTCCATTCACTTTACACCCGAGTCTGTCTCATTCTCTCTAGTTCAAATTATATATATATATGTATATATATATGCATATATATATATATATATATATATATATATATATATATATATATATATATATATATATATATATATATATATAAGAAAGTTTTCCAGATTTAAATACTGAATAGAGAAAAGAAACCTTTCTCCCAAAATATGTTTTGTTTTTTTTCTGAGTATCTGTTAAGGTAATTTTATTATTCAATGTTTTTCACACAGAATTGTTATAATACTTTCAGCAGTTATTTGCTATATGACTGTTTCGAGGATTTACGGTTATATAGACATTGCTCACCAACAGTTCAGATCAAGCACCATCTCCCCTTCAGCTATGATACTAATATATAGTTTTTGTCATTCTACGTGTAGTTTGTTTCGCTATATATAGAGAGAGAGATTAAAAGTGGAAGGGAAATTGATAGTTATAAATGAACAAGCACACACACACACACACACACATATATGTATATATATATATATATATATATATATATCAAGAGAGAGAGAGGGACACCGAGTTTTTTTTACCTCCAATCTCTCCCTCTCTCTCTATATATATATGTAAAGAGAGAGAGGAGGAGAGAGGGGAATAAATAGATAAATAGAATGAGAGAGAGAGAGAGAGAAATAGATAAAAGTTGATGTTAAATCAACTGCCCTATCAGTGGCAGATTTGATTCGTGCCGTAGTCCCGTTTTCTTTAATTATTCATACCATTTGCGTTATCTAGGGTGAATTATACATTAATCGTATAATGACCTGAGATCATTTCAAATAAGTTTCTATGTGATATAACGCTATTCATAACTCTTCTGTCGGATCACATATATCCACTTCTTCTTAATACATAAATATGTATTGATAGATAGATAGATAGATAGATGGGGATATATACAAATGTATATGTAGAGATAGTTATATAATTATGTGTATTGAGGTAGATGGGTTGATAGATGTATAAATATACATAGAGATGATAGATAGGTAGATAGATAGAAAGAAAAATAGATAATTGTCTGTAGATGAAAAGAAAAAGATATATATATATAGAGAGAGAGAGAGAGAGAGAGAAATAGAGAGAGATAAAGATGTGTAGATAGAAACTTGAATATAAATATAGAGGGACGGATAGATAGATAGATAGATAGATAGATAGATAGATAGGATCTGCATGACAAAAATCCCTTCCCTTTTGGCTTAATTCCAATACTTCTGGAACCCCACATTGCGTAATTATCAATGGAAATCACCATTCTCTACATTCTTCTGTCATTTTTTCAACTAAAGTTCTAGATTTTATGAAATAGTTG
This sequence comes from Thysanoteuthis rhombus, assembly GCA_963457665.1. Classification (NCBI taxonomy): domain Eukaryota; kingdom Metazoa; phylum Mollusca; class Cephalopoda; order Oegopsida; family Thysanoteuthidae; genus Thysanoteuthis; species Thysanoteuthis major. The sequence goes on from OY735206.1 coordinate 20,309,930, forward strand.
AAACCAGTCAAATATGTAATGCGTGGAAATCAATCTCCTGAATTTGATTTTATTCATATTGGGACAGCAATGCAGACAGTGTCATTTATCAGAAGAGAAGTCAGTTGGAGACACAACTGACACAGTGTAAATTGAAATTATAATCATTATAATATCAACGTTGATCGATTTCCCAACTTCTGCTAAGCTTTCCGATCGATATCTGCCATGAATGAGTCATAACATAAATATTCATCACTTCAGTCTTATATAGTCTTATAAGTTGTGCACCTTTCTACTCAGAAAGAATTAGATAGGTATATTTAATGAATGTTATACAGTCTGAAAATCACCCAACGATGTTATGTTATGCAAGTCTGTTAATTTCTCATCGCTTTTAATGTACTGTTTTCAGGGCATTCCGTATTTCATGCAGAATTTGATGTTATTACATTTATTTAAAAGTGGTTCCTTATTTTGTACGCTCAATTTTATTGTGACAATCATCATTTGCTCCACCATGGGCCTCTTTCGGGGATATAAAAAACAGTGCTGGTATTTTGCCATGACATCTCCTATCTCTGTTGATTGGATATAACCTCCAAACACACACACACACACACACACACACACACACACACACACACATTGACACACACACACACACAAACACACACACATACACATACAAGTACACACGTATACATTTGTATATGTAGTATTTGTCATAAGTATTTTAGCAAACAGACATATTTGTTTTAATTACACGGTTTAAGATTCCATAACAGAAAAGTGAGCAATGCATTTAACAAGACATGCCTTCAGCTACGTCACGTGGTTCAAATTCTTTGAAAAGATAGAATTAAATTGTTGTATAAAGTGAAAAACAAGTTTGTTTTTTTCTGCCCTCCTGAGATCTTGTTATGATCGATCAAGGAGATTAAAAAAGCAATCTTACATTGCTATTTTGAATTGTTGCCAATCTAGTGAATTAATTTTGCCCAAACGCTGCTCTAAATCCATAATACTCTCAGAAATCTTAAGTGTTTGGAAACAGTTTTTTGCGTATTTGAGTACTTATGAACAGTATTTTTTTAAATTTTATATAAGCAATCCAAATACAGAATATGTAAAAGACTTACAATGTACTTACTTATATACAGAGAGAAAGAGGAAAGAATAGATAAAGATGGAAAACATATTCCTACCATTACCAGCATACCAGCCTAGGACAAGCCTTGCAACACCACTATGGATTTTACACCATCAGAAAACAAAGAAACCTTGTCTGTTAGACTTAACCACAAAAGAGATGATATTACTTACTTCTAGTCACACTTCAACAAGCTCTGCAAAGGAAATACACCCCATGAATTCCAGGATCATCCTACACCCCTTTATACGGAACCAAGATGTTGAATTCCTAAACAAGTGGAATAATAAGATATAGACATTATCAACGGACCTCATCAAGTTTTACGGAATAAAAACTATTGCAGACACTAGTTAAGGCATTATCAACCTGGAAAAGAAAATACAACATCACACAGATACAGATGAATACTGAGAAATCTAAGACATAATCAATATAAAGGAGAGAAAAAAGCAACTTGAGCAAATCAAAACAAAATTTTAAAAAAACCCTACTACACACAGAACTAACAACCAACACAGCACAGAAGCATTAAAGAAACAACTTAATATAGGGACCGTCAAACCTTTACTACCTACCCCAATCAACTACCTATACACCCGACGATGACCAATGCCTTCACTAGACATGAGATCAAGGTAACACATACAGGCAATATAAAACCTTCTATGAACACTAACTGTAACAAGAACAGAATACATATCCACACATACACTAACCCCAGAAACAAAAGTACACATATGAACAAACACTAACAATAATAATTCTTCCAATATATACAGCAAAAGCATTAGACACCACAAAGACAATCCTTCCAGCACTTTTCAAGTTCCCATAAACAAGGTTCTCAAGAAAATATCCCTCCTTACTCCTATACATCAACTCAGCCAAGACATTTGAAAAACGCAACCCAACACCCTGACCTGAAGGTGACCTTCACACTTCCAAAAACGAAGTGACGCACAATCATTACACATGGAGGGGGCAAAAAAACATAATACCATCCCTAATAAGAATTTTAGAAGACCTAATAAACGATTACCACACATCATTAAAATCAAAGACGACCCACAATGCGAGGTAATTAACCTAGGTAAGTATAGATTTACTTGAGATACCTTCATACTCCTGAATAAGAAGCTAAAATTCTGCCCCGCCACCACACTCCTACAATATCATACTAAATAAAGGCCGTAATGACTTCTTGGTCCACTTTAGCAGATCGAACCATGAAAACGATATCTTATATTGACCTAAAGACCCCAATAAATCTTTCACCCCTAAGACCATAGACATCACTATCCAAACATTCGAACTAACAGTTTGAGAAGACATTAGGATCCACATACACAACTACAATAGTCAACTTTAACCATACGACAGCCTCATCACTATAGAAAGTTAGTTCCTTAACAACAAACTTGAAACAATACAGACTTGATAATCACTAAAGCAGAAAAGGGAGGAGCTATAGTCGTTTGGGGGGTAAGTGAACGCCTCTTAAAAGCGAATACACAACTAAATAACACAGAATTTTACAAAAACTCCCTAATGACCTGTTCACTGAACACCAAAACATAATAACCCACTCCTTAACAGTGATGTACAATAATGACAATTTAGATAAAAAGATACTTGATACACCTCAGCGCAGTTCTACTTACTCCAAAAAATCCACAAACCAAATAACCCAAGTAAACCAGTCATTTCCTCCACTAACTGCTGCACAACCAAACTATTGAATTATCTCGGCAATCATATACAACCCCTAGTGAAACGACTTGAATTCAACATGCTAGACACTACTGGCGTCTTGAAGAAAATCAAGTACTTCAAAAAATCCCAGAAAAAATCTCTTCGTGTCATTATGGACGTCAAGTCCTTATATTCTAATAACTAACACGAGGAAGGCATTCTACCCTTCAAAGAAGCCCTTAACTATAGAACAACTATAGAATCCATAACAGAACAATAAACACACATGCTAAGCATTCTGCATGTATAACACCCCCTCCTATGCTAACATCTTCATGGGCAAATTTGAAGAGACATGCATTCAGCCAGAGATAGACAAAGATTGCATCTTCTATGTTTGGTATATAAATGATATTCTTTTTAAATATACATGAGCTAAAGCTGAACTAGAGGAATTGTTTTTATACATTAAATCGACACATGACTGTTTTGAATTTGGTTATGAGATATCTACTGACTCCATAACTTTCCTAGACACCTGCTTATGAATAGATAATAATAGAAACCTACAGACAACTCTCTATACTAAACGCACAGACACTCACAACTATGTTCAATCTAAATCGGCCCAACCCAAACTTCTGAAAAAACGCCATTTACAAGCACTTAGAATTAGGAGAATTTGCTCTATGGATAGTGAACTCAACAGACACAACTATAACCTACAACATCATTTTAGTAAACAAGGATATTCGGTATTAGATACAAATATCAAAATAAAAAAGGCCATTGATATACCCTTAGAAACCTTTACACTCTTCAACAAAAAACCCGACCGTATACCACTCATAACCATTTTCAACAACACACTCCTGATTTTTGTTATGTATAATCAATAAGAGATGGAATATACTTACTCTCAAAACAGAACTCAAATAAATATACCAAGAACTATATGTAATCACCTACCGCAGACCCCAAAACATCAAAGACATGATTAGCAGTAACGCTATAATGATCAATAAAGTCTCAGTCAACAACATCCCTAAAACAATTCTTCTCCCAAACATAAAACAAAAGAAATAGTCTATGCTGCAACCACCTTAAGCACACCAACATCATCACTAGCCTTACCAGTAAAAATATATTCTACATATACCATAGTTCTAACTTTTGAAGCAAAAATGTTTTTTACCTCCTAGACTTAAATAAATGCAAATTCCAATACATAGGCAAGTCCGAGTGGCAATTTAACATTAGACTTAATAGCTATTGGCACATAGTCAAATTACCCAAGCATCTAAACCTTTTCCCAGTAGAGCTAAACTTCCGCACCCGGGGACATGGTTTTGTCACAGATGCTAGATTCACAATCATTGAAAAGAAGAAAAAATGCATCTACAGACACGACAAAAATATGTGGATTGAAAAACTTAAAACTCTCTCCACTAACAGACTTAACACTAAACTCAATCACACTAACCACACCTGTTTATAACATTATAATCCCCTTACTTATATCAGTCCCACATACACGCCCTACCCCCTACTGATACAAACCTCTGCATGGTATTTCATTTGTACAACTTTTAGCCTTCAAACTTTTCAGAACATCCACAATAATAAATAAGGACGCAGAATACACACTTCCCTAAAGATATTCGACCATACACATCAAGGACCCCCTCACTCCACCAATCTGGACTATTCTCAATGTACCAAGCACCGACACTGTTTGATAACAAACTGCTATCCTTAGTATCCATGAAAACCAATAGCCCCTCTGGACAGAAACACCGAAGACCAACTGCTGCTTCTACAAGGATATCCATAAACATACCAACAATATATATATATATATATATATATATATATATATATATATATATATATATATAATTCATAAACAGATGCCGAAAATGTTCAGTCTTTTCAGAAGAAAATATTTAGGAAATGCTTGCGATCTGCAGTAATAAGAACGAAGCCAAAGTTCAAAGAATGAAAAATCATGATTCCAAGAAACGAATTCCTCAGTAAATGCTCTAGACATCACATAAACGGTTATAGGAGGTTCTGTTGGGATATTAAGTTAAACAGATTCCGGAAACACAGTTAACGCAATTTGTTTTCAAGTAGCACGTGAATCCACTCAAATCTTTACTCACTTTGATTGATAGTTGCACATATCTAAACTCAATGCCGTATTTCCATATGTATAAGCATTCATATCTATAAACGTAATAGTATTCATGGGATAATATATTTTCATTCGAAACTGAAGCTCATTCGGGGATGGGGCAAATTATCTATGGTTACAAGTCATGCATGATGAAATACAGTAAAAACGTCAATAAACTGTTTGGTAATTAATTTCCTTCCAAATCAGCTCACCAGCATATCATACTAAATCGGGTGGGTTAAGTAAAGAAGCAATTTTTGTGGTACTTGACTTTATTTGGTCAAATTGGATGGTACTAATCTTTACTTGGTCCGATATGATGACCCTCATCTTTACTTGACTAAATTGGGCGGTACTAATATATACTTGGTCCGCTTGGGTGGTTGGTACTGATCTTTACTTTGTCCGACTGGGTGATACTAATCTTCATTTAGGTGCTGCTAATCTTTACTTGGTTATGTTGAGTTATTGTAACAGTCAAGGAGACCTTGAGTACACTCCCGGGAAAACCCACGCAGGCCTCCTATTTTAAATGGAAGAAGTTAAAACGAAGTTTTATGATAAATAGATTCCAGTAAATAGTTGTAAAACCGTTTTTCTCATTCTTGACATACATTCTTAAGTGGGTAATGCCGATCAAAATTTAGTCTCATTACAAAATATTAGTATTTAGTTGGTTATATTGGGTGATTCTGATTTTTACTCAGGGGAACTTAGTGGTACTAATTCTGACTTCGTCCAATCAGGTAATCGAACAGTCAGATCTATGGTATATAGTCCGGATTTCTAATTCACTGGGCTATAATTGAAGGCATGACTCATATTTTAAATGATTATTTGACCAAACAAAAGTTTAATATGTCTGTTTAGTCACTCGATAGAAATCTTAACGTAAGCGACAATCTTAGGCAGCATGCTGTGTTGGGAGTAATCAATTGAAAGAAAATCGGAAAAAGATGATCAATGAATAGATCACCTTTTTCACCTTTTGTTGAGCGTTGATCACAACAAAATTACCAATTTTCAGAAGAGAAACGTGGACACTGTTTGACACAAAGTAAGGGATCGATTTAGCATCAACTTACATCGTAAATCGATGTCCACAGCCCTGCCACTGAAAGTTTACTTTGAGAAGTTTATAGGAACAAAGAAAATCGTTTTCTCTGGACATAATAAGGAACAAATGTTCGAATTTTCAGCCCGTACATCGATTGATAACATACATACATAGTGAATAATGGTGTGCACATTTAACGAAAACACAAAAAAAATTTACCACATGAATTTAACTTGGGTTTGTTCAGATCTAGGGAGGTGAAATTTTAATACGTTGTAGTTTAGACGTAACACTTTAGAAATAATGTATGTTGAATGTAAAATGTTTGATTTTATTTGTTTAAGTATGTACATGTTGATCATCATCTGATATTTGCATGGTATACCTTTTTGAAAAGCTACAACGTATTCAAATGTTAACTCTTTATATCTGTTAAGGGTTTTTAGATTTTAAAATCGAGCCGAAACTAAAATGACGTTAGTCAGTGATCATCCAAATTTTTAGCAGTTTATAAATACAGCATTTTGGTTTGCTGTGCCCGCCACTGATAGCCAGTCAGCAAGACCAGCTTAAAAACTGAAAGGGGAACTATATTGATGTTGACAGTTTTGGTTGACGGTTTCTAACGAGAACAATGGAAGACATCCTTCCAGACTTGTATTTTTTCTGTTCAACAACCTTTTAGACGCTGTCTATGGAAGAAACAAAAAGTTTCTGGAATGTAAATACCAGACGGGGTGATCCTTACTTCTGTCCTATCTTGTATTGTATTGTATTTCACAGGCTGGAAGAAAGCAACGTGCCATTCATCGAATTACCTGTCAGCGCACCTTCAATCTAACCATTGTCTTCATGTGTCTGCCATTGGCACCAATAGACAACCAAAATATCGAGACGTAAGCCTAGAGGAAGATTAATGAATAAATGGTAAAATGGAACCACGTCTACGATTTGAAATGTCATGACTCCAGAATATCACCAGAGGTTTATTATTTCATGTTGACGCAACGGTCTTCAACTTCAGATGAACAGATGCCACATCCACAATGTAAACAGAACTCCCAATGGTGGATTAGTTAATAGTCATGTAAGTCACAAATAATGGAGGTATTCGAAAGTATACGCTCAGTTGATAAGTTCTTTCGGTTGTAGTTCTCCCGGTAAAACAAATATCAAATCGAGGCGCCTTTGATTATCGATCGTTAACCCATTTATCACGAAAGGTGGTGAGGAATTGATAATAATCCATTACAAGATTAAAGCCCCATGTTCATTGCAAGATAAAAGCTCTAACTCACAGAAAGAATTGTGTCGCGATCAATCAGTATGAAACGAAAATTGTATTGACTTAGCTATAGAACTATCAATGACGGAAATTCCCGACTTAGTCGATCCTTAATGATCTATATTATGAGTAATTAATGTGCTGATATTTGCCTTATCAGTTTTGACAAATAAGGTATTATTTAAAATAATCAACTTTTTCGTAAAAACAAAAATGTGGCGTGAAACAAACTATCATAATGAAGGAAGAATACATATACTTTTAACTATTCCACTATTTTCGCTTTCCACCTTTTCTGTAAAGACTACAAAGTGGTGTGAAGCAGACTTTCGAAAAACGTATTATACCTGTCTTGGTTTTTTTTAAGTGGCTTATATGAAATATGATATTCATCGTATAATATATTCGAGAATAATACATATTCGTATTGCAATAAGCTTGAGGGATGGCTTTCTTTACACATTACATTTTATATACGTGGATAATAGAGATTCACATTGCAGCGAGCTTGGAAAATACCCCTGTTGACTACAAGAGGATTTTCACAATTTTCTTTTTTTTTACTTTGAAAAAAAACATTTTATTTACTATTCTTTCAATTCAGCATTTTACTACGTCATCAGAACATAAAATTCTATTTCCCTACGTCGGTAAAGTCCCTCAGCAAGGCAGAGTACAAAACATAGTGCTAATTATCATTATATGCGGACGATTGACTATTTTGTTTTTTTCGATTTTAGCCACGTTCATATGAGCCACAAGAAAGGGAGCAAACATTGTACATACGACTTTTGACAGCACCTGACAACATTCGTTTCCGTTATGAAAAATAATAGCATTGAAAAATACTTGTTTCCGATTGATTTTCCAAGTTAATCCCTGTTAAAATGTCCAAAAAATTCGATGATCATTCCATCAATGATAAAAAAGAAAAATATCGCCCGAAATGCAATAGAATTCATTGGCAGATAGAAAAGTTGGTGCAGCCTGCACTTGCAATACATACATTGCCGGTCAGTGAGAAAGAATCACTCAAAAACTAAAAAAAAAACTAATGTTAGCAGCTCTGGTTGGTGGTTTATAATGAAAAAAAAGTTTCAGCTTTTGGGAAAATACATTTCAAACGTATACATTAGATATAAACACTTTTCATTCTGAATTCTTTCTCTCCCTTTCTTTTTCTCCACTTTTTTTTCTTGGTTTAGTGTTCTGCTTTTTGTACCAATCATTGATTTTTAAAAAAGAAATATGTCATAGTGTGACGTAAAGAAGAGATAATATATTTTTCTTCCCCTCTCTCATCATCCCCCACTTCTCTTGTGAGGGTTGCTGCCTATCTCTCTTTTATCACTCTCTCTTCAGGTTACTCGATTCCTTACAAATGACAGTTGACCTTTACAAATCTATTCTTAACACGAAATTCCAGCCATTCTCAGAACGGTCGACTTACGTCGCAGCTGAAAAAAAAAGGTAGCGGAAAGTAAAGCAGGGGGTACCTGTACTGTTAAATATTTCACTATTTTTTTACCTGTAAAACTGTTTTTTAAGACGTCGTTTTCAATCGAGTGATACTTTTTTCTAAATGTTGCTCTCATTTGTGTTTCGATCCAATTTCTTAAATGCATCAATTCTAATTACTGTGTAGCCGATTCATGTGACCATTTATATTTGGATGGAATTAAAATAAATGAAAGAAAGAAGGTCTGGTTAGTCTATCAATAGTAACCGTCATGCAGCCATGTCGCGTTGGGGATGATTGATTTTTAAAAAATGAGGAAATGGATAGATTATTTTTCTCGCCTTTTGTCGGGAAGTGTTCGCAAAGGAAAACTCCGAGGTTTAATAAAACAAGCGTGAAAGCTGCTGGACTGAAACTAAGGGACCAATTTAGCAAAAAAATTTCTCTGCAAATTGACCAACCTAAAAAAATCTAGCGAGGATGTCGAAAAACAGGCGTCTAGCTACGTTGGTTCTCATTCTTCCAATACATACATAGACGGTCAGTGAGATAGAATCACTAAAAAACTGATGAAACTAATGTTGGCAGTTCTGGTTGATGGTTTGTAATTTTAAAAAATGGTTCAGCTTTTGGGAAAATGCACTTGACTGATTGAAATAAAACAACAAATGAAAAAAATTATATATCAACCAGTCAAATTTTTTTTAAAATCCTTTTCTTGTCGTCGTTTTTTGCCCGGGCGTCATTCGGGTGACAGCTGTCATCTCTGTCAGAACTAATATTTCTTTTCAAACTCTTTCGAAACATTCAATCAGAAAACTTTAAAAAGTGGACTACGAAAGTGATTCCGGAAAGCATACTTTGTAGCGGAAAAAAGTTCAGTTAAACATGACTGTCCTAATGTTTCTCAAGTGAGACACAAAAGCAAATAGAGGAGAATAGAAGTATGGAGATTATGCTGCATCATTTTTTTCTGATGAAGAATGCTATCGTGCTACCCTTCGAAATCAGAATTCAAGACCTTAACAATTACCAAAGCTTATCTTCTATCAAACCTAGAACATTTCCTCCCTCGAATCGTTATTATATATCCACTCCATTGTCATGAATGTATTTCAATAACTTTTCGCGGGTGTGATGGCATCAGGGTACGGAAAAATTGATCCAATTATCTGGAGGATCAAAGATTTATTTTTTACGGTTACCTCTCCCATCATAGCTATATATGAACCGATTTCCATTCACTTTTTTTTTATTGTTGTTAGGTGTTGGTAGAGAAAGTTTTTCTTGCTTTATTTTAACTCATTTCATTTGCTTCATACAAAAGCTGCGTCAATCCTCTCGGGGGGGGGGGGCGATGATGCCGGCTTGCCCTGGGCGCCTCTTATTAGGAAAGATTCATTGGAGATGTTGCTACTGGTGGACTTATTGTACATCGGCTTATTCAGACCGCAAAGAATAGCTCCATTCCGGCGTCAGCCCTAGACTCACAACAATGCTAATTAGTAGACCTGATCGTACGATGAAGCGAGATAATCATTGCTAACGGGTCACACCCACCATTGGTTGGTTGCTTGTAGAGGGAGAAGAGAATCTTTTCGCCCTGGCCTTCCTCAAGAATACGAACAAAATGATCAGCTACGTATCAAAAAACGTCTATTAAAACTGTCAAAATCAACATAGTCAATAATTTAGTTTTTTTTAGCAGTTTTTTAGTGGGTCTGGCTTGCTGGATATCTATGTATGCGTTGCACGTACAAGCCTCACAAAATGAACTGGAAGGTTTGAAATTTACACATTTACTCATTATTATTTCTAGAGATCTCTTTCAGAACCCGCCATAGTTTTTAGTGTTAGTTCAATTCATGCTAAATGGGTCCCGCTTTTGTACTCCTCAGTGTTCATGCATATTCTTTCTTTTGTTTTGTTTTTTAATTCAAACATTTTTAGTGATCACCATAGAAAAAAAAGCAAGAAAACCAACTTATTCATTAGTCATTCTTTTTGTCCAATTTTTGAATTGATTAACCCAATATCCAAACTTTTTAACCTCCTATCTCCACTAATGCAGTCTGTGCTCGCAACTCACACCTAACTAAGTAGCTAGCCAACCAGATCCACTTCAAAACTGTAAAAAGCTGTGTTAATGTTGACAGTTATAGTTTATGGTTTTCAATGAGGGACGTAAATACTATGCTGCATCATAATTTTTCACATTTTCCCACGGATTCTATAAGAGTAATTGTTAGAAAAGTCTTCACCTCTCTATAAGAGGTTCTGTCCGCCCGTCCATTGGTAAATCCGTCCCTTTTTTATTTCTAAGCTGTTTTAAGTCAGATTTACTTCAAACCTGGTGGGAAGGTGTCCCTTGATAAGATACCTTTTGCATAGATAAATCCTTTACCATTTACTAAGTAGTTTCAAGTCAAATTTACATGGAACTAGATAAAAAGGTATTCCTTGATTAGATGCTTTTTTACCTGTGAATAATTGCAACTTTGGGTCACATTATCTGGTTATAATATTCTTAAAATTTTATAGTGGACGCCTCATTGAACTTTCAGTTCTTGTTTGATCATTATTCTTTCGCATATACTGACCTGGATGTGCTCAATGACGCTAATAGTACCAAACGACCCACTGATTATTGGTACAATTTCTCATTTTTGCACCCAATGATCTCAAGTTTCAGACTCTCGTACTTGATAACCTCCTCTGCCTTTTACTTGGGAAAATTAGCATTGTCGATGGTTAGCGGGGCTTTTACATTCTTCTAGTTAACTACAAACCTCTACCTGATAAATGTAAGCAAAAAATTAAATACTCGAGGAGCTTCGCACAAGTTTTCTAACTAGTAACTAATTCATTGATCACCTTTTCGAACATGTTTTTCCAAATGAATTCCATGCGAAATTCAATGTATAACCACTCAAAGATATTGGAAAAATCTGACTTCGTATACTAACAGTTCTCAAACTGTGTGCCGTTGCGGTGCAATTCGTTCCAAATCCGTAAATATTTATTTCGAGCCTGTATGGGTATCAAGTCTGTCCCACTTCCGCCACAGATTGACCTAATAGTGTATATATTTCTCAATTTTGTAAAATCTAAATCATGTTAGCGACAAATGAAAGGAATATGATACTGATGTGAAAGTTTCATTTCCCAGTCGTAGCTAAAGCAATCTCCTAAATTGCTTGGCTTAGCAGGAATATTTTATCAAACGATCTATATGCTATGTTAAAAATATATGAGGCAATAACTCGGCTACATTTGGAGTATTGTGCACAGGCTTGGGTCCCACGCACTAGTCATGATAATTAGAATTTGATTTTAAAATTGGAAATAGTATAGAAAAAAATTCCTGAATGGTGCATAAGAGATTTAGATTAGTAAAGTTAAGCATGGTTGCGTCGCTAGAGAAAATGGCAAGAAATTCATCGAAGGTCTGAAGGCTTATGATTTGATAAGTCAGTCTATTACTGAAAAATAAATTTTTCTCCCAAAGAATTTTGAAATACTAAAATAGTTCATAATCTTACGTGAAAAAAGCATAAGTATAAATAGTTTTAAGAATAGTTGAAATGAACTTAGATCATCAGGGAAAGGGAATAAATAAATAGATCAATTTTAGATTTTTTAGCTGAGATATATAGAAGACTCCATGGAAAATAAATAGGAATATTGTGCCTGGTTAATGTTGATTTCTGTGCAAATGAGCATGTATATTTTATTGAGATTTTTTTCCATTTTTGTAACACCTCTCGATGTATATCTAAATGTTGAATATGTATTTTGAATGTAAATTGTTTCCAGAGATGCCCGAAGAGGCATTTTCATTTCATGGTGATAGGTGGTATTGAGTGCTGGCATGTTTTTGACTTGTAACTTATCTCGATGTATATTGTGATGTTAATTATGCATTTTGAATGTAAATTGTTCAGGGAGATGCCCCAAAAGTTAGTTTTATTTCATGATGATAAACAGTGCTGACTGCTGGAATGTTTCTGCCCATTTATTCTGTTTCGACAATTAGTGTGGTCCGTAAGTTAAATGTTTGTTCTAAGTGCGCCGTCATAAGATAAAGTTTGAGAACCACTATCGCATACATTTCACAGAAGTCAGTATTGTCAGGGTTTGTCTCTAAATTACTATATTGCAATGATTTTCTTCCATATTGAATCTCCCAAGTCTATTGCTTTCATGGAATCTAAATGAGGAAAGGCTTTTGTTAAAATACTGTCTTTTAAGAACCTTGACATATTTAGCGAACAATTTCATACCGAAATGTGAACGATAATAGGTGAGGGTCGTGCAATTCTAGACTGGAAGCAGAAAATGTTTTAAACTTTGCTATAATTAAGTCCATTTGATGAAAGTGATGACGCAACTTCTCACCCCTCAGAGAATTATATTTGACTTATGCGGCTAGCCAACTGTAAATATGAAATTAATTAGATCAAACCATTCCAGCAATCAGAGAAATTAACTTTTTTTTCAATCTATTTGATATTCCCCCTGTGGGGCTAAAGTAAAGGAGTAGGGAGCATACTGATTGACCGTAATTTAGATGCACAAAGGTATTGGTGTTTGTTTGGTTTTTCATATTATATTATGGGATTGCATTCTTAAAACGATAACAATTGTAACAGTTCTCAACACAAAAATAGTGGACATTTCTTCCATAACTAAAGCATTGCAGTGCACAAATCTGTAGCATCGAAGCAGAAAAACACGAGGATTGCCGAACTGTAGTTCAAAATCAAGTGCCCCTGTTATAGTAGGGACTACAATCTTATACCTATTTTCCAGCTCTAAATCTCGTATTGGTATTATACAAAAAGCGTGTTGTACGTGAAGAAATGCAGTAATTTTGTTTTTGCCGTCCTTAAAAGTGTCTTGCTGACTGGGCTTCTTGAAATTTCGATTTATTTTGATATGAAATGATATAATGAGAACTTTGAATCTATTCTTATCATGGCTTTGCTGGATGTTTTTTTCCTTCAGAATATCAAAGAAAATTGGGATTTTAGTAAACGATTGATACAAAAATTTATCCTTATTGGAGGAATTACTCGCAATAGTATTCACATCCTTTGTTGAGATAACTTTATGTTTGGTCAGTACAATTTTAACATTTTCAAAAGCAATTTTAAAGTAGCAGAATGTTCGTAGTTTAGATTTATGGGCGTTAGCTTTTGATGGATACTACTAAAATACCCGTGAAATTTATTTAGGGACAAGTTTCAACTAATTTCATCTAAAAAGATAATATATACAACAACAGAATGTATTATATCTGGCTAGTTTACCAGCGCAATAAAAAATGACGGCATATATTTGATATATGAATACATATTGCAATTTAAATACATAGATGATAGATTTGCTTTACGGTGAACTCTGAAATAAGAATTATGTTTGTCGTAACTGGATTTTTTTTATTATTTTTCGTTTTTGTTTTCACTACTTATTCTTATTTTCATATTCTTTAAATTCGTTTCATCATGTCATTATAAATGAACAAAATTCAAGTTCAGTAATTCAGATGCACCCCTTAGCGTGACAGAAGACATCTGCACAAGTGTGGATTACTAACATTGATGGATTCAGTTCGCTTGCCTTCCTCATTTGTTTGCTGTATTTTTTTCCCAATTTGTTAATTTGACTTCGTAATTTTTTTAGAGTATTCTCAAAGTGCTTTCCGTAGTCATTATTTTATGCACCGTATTTAAAATTTGCATGGCGTATTTTTTTTTTAATTTGCTTTGCACATTTTTATATTTGCTTACCTTAACTTTAATTTAGCTTGTGGAAAGATATATTAATTCTCTACACCAAGATCGATGTATGACCAAGGTAGAGGAGTGATAGATTCGTGTCAAACATCTTTGAAGGGAGACAATCCCGGATTACAATTTAATTGGTTTATTTGTTGCAAGATCTGCGCATAAGCTACGACTGCAGCTGTGAGTTGATGAACAGAAGAAAGAAAAGCTTAAATGAATTCCCTGTGCGTGTGACAAAGACATTTGAGTTCAGGTCGATCGTAGCACAAGCGAAGAAGCAGCCTATTAAATTCTGCAAGTCGTAAGTCGCAGTAAATCGTGACACAGGATGATGCCGGTAAAAATGGACAAGGGAGAGAGGTTTTGTTCAAACTTGAGGAAGAAACGTCGCACGTCTAAATCACGTCGGTTACACCGGTTCATTTACAGTCATCAAAGTTAAGCAACGTCGGATCTGATTTGTATTGAAACGAGTGACTGTTCAGGAGAAAATATGCAAAAGTATGTTTCACTTCAAGTTGCACACGTGCATACGTCTTCGGCTATCAGGACTCAAAGAAAATCAATGTGTGTACAGAAGAGTATAAATACTGTAGATAACTGCCTGAGTATTCATTGAAAATTGTTTACTATGTTGAGTACAAACGGGAAGAAATTGGACGACAAAAGATTTTTGCAGACACTGAAAAAAAAGATACATCATTGGAAGTGTAAAGTGAGTGACGCTAGTCCGGTTAATTTCCACCTTTGAGTCTATTTCAAATATCGCATACCGTGACAAGTTTTTCTTACTTGTGATACGAAAAGCCCAGGCAGAAATGTCGTTGTAGCCAGCATAAGTGCACTCGCTGGCTAAATAGTTAAGGAACAGTTCGTATCAAAGGGCAATGAAATCTTGTGGGTGGTATCATTGCTTTTTTGGTATTGTTTGACATTGACCCAACCCTGTAAGAACCATACTGTGAAATAATGTTTAGCATGATAGTCTTTAGAACCATTATTACTGTAGTGAGTTTAATCTTCATCAGTTATCTGACACGCGTAGCCTGGTTCCAGATTCAAATGGCAACTAACCTAGACTGACAGACCATTACTAATGCCATGAATTCAATCCTCATTGAATAACCTAAGCCTTTGTCCTTGTGTCATAATAGGCTGATCTTGGTAAATATTGAGAGCCTAGCCAAACTGATCAACAATACATATATATATATATATATATATATATATATATATATATACATATATATATATATATATACATACATATATATATATATATATATATATATATATATATATATATATACATATATATATATATATATATATACATATATATATATATATATATATATATATATATATATATATATATATATATATATATATATATATATATATATATATATTAGCAGAAGTGAGTGTCTACACCAGGAAAAATATTTAAGGAGTAAGAAGAATCTAAAACTTTCAAACATTTAAAAAGGGTTCCCCCCCGCCAATCAGTCCTTTAGCAAGAGATTTCGGGACCTGGAAATTTTGGTTCTTTTATGGGATCCTCCAACATTTGGTGGAAGTACTGTATAATATCACCAAATGTGCAGTATATGGACTGATATTTATGAAGCATATGACAAGCTCCTAAATATACCCTCGGGATGTTTCCCACCACATACACACACCCTCCCATCAGTTAGGCCTCTACTTCCACTTTTGACCTGATTAGGGAAAAGAAGCTTTCCTTCACTTTTGACCTCTTAAAGGGAAGGGGTAAGGCACCCCCTTCATTTGAACCTTTCAAGGCGGGGGGAAATTCTCCAATTACTACTGACCCCCTAAGGGAGGATGAAGTCTCCTTTCACTTTAGACCATTTGAACATGGAAAGAATCACTATTCACTTTTGGTCCGATTGGGTAATGGGAAATTCTCTCATTAAGAAAAGGTCTCCGCTCACTTTGAAAAAGTGGAAATTTCTTTCATTTTAGACTCCTTGAATATTCATGAATATGCGCATAAAATAGAAAGATATTAATATGAGACTGGAAGTAAGGGTCTGCTTTGGCATTATAGTTACATTATAAGTAGAACCCCTATCTAAAAGTACCTGTCTATGCTGAATAAAAAACTTCTTCAGTTTCAACCCTGCGATGAGGAAAAAGCTTAACTTCGTTTCTGACCGTCAAAGAAGAAAATGAAGTTTACTTTCACTTCCGACCCGTTAAAAGTTAAAAGAAATTTTACTTTCTCCCTGAAAAAGGGGGGAAAAGTCTCCTTCCACTTTTGACACTTTAGAGGAGGGTGAGTCTCCTATTAATATTGATGCCTTGAAGAAGGGGAAAGTCACTCTACGCTTTTGACCCTTTACACGACGTTAAAGAATCCTTTGACACCTTAAAAAGAGGAGAATCTCCGGTTCGCATTTGTCAATTTAAAGGTAGTAAAAGTCCTCTTTTATTTTTGACTCTTCAAAAGGGGGTAAAGTTTGACTTCTTTTTTGACATCACAAAAAGCTAATACTCCTAAAACACCGTCTAAAACATTTTTCTTCAAAAACATTCCAGATTCTTTTGAGTATATACGGCAAATTTACCTGGGTTGTGCCTGTGTTTTTTTTTATAGCATGAAAGACGATTGGACACCTTTCATATATATATATATACATATATATATATATATAAGATATATTTTTTTTTAATTCACCGCAACTTTTAACTTTTTTCGAGGTGATGAAAGTATCTATTTGCCCTTGATTCCTCGAAAAATAGTTTCTTTTCACTTGAGAACCAATGAACAATTTGTTTAAACATTTAAGATTAGAAAATATGTATACGAACTGAAAGTAAGTTCCCACTTTTCTATCTCAGCTACATTGTGAATAGGACATTTAAAGTTGTCAGCTACTTTTTTATAGCGTTACAAACATAATACACACACAATATATATATATATACATATATATATATATATATATATATATATATATATATATATATATATATATATATATATCCACACACA
This sequence comes from Thysanoteuthis rhombus, assembly GCA_963457665.1. NCBI lineage: Eukaryota > Metazoa > Mollusca > Cephalopoda > Oegopsida > Thysanoteuthidae > Thysanoteuthis > Thysanoteuthis major. The sequence continues at coordinate 20,327,548 of OY735206.1, forward strand.
CACACACACACATATATATATATATATATATATATATATATATATATATATATATATATAACATATATATATATATGTATATATATATATATATATATGTATATAATATATCCACAAACATACCATACTAAAAATAGCTTACTCTGTTTAATCGAGTCTTTAGCAATTTCATCCTTTTATTACCAGGATCGAAAATTTGTAGCACCGTTAGAGAGTTAGTAGGTTTTAAATTTCTAGACCTCTCCACCATAGTAAGTTATTACCAAAATAATATGAATAATGTTATATAAAGTGTAATCAATATCATCTTATATCTATATGTTAAGAGACTGTTTTTAATTGAGCAATCATAACTAAATCTGTTTAAATGTTCTTTTAAATGTATAACAGGAACTAATGCTACGCGTAATATATATATATATATATATATATATATATATATATATATAAGTATATATATAAAGACTGTGTTCTACTTTTCACCCCTCAAAGAGGATATATTATACACACACACACACACACACACACACACACATATATATATACATATATATATATATATATATATATATATATATACATATATATATATATACATACACATATATGTGTGTGTGCATCTGTGTAGGTGTACGTATATATATATATATATATATATATATATATATAAATGTGCGTGATAAAGTAGTAACGTATGTGTGTTTGAACTCTGATGTGTCGAGAGCTATGCTTCACAGAACAGAAAGAGAGATATGTCATGAATCAGCAGGTTTTAAATTACCTATTGCACACATGTCTAGGTTTGAGTTTGCAAAAAAAAAAAAAAAGAGGTAATTTCTATGGGGTGTCTGCTTGCTTTATCAGGAAATATATCAGTTGAAAGATATTTTTATTTGTGTTTTTTTTAATCAAAAATTTTCAGGAAAACCATCAAAGTTAGATCTTTGAAATCAAACTATTCGTATATATCAAGTCAGCATTATCCAGAGTGTGCATTTTTTTGTTTTTTTTTTTTGTCATTTATTTCAAGCTACTCATATGCAGGTGAGATCAATACTTTTAAAAAACTTTTTCAAGCAGTAACCCTTAGGCTAAAAATCATAGCGATTCAATAGCCAAGCGGTGAGAGCTTCTAATATAGAATCGGCGTACCAAGTCCAGACGCCAACAGGAAGGTTTTTTTTCCCCATTTCAATGTTATATCTTTTCAAACTAAACATTCAAATTCTCAAAAATCTTTCGAATTTGACAAAATATACATTTGAAGGTTTTGTAAGAGAGGCTCCTATTCACGATGTAACTACGAAATGGAACTGCACCCTTACTCTCCATCCATCGTCGATAACCACAAATACGAACTCCCCTTTGTACAAGTACTAATACCAGTTTGGCAGAGTCTTATCAAGGATAAACCTGAATTAACAATGGAAGATGTTTCCTCCGAGCAAAAGCAATGATTCTAATTTGGCTATAGTTCAAACCAAATTATAACAATAAAATGAGGGCGAAATTTAACAGCTCTAACTTGCAGACTACTTACGCTACAAATGATCGAATGAATTCTCAGGTTTCAGAAAAATTAATCTTCGATGTTATAAGAGGGACTAACCATGCCTGACCGGCGTTTCAGATAAATCTCTGTAAATTACCATTTGCTTCCCTGTGTCGTCATGTTTTGAGATCTTTTTCATAGAGCAACGCTTGGGTATCACGGGTAGTATATATGCGTTACTTTTTTATCATTTTGAGTAATCACAACTCTCTGTTTAAATGTTTTTTCGAATGTGTACCTGAAACCAATGCAACGTGTAAAATGTATATGAAGGCTTTGTGCAACATTACATCTTTTCCAGAGGATATATATATATATATATATATATATATATATATATATATATATATATATATATATATATATATATATATATATGTGTGTGTGTGTGTGTGTGTGTGTGTGTGTGTGTGTGTGCGTGGGTGTGTGTGTGTGTATAAAAAATATACATAAATATATAAAAATATATATATATAAAAAAAGAAAAGGATATATAATCTGATGGAAATGATCATAAATTGTGTTCAATTATATTGAAACTCTATTTGAAATGATCACTCGCCATTACACGATGACTATCTCTGGCCTGAACCACGTAAATAGAATAAACAATTAAAGAAAATAGGGCTACTGCAGAAATCGAACTTTTGACTCATAGGGTCACTGCATCCATGAAGCGTTGTTTCTTACAATTGAGGTAACGATATTCAATGACATACAATAAAGGAAATGTGGTTTCAAGACAATCGAGGTGCAGAGTGGCCGAGCTGTCAACAGTATCTGATGGGACGACTTAAAGCTTTGACTGAAACAATTAGTATCCATTTTGCCCAAATGTTGATAGACATGCATCCATCGCTCTACCAAGTTATGGGTATCACCTTGGAGGCTTGGCAACTCACAGTCTATTTAACATATCGCAAACGATAACGGGATAAGTGAGTTGTAATATGATAAGCGCAGCTGAGGCGAAGACAGCTGAAGCCAATATTCACTTTAACATACGGTAATGCATAGACACGCATCCACCCTCCCTGAAGATATGAGTAAAAAGTGCCTGGTGAATAGAGTGACGCCACTTAGGGTGTTTGTTGCCTCGAATTCTATTTTACAAATCGTGAACTTTTGTTTCTGCTGTTGGAATAGTTGATTTGAAGAAAAGTGTTACCGTGCAAATAATTGCATAACTCGTATAATTGATTTCCATCCCGGTTTATTTACTATAGCTTTTCATTTGAAAACCAGGGAAACTTCATTTACTTTAATATCAATACGTCGGACGGAATTAATACTCGAAATCATATGCAGGACTTCGCGTAATTTTGCATTACTTTTTGAGGCCGGCGAAAAATAAAGCCCAAAATCTAAACTACTGTTACAATTACATAGCAACTACACATGGACCCTTAAATGGTCCCCTTCCCCTTCATCTCTCTCTCTCTCTCTCTCTCTCTCTCTCTCTCTCTGTATATCTCTCTCTCTCTTTCATCCTTACCCACCCCTCATCTATCTCTATGGAAGAGGAAAGGTCGAAAAAGAGGAATGGTCTAAATTATCAGCTTGTTGGCCTAATCTTGTCACAGCTATATTTTAGATATTCTACGTTTAATTTCCTACAATTCTGGGCCTGATATTTTGGGATAAAGATTACTCAACGCCAAGCTTCAAAAGAAAACACGTTTATCCGCTTTAGAATTAAACATTTGAAATTCTTCTTTTTAAACTGGAAGCACTGATAACTAGTAACAGTAGGAATTATGATATTTTAGAAAAAAACCATTCACACATGCAGCAATGAATGAAGACTGTGGTATCAAAATCCAGTAAACTCCATTTTAATAAATGTGTTTGATTATATTTTCATTATTTTGGATTTGAACTTTTCATCTTAGAGAACCTTTATAGATTATATGTATAAACGTTGTGATGAAACAAGAACGTTCGAATCCAGAATTTGATTTTTAATTTGATTGAACATTAATTTTTAAAGCATTGCACCCCCATCTCCGATCGTTCCCTACCCCTAAAGTTCATGTAACTGGCAAAACTTTTATGACTCACCCCAAAATACCATCATCACCAAATTGTAGGTCTGGAGCGTTATGCCATTCTAGTTACCTAAATACGGAAGCTTGATATCAACTGCTGCCATCTATTTGCCTAATTGCGAGAGAACTTATTCGAATCAATTTTTAATTCTTCAGAAAAAGTTCATGGAATAATATTTTCGCCAACACTATCAATACTCATGCGCGTATTTACTACCATAGGAATCAATCAAAGTTTCTGTAGCTTCATTGAAATCCACAGAGGTTAGCTCAGATCAAATAAATGTTGTAGGGCTAGGAAGATTGTGTTGCACTAGCTTTCGAAAAAAAAGACGATTTGAATTCATAAAAATCAGCGTATGAAATCTTTGCTTTTTATTGGGTCTATTGGCTTTAGTTCTCTCTGAGAGTTGCCTTAATGCTTGTACAATCTTTCCCCAGGGGATGTGCATTACCGCTAATGCATATTGCCGATGGTAGCTTTTTTCTGTCGCTAAGATATTTCAACTTTGTTTTGTAAACCAAAAGTAAAAGGTTGTTCAGAAGTAACAACGCAGCATGCATTATCGGACAACACAATCTTACTCTTAAGTGTAGAGCTATACATCCCCATGAGATAAGTATACTCACCTGGGTTTTTATACGTATTAGATTATTTTTCATCGGATTTATTCTCATATTTTGTAGCAAGAGGGTGAGCAATGCCCGTATATCAAATCAAGGCAAGACAAACGCCGTACGCTATTTTCGCTTACCGTCTATTTCATGATACCGAAAATGGTACAAAGCGAACTTTAAAAAACGAGGGAAACCTGTAGGTGACTGCTTGCAATGGCCAAATCAGTAATGGAGACGCCCGTGTAAGATGCACTCCCCCGACCTGAGATGCGAGTTCAGAACTTCTCAGAGACTTTTTTCGATCCAGGTTCCTACATCAAAAACGTTCCTTCAATGTATAAAGTTGACAGATGAGTTAAAAAATGAGCTACTATAAAATGACACCAAACAGGATACAAATGTATTATGAAAAAAGCTAGCTTGCAACCTCAAAGTGGGCACAGCTTCAGCCATCCCAGTCCTGGCTTTTTATATCAAAATCTTCATCTGTTTCAGTTTATAAGGATACAAAAATAATTTATCTAAATTCAGATAACTCAGGATTATTTATTCTTCTGCTGGATAATCAACAACCAATATGACGCAAATAATCGTATAAGAAGGAGAGTTTGGAGCTAATTATTTATTCATTCTGTTTGTTTGTTTGGATGATTTTCCGTCTGGTTAACTCTTTCATTGTCGTGCTTTCTCATTGTACACACCTTTTTGGCCTCATTTTTAAAACAATTTTTTGTCCATCCTTCTCTTTGTCTTTTTCAAACCCTTTTCTTGTTTTGTTCTTTTTCGGTACACATTTTTGTTCAACCTGTTCTTCGTCTTGCCTTTTGTCTAACCCTTTTCTTATCTTGCATTTTTTGTTCTTTCTGTATGCTTTTTTTCTCTCTCTTTTTAGAAATTCTTTTGGTCAACTCTTTCTTCGTCTTGCTCATTGTCTAACCCTTTCATTGTTTAGCTCTTCTTTGCTTTTTCTTGTACGCTTTTCTTGGTCTAGCCCTTTCTTCATCTTTGTCAAATAATTTTCTTGTTTTGCTCTTGTCTCTTTTGTTAACTTTCTTGTCTTGCCTTCCCTTGTTTTGCTCAATTTTATCTCAAAAGAACACCCATTTTCTCTAAACTTTTCTTTATTTTGCTCTTTTTTGCCTTGCTTTTTGAGTACACCTTCTATTTCAACCTTTTGTCCGACCCTGCTCAAGTTCATATCTTTCTTGTCTCTTTTTATCACACTTTCCTGTCCAAGCGTTTCTTTGTATTTGTCTAATTTTCTAGTTTTACTCTATTTTAGTTAGCTTCTTAGTCGAACCCTTTTTTGTTTTGCCCATTGTCTAAGCCTTTTTCTTTTGTTTCTCTTTTTGTGTGCCTTTTTAGCCTATCCGTTCCCTCGTTTTGCTCTTTGTCTAAACCTTTTCTTGTTTTGTTCAATTTTTTCTTCATTTGGTCCTTTCTTTTTGTCTTCTGTCTTTTTCTCCTTGTTTTGCTCTTTGTGTGACCTCTCTCTTGGTTTGCTCTATCTTTTACACTTATTTGTTCAATTGTATTTTGTTCTGCTCTCTGCTTAACCCTGGTCTTTTTAATATATATATATATATATATATATATATATATATATATATATATATATATATAAGCCCCTTTCTGTCTTGCTCTTTGTCCAACCCTTTCCATGCTTCGCTTTTTGTCTCACCCTTTTTTGTCTTGCTCTTTGTCGAACCAATTTCTTGTTTTGCCCACATTTATATTTCTTTTTCTGTCCACTTGTTCTGTCAAGCCGTTTTTTTTTTCTTGTGTTGCACTTTGGTGAACTTTTTTGCCTTTCTTTGTTTGTCCTTTTGGTACGTTTTTTTGTTGTTTTTTTTGTTTAACCTTTGTTTAACGTTTCCCTATTTTGCTCTCATTTGTGTAAGCCTCTTTTTGTCTTGCTCTTTGTCTAAGGCTTTTTTATTCTGCTCAATTTTGTCATTCTTTTTTTTTTTCGGCTTTTTTGTTCAAACTTCTCTTTCTCTTACACTTTGTCCAAGTTTTTCCTTTCTCTGCCTTTTTTGTTTCTCTTTTTGGTACGCCTTTTTGTTCAACCTTTTTTTGTCAAAGCCTTTCTTTGTCTTGTTTTCTGTCTAACCTCTTTCTTGTTTTGCTCAATTTCGACTGTTTTTTTGTCGAAGCTTTTCCTAGTCTTGCTCATTGTAGAACCCTTTCCTTGTTTTACTCAATTTTATCTTCTTTTCGTCTGCTTTTGTCTTTCTTTGTCTTGCACTTTGTCTAACCCTTTTTTGCTCTTCTTTGTGTAAACCCATCTTTTTCTTGCTATTTGTCTAACTTTTTTGCTCTTTCTTGTTTCTCTTCTTTGTTTTTTTTTTGTCCCTGCTTTCATTTGTCTAGCTCTTTGTCTAACCCTTTTCCTGTTTCCTTTTTTTGTCTTTCATATCTAGTACTAAGCACTTTGTACTATTCAGTCTAACCAATTTTATTTATCTCACTCTTTATGTGATCCTTTTATCATTTTGTTCTTTGTTCAAACTTTCCATCAATTTGCTCTTTATCTAATCCCCTTGTTTCACTCAATGTTTGCTTTTGTCCACTATTTCGTTTAACCCTCTCTTTGTCTTTGTTTTTATTTTATGTTCCCCTTTTCTTGTTTTCGTCTCTTTTGTTTCTCTATTAAGTACACCTTTTTTTCTAACCGTTTCCTTCTTTTGCATTTTGTGTTATCCAGTTCTTGTTTTGCTTTTCTCTGTCCAATCCTTCGTTTGTTTCTCACTCTGTCTAACTTGTTTTTCCATTTCTTTTTTTTTTTTTTTGTTTAACCGTCTCTTGCTCTTTGTTTGACTTTGTTTTTGTCCTCTTTGTCTTCTGGTTTGCTTTTTCTGTCTATTGCCTTCTGTTTGATGCTTTTCGTCTGATCTCATCCTCTTCTTCGCTCTTTTTTGTTTTGCTTTCTTTGTCTAAACCTTCCTTTGTCTTGCTCTTTGTCCAACCTGTTCCTTGTTTTGCTAAATTTTTTTATTTTTTTCTGGTCTACTTGTTTTGTCTGAACCCTTTTTTGTCATTTATTTGTCTAATCTATTTTTCACTCACTTATTTGGTACGCTCTTTTGCAACACTTTTCTTGTTTCGCTTTTTTTGTCTAAGCCTTTTGTAGTGTTGCTGTCCATCTAACCTTTTTCTTATCTCGTTCAATTTTGTCTGGTTTTTGTCTAATTTTTCCTTTGTCTTGCACTTAGAATTTTTTTTGCCTTTTTTTCGTCTCTGTTTTGGTAAGCTAATATTGTTTAACCCTGTCTTTGTCTTTTTGTCCGCCCCTTTTCTTGTTTTGCTCTTATTCGTACCTCTTTTCTTCTCAGGGTGCTTTCTCGTTCAACCCTTTCTGTCTTGCTCTTAATCAAACCGGTTTCTTGTTTTGCCCTTTTTGTCTCTCATTTTAGTGCTCTTTTCGGGGTAACACTTCCTTTGTCTTGCACTCTATCGAATAATTTTTTTTGTCCTTTGCTGGTACGTTTTTTAATTCAACCATCACTTTATCTTACTCTTTGTCTAGTCCTTCCCGAGTTTTGCTCTTTTTAGAAAATACTTTTCGTCAAACTGTTTCTTTATCTTCCTCTGTGTCTAACCCCTTTCTTGTTTTGCTTTTTTTCCCCTGAATTTTGCCTTTTTTTTTGCCTACTTTTCTTTGTTTATCCCCCTTCTTGTTTTGATCTTGTTTGTCTAACCCTTTATTTATCTTGCCTTTGTCTAACACTTCTCTTATTTTTCTCAATTATGTGTTTTCTCTCGGTTGGCTCCTTTGTCTAACCATTTGTTTGTCTTGTTCTTTTTTGGGGTCACATTCTATTGGACAGGTTTTTTCCTGTCTAACCCTTTTCATGTCTTGCTCTTTTTCTCCCTTTTTTTCTTTTCCTTTTTTGTACTCAAGTTTTTTTTATCATATTCGTCTCTTTTTAGTACTTTTTTCTCTTCATTTGATCGTATCTTAGTCGTGCTCTTTAACAAACCTTTTTTTCGTCTTGCTCTTTTTTGTCTCCGCCTTTTTTCTCCCTGTTCAGTACAATGTCAAGCACTTTCTTAGTCTTTGTCTGGCTATTTTACTGTACGACTCTTTTTTTGTCTGTTTTAAGTACACTTTTTTTTGTCTGTCACTTTCCATGTCTTGCTCTTTATCTCCCCCTTTCCTCGTTTCGCCGTTTTGGTTCCAACCCTTTTTTGTTTCCTTCTTTTTTATCTTTTAGAACGCTTTTTTGCAAAACTGTTTCTTCATATTGCTCTTTGTTCGACACTCTTCTCGTTTCCCTCTTTTCTCTTTAATGAATTTTTTGTCTAACTGTTTCTCATTTTTACCGTTTGTTTAATCCTTTCCATTTTGCCTCTTCTCTTCTTTTTAGTAGGCTTTTTTGTTTAACCCTTCTTTGTCTTGCACTTTGTTCAACCCTTTTCTACTTTACCTTTGTTTGTCTCCCTTTTTGGCAACTTTTTTTTCTAAACCCTTTAATTTTTTCGCCTTTTTGTTTTGCTGTTTTTTGTTCTAATCCTTTTTTATATCGCTCATTTTCATCTTTCTTCTTAATACACTTTTCTCTCTAACCGTTTCTTTGCCTCACTCCTTGAGTAAACCTTTTCTTGTTTTGCTCTTTTTTGCCCTTGTCCCTGTTTTACTCATTCTCTCTAACTCTTCCCTTGTGGTCCGTTTGTCTAACCTTTTTTTCTACTTTTTATTTTGCTCTTTTTTAGTGTGACCTTCTAGTTTAACTTTTTTTTGTTTAGCCCTTTGTGTAACTCTTTCCTTGCTTTGCTCGTTTTTTCTCTGTCTTTTTCACTATGCTTTTTATACCACACATTTTTTAGTCTAACCCTTTCTTTGTCTTGCTCTTTGTTTGACCTTCTTGTTTTGTCCTTTTTGCCTTCCTTTTTTTTGTTTCGCTCATTCTTGTCCCTCTTTGTTTAGTATGCTTTTTAAGTCGAACCATTTTTGTCTTCACGCATTTTTGGCTAATTTTTGGGTCAACCGTTTTTTTTTTTGTTTTTTGTTTTTTTTTTTTGTCTGGCTCTCTTTTTCTCACATTTTTCCCACAATCTCTGTTCTTTTTCTTAATAGTCTAATCTTTCTTCTGCTTTTTTTTTGTTTTGCGTTTCTTTCATATGCTTTTTTTCTCTCGAACTTTTTTGTCAAACCCTCTTTTTAGCGCAGACCTTTCATTGTTCACCATTTTTTGACTTGCTTTATTTGTCTTCAACCTTTTTTGATCCGCTTTTTTGTTTTGCTCTATTTTTGCCACGCACTTTTCCGTCTGGTTTTGTGTGTGTGTGTAAGCCTTCATAGTCTTGCTGTTTTTGTTTTGCATTTTTTGACTTGCCTTTTCTGTCTCATCCTTTTTTGATACGCACGTTTTTTGTCCCAATTTCTTTTTGGTACTCTCATTTTTTGTCTCGCTTTTTTTCACTGTGCTCGACTCTTAATCAATCTTTTTTGTAATACCCACTTTTTTTGTTTCGTTATTTCGTCAGTCTCTTTTGTATCTCACTTTTTTGTCTCATTTTTGGCTCACTTTTTTTAGTGAGCTCGTTTTGTTTTTTGTTTCATTTTCATTATTTTTGATCCATGATTTGGATCTGCTTGCCTCCTTTCCCCTTTAAGCTCGTTTTTTTTGTTTTCTTTTTTTTTTTTTTCGTGGTCTTTCACACTCGCAGCTCACCCTTTTTTGTCCGGCTCTCTTTTTTTGTTTCACCTTTTTTTTATATTGCTACTTTTCGGCTCACCTTTTTTATCACTTTCTTTTTTTAAATTTTTACTGTTTTTTTTTCATTTTTAGTACGTTTTTTGTCTCTCCCTATTCTGTCTTGCTCTTCTGATAGTGAGCTTTTTTTCATTGTCTTGCTCTTTTTTGTTCCTCTTTTACGCTCGTTTTATTTTTATTTTTGCTTCTCCCATTTTTGTCCAAATTTTAGTTTGTTTTTGGGTCACCTGTTTTTTTTTAGTACGCCTGTTTTTTGTCTCCTTCCTCTTTCATTTCACTTTTTTCTGTTTCACTCTAATTTTGTCTAGCACTTTTATATTTTTGTTTCAGCCTTTTTTGCCCCGCTCTACATATACTGTCCTTTTTCGATTTATTTTTGGTTTCCCCGTTTTTTGTCTCACCGTTTTTTTTTTCTTTTTTTCTTTTTCTTTTGGTACACTCGTTTTTTGTTGTTTTTTTTTTTTTCTTTTTTTTTTGTCCTGCTCTGTCTTCGGCTACGTTCATTTTTTTTGGCTTTTTTTGCGGAAAGCTTTTTCCAATTTTTGTCCTTCTTCTGTTTTTTGTCGTTTTTTTTTTTTTCATTTCACTTATTTTCTACTTTTCGTTCTTTAGAATGCTTGTTTTTTGTATCACTCCAATTTGTTGTGGTCTTTTTTTGTCTCACTCTTTTTTTTTTTTTTGCTTTTTTCTTTTGCACGATCGTTTCACAATACACTCGTTTTTTCTCCTCAATTTTTGTCTAATACATTTTGGGTCAAGCTACTTTGTTTTTGCGGATGTTTGTCTCACCTTTCTCGTTTTGTTCTTTTTGTTATGTTAGTTTTTGTCTCACTAATTTTTTCTTAGTTTGCACGTTTTTTAGTATGCTCTTTTTTTGTCTCGCCCTCTTTTGTCACACCTGTTTCTTTCCTCTCACCATTTTTCTTGCTCTTTTCGTCTCATTCTCCTTTTTTATGTCTTTCATTTTGTGCTCGATTTTCGTCTCGCCTTGTTTTGGGGTTGTTAGTTTGTTTTTGTTAACTCGTTTTTTGTCCTTTTCTTTAATGTCCTACCCTTTAGTCTTTGCTTTTTTTTTATTCTTGTTTCTCATGCATTTTTGTCCCACTCTTTTTGTTCCACCTTTCCTTTACTCACCTTTTTGGTCACCTTTCTTTTTTTTTTGCATTCTTTTTTTTTTTTTTTACTTCTAGGCGGTATAAATTCTTTTCGGTGATTATGACTAAGAAGACTAATATCATAACTCAGTCTTCGTATTCTTACTACAACTTTTACTTTTACAACAGCTATTATTACTTCTAGTTCTTCTAATATTTTTACGATTACAGCAACTACGATTACTATGAGGTCGACGATTAATTCGACAAATACTGCAGCTAATATTACCTCTTTCTTGTTTAAGTTTTATTTATCTCTTAAATCTTATGATTCCATCTTCCCTCTCTTCTCTTTCTCTCTATCCTTTGCTGAATTTAAAACACCAAAAATAATGACACGTTACCTTTGAATAAGCAAAGCATTGATTAGCTTGGAGACTGATTGAAGAGTAGAAAGTGAATATAGAATGATTTGTCTGAAAACATGAAGTATATGTATTTCTTGTTTTCATACACATCTTCTTGAAATATATACATATGTCTACACAAATATATATATATGAGTGTGTGTATATATATATATATATATATATATATATACATATATATATGTATATATATATAGGTGTGTGTGTTTGCGTATATATATATATATATATTTATATATATGAATTTATACAATTACATATATAGATGTGTATATACATTTATCTCTCTCTATATATATATGTGTGTGTATGTATATTTCATGTCTTTATACAAATTATTTTGAATTTCCTTTCGTTCTTTTCAATCAGTTTTGCACCTAATCAATTCTTTTTGCATACATATATGTATGCTTATATATGCATATACATATTTAAATATATATGTATGTATGTTTATATATATATATATATATATATATATATATATATATATATATATATATATATATACGTAACCTTATATATGTATATAACATATGTTTATACATTCATATCTTTATATGTTATTGAAATGATGAAATGAGAAATGACAAGTGACTCTCAAGATTTATGAACAAGATAATAAAATACGAAAACAAACCAACAAAAGACTTCCACAGAAATAATGAAAAGCTCGATATTATAAAGACTCCCGAGTAATGAAAGGAAATAAATGAATGCATAAAAACGGAGATGAATTATTCAAAGAGAAAAACCCAAAACGACAATAACAACGGAAATAATGAAAATGACAAGAAAAAGATTCCAAAACGATCATAAGATTTCGTATAAAATACGAAGATACAATACGAGAGCAATAATTACATAGGTACATCAATAGGTCTGTATCCTGAAGAATAAAGTATTTACTTTCCTCTACAAATATTTATTTTTCAACATTATTGTCTCCTTTCCAATGCACTCGATTCAGTGAAGAATATTGATCACATCGGACATTATACAGTACAAAATCCAGATCAAATGTCAGCTAATCACTCCGTCGTTGGCATGCTTGGCCAGAATACACGACTCGCATATGTATGTATGTTTTTACGCATGTATAAATGTACACCTACTCGCTGACTTACGACCTAATCGACTTCTGACCATTTGCACATACGACAAAAATGTGTTGATATATGAAATTTATGTCAATATAAACGTTAAAAGTAAATATAAACATTTGCTTGGTCTAACGTGTGTATAAGCGGTGTATAAGTATGAGTGTATAAAAACCACACTTGTACATTAAAAAAAAAACATACATACTACGCAATATACCTTGAATATTGGTCTTGGTCATACGTATGTATAAAGTTATGACATTATACTAAAGTATACATGTGTATGTATATGTGAAACATAGCAAATTATGTACAAAAATTTTGCTAAATATATTGAAAATGTAGAGTACGTAGAAAATAATCATAAACTAATTTCTGACTTACGTATCTTTCAGGATACGACCTGCTAAAACAAAACACAGTTGTAAGTTTGGGGTTTTAGTATGCATTTATGTTCACACGGATGAATGGATTACTCGTCCATACTCTATATAATAATGAAAATAGTGGATTATTTTTCGACTTACGTATCTCCCGAGATACAACCTGCCAGTCGGAAGAAAACCGAGTCGTAAGGCGGGGATCAGTGGTATTCATTCATTTATGCATGTATAGACGGATTAATCCGTATTCTTCTAAAAAAAAAATAATGAGAGTATTTGAATATTTTCCGACTTATGTATCTCCTGATATTCGACTTGCTATTCGGAACAGAACCCAGTTGTAAGTCTGGGATCGGTGGTATTCATTCATGTATGTGTGGATGAATGGAGTAAGCCTTCATCCTCTAAAAGACAATGAAAATAATGAAATTTTGTCCGACTTATGTATCTTCCGAGATACGACCTGTCAGTTTGAACAGTACCCAATTGTAATTTGGGGAGCAATGGTACGCTTTTATGTATGCATGGAACGATGTATTACTCCCTCATTTTTTCCTTCCATGCTATCACCCGCTTTCATCTCTTATATTTCCCTCTCAACTCTTCATTATTTTCTTCCTGTTTACTATTGTTGGATGGTTGGAAAAGAACTACTTTTATACTACTATCATGATGTCAACGGTTAGGGTGTATATATGGTTGGCAGTTGCGTGATTACGGGACATTACTACAGAGTTAATGCAACACTATTAAGTAAAAAGAAATAGAAAAAAAAGTGAAAATACAATTCCTTTGCGACATTATTAATTTAGAAAAAGTAGTAGGGGGTCGTCTCACATGGCTAAGAGAAGAGTTTCACCCGGTCACTAGGATAACGGACAGTGTGCACCGATGGCTGAATGGTTCAGACAAAAACCTTCGAATTTCAGCGGGGCAAAAAACGAACTCTAAACAGGGAGGATTTTGTTGCCGGGTCGGATGCTGAATAAGTAGCTGCTTGTGTAGATTAACTATTACCGGATTACCATGTCCATCGCCAAGGCGAAAGTGAAGAATGACAGCGGTTAGAAAGATGCTAATAGTAGTTAGTATAAAATTTGCTTGATCTCGCTCTGGTACACAAACAATATTCCAGAGATAAACCAGTCATTCTTCATTATCATCATCAGCTTTTTAGCATCCAACGTTGAACATAGACCTCCCCCAAGACTTACAAGATATCCCTGGACTTGACTAGTTCATCACGTCATTTTTGGCATCTGTTCTCTGGGGATCCACGCTCTGACTTGTGGTGCCAATCGGTAGTCTAACATTCTTGCAACTTGACCATTCGAGTTTTCTGATCAATTCTATGATATTTCTGGCTCTTGTTTTTCCTACAATACTGTTTTGTCTTGTGAACTCTGTATATGATGTCAAGCATATCTCCTGTACACGTCGCATGATCCTCATTCTTTTGGTAGGCTCCATTTTCTACCTCCATAGGTGACTATCAGGATACAGCATTGGTTACAGACCCTTCGTGCTTGGACTAAAACCATTTCCTTGTGCCTGAAGGTTGAGTTTATTCTACCGATAGCTTGCCAAGCTAAAGTGATTATTTACTCGATTTCTTTTTCTTTGGGGGGAATCATGAAGATTCGTCGTCCAAGATAGATATAGGGGTCTATTTTCTCCAGCTCTCTAGGTTTACTGTCCATTCTACCTTTAAATGATGGATTTTTTTTATTTCCGTCCCCGAGAGTCTTGTTAACAGTGTCTTCCGTTTTCCTTATTTTTGTTCCAGGGCTTCTGAATCAATATGCAGCGACCAGTGAGTTCACTGAAAGAAACAATACAGAGAGTTGTCTGAAGAAATACGGCTGCAATGCTACGTATCACCCGAGTCTTGATGAGTGACTTATAATGGAAGTCAGGAACTAACAATCAAAACAGTCAAATTATTATTTTTTTTTCTGTTCTCAAGTTGGCCTGACTGGCTATACATGTTTGTATGTATCACGCATACAAGCCACGCTAATGGTGCTAGAAAACTGGATACTTGAACATTTACTACTTAATATGTCTACAAATAAACTTTTTTTTTGGGGGGGGGAATCCCTTTCTGGAATGTTTTTTATGAGAGGGAGTCAATTTCTTATGTAAGTTTATGCTGAATTGATCCTTTGGTTGGCGTCCGACAGCATTCACACTTGTTTTCTTTTTAATCTTTTGTTTGTTGAAAATTTGGATTTTTAAGCGATAACTACCAAACGAGAATTAAATCATTCATTGATCGCCCCTTATCCTAATTTTAGTCCCGAGACGATTCTATCCAGTGAATAACCAGACCTTTTGCTGGATACCTCTAAAATCACAGTTTCTGGGCCGGGGGAAATCTTGTTGAGTCTTGGGTTTCTTGACCTTTATTAATGAGTACATCAAAGATTCGTATTCAACTACTGAGCAACGACCCAGTGAAAAGCAAAAAAATCACTTGCCTGTAACATATTGCGTGACATTACCAACACAACGTATCGATGGCAAACACCAAACAAACTGTACAAAACATGCAGTTTTTCTTCCCAGTTTTGAGGAAACTTTTGATTGAAAATGTATCAATGAAAGATTGCTGTAAACACAAACAAAAGCAGAGAAATGTAAAAAGTAAATAGATATTCTTATTCTCATGTTTAGAATAAGTTTCGTTCAATAGCTTCAGAAGTGGCAACAAATTCAAATTAAAAACTGCAAAAAATATATCAAAATCAGCATGTTTATTGTTGACGAGCAGCTTGAAAAAAAACTCTTTTGATCATTCCCCTGACATGAATCCATTGGAATACGGGTGGGAAATATTGAATAAGAATTTGGATAAGGAGTTTAAAAGTCTAGTGGCAGACTAAGATTTGCTAAATCACTTATGTCGAACATGGTCTGACATATCTTAAACAGCAATTTCAGTACTTATCAATCCAATGCCAAGAAGAGGTGGTGCTCTTAAAATGGCTACAAAAGTCAAAACATCATTTTGTTCAAATAAAGTTTAAGCAGATGGTTTCCTGGCATCTATCTCTGTCTGTCCGTCTGTTTGTCTGTCTGTCTCTGTCTCTGTCTCTTTGTCTGTCTGTCTGTCTGTCTGTCTGTCTGTCTCTCTCTCTCTCTCTCTGCATATCTGTATGTCTTAATGCTTATCTGGATGTCTGCCCTTGCGTCGATTTCCCAGTTAAACCTGCGGCATTAGAATTCATTTTGGAGATATATATTTTTCCTCATTGATTTTCCCATTGATTTTTTCTTCTAATTTCAGATGATGATAGAAAAGCAAATATTGAAGAGCGATGACTTCGACATATCTTATTTGATTTTCCTTTGAATAATTCTCAAAATATCCAGGAAACAGACTGACCAATCCGTACGTTTGTCAAGTCAACCAGTGTCCCTGTAACTCACAATATATTTCACACGTCTTTCAAAATCAGTAGACCTAATGATCTATCATTTTTTTTTTCTCTCCCTGAGGGCCGTTCCACTCAATTGGTTCCCAGAACTTCTGGTTAATACCTCATATTATCATTCGCAAAGCCAAGCAATTCATTCCCCATCGCTAACTTCTTGCTTTTCTTTTTTCTTTTCTCAACTTTTCGTTTCTTTTCGTTTCTGTGTCCGCCTCAATTTCTGTCTTTTCAACTCTTTTCTTCTTTTTCCTTTTTGATACGCAGCGAACGAAAAGAAAAACCCAGACATATCGACAGCGAGTAAGGAAGATTGGAAGAGTACATATTAACAACAACACACATGTACAGGTAAAAAAAAAATAGATAAAATAAAAATTTGGTACAAAGAACGAACCCATGAAAATAGAATTAAGCTCAAAATAGAACAAGAAATAAAACTTATAAATGAATGAATAAGTGAAAGTTTCAAATCCTGAGTGCTTTAAAAATAGTAAAAATCTGTAAACTTGATCATAAGCTATTGTGTTGAAACAACGCGCCTATCGGTAGTGTGTAAGACACTCAAACACACACACACACACACACACACACTCATATACAAATATATATGAAATGGTTGAATTTGATCCGATAGATTGAATTATGAATTGTGTTATACTATAGAGAAACATACTTGAATTGATCTCCCGTCATTATGCAGTTAATGTGCCACTCAACTCGTAAATATAGTAGACAACGAAAATGGGGCTATCACAGAGATCTAACCTGCCTCCGATAGGGTAGCTGCTCCAATGTAGCGATACTCTTAAATTTGAACTAAACAGCCGCCGGTAATGCAAAGGATCATATACAAATTTCACACCAAATTCTCAGTTCGTTTATCATTGGTCTATTCGCTCCTTTCTACGCGACAGTTATGTATTAGGAAACGAATATATGTGATTCGACAGAGTTTATCATAAATTGCGTTATATAATATAGAAACTTGCTTGAAATGTCCTCTTGTCATTCCAGCAATAACATTATATTCGTTAATCGTTCATTCTATTTTACGTCGTCTACACTGAATGGTACATTAAGGATGTAATGACGGGAGATCATTTTAAGTAGGTTTCTATATGATGTAACTCAATTTATTATTCATGTACATATTTATACATAACGCCACACGTGCATCTATACTTTTGCTTGTATCATCTAAGTGGAATAGCTAATTGAATTCTAATTATAAAGTAAGATATATAGGGACTAATCTTTTGCACATATCTGTGCTTATATCTCGCTTTCCTTTGTCGTTTTCAAAAGCGTTCACTTTGTTTATGTTTTTTTTTTGTTTTGTCTTTGTAGTGTAGTAATAGTCATATCAATTTTTAAAGCATCCACTATTTATGGATCTTGATCCATTAATTTGTTCCAATTTTTAACTAATCTTTGTGAGAAGAACCTCTTTCTTAATTTTCTTTCTGTAATGTACTCCATAGATTTTCGAAAATTCATTTAAGAGATTTTTTTTCTGCCTGGATGTTGATCATGTCATTTATAATTCTAAATGTTGTGTCAAGTATGGAGTCTTCTCCAACCATTTATTACCCTTGCAAATAAGTTTTACAAAACAGTTTCATTGTATTCGGATAAAGAATTAAAAAAATCGCTGAGCAACTAAAAGGTTTTTCTATTTTTGAGTGCAGTGCAATCGCAAAATTAAATTTATTAGATAATGTCGTGTATGTATGTCATATATTCCGATTCATACTATTGATTCTCCTTTCTTGGTTCCACATAGTAATAGATCTGCAATGCATATCTAACAATGACAGGTGCATATTTATTGTCATTTTGTTACAAAACAAAAAAATGGCTGATCTTGAGCGATCATAACTTGTATGCTCTGGATGTCCACTTCACAATAATGGATGATTTATGTGGGAAACTTGCAATGTTGTAAAACTCCCATTGGAAACGGAAGTAAACATCTACTTATATCATATGCCAAGTTTATGTCTATATTTTTTTGTTTGTGACATCAAGGGAAATAAGTTTTATTTTGGTAGGCAAAAGTTATTTTCTTTAGAAGAATATTTCAATATTCCTTTATTTATAAGAGACAGATGATTGTACACAATCATATTTGAACTTTATGACAATTGCTTAATTAAATTGGATTCAAACTTTTTAGTATTCGAAGAATAAAATTACTTATATATCGCCTCGGTAAGTAATAAGTAGAAAAAATGGTTATTTTTGCCCATCTTATTTCAAAATAGCCATCACCGAAGCTACAGGGTTAATGTTATGTTTTGTTTTTTTATATTGTACTTCTAGGGTAAGTTTCATGGTTACTATTTTGGGGGTCAGTGTTTGGGTTACATCAGAATTATTGCCGTTGGCTTCTTCGACTCCATATACGACATCAGTGCTTGCTACTCTGCAGCTGAAATGGTGGCCATTTTGGAACAGGAAAGATCAAAATTGTCAGGAAAAAGAAATAATGATAAGATACATATGGAAGTTCTGGCATCAGGAGAAAAGACCTCATAAAATATTTAAATAATAAATAAGTATATGGAATAAAAGCATTCATGGCATGTTTGTGCACCACGTCTGAAACATGGGAGGAGCGAAGGACGCATATTGGGATTCAAAATCAAACCGTTATTTTTCTTCTTCGACTGAATCAACATAGATAGACAGGAAACTAAACAAAATCCTCATCCAGAGAGAGAGAAAGCTTGCAATCGGGTCGAGAGAGAGAGAAAGAGAGAGAGAGAGAGATAGATAGAGAGTGTGAGAGTTCAATATCTTTCTACTGCTGGCGGCCAGGGCCAGTGACCGGGGCCAACAGCCTCTGCTCTACCTGCTCTGGTCCGACTTCTCTGGTCACCGATCTTTAATCTCCTTTTTAAAGGCAAGGATCACTTTTCTTTTGAAATCTCTTTCACTAGATTAACTCACCATCTTCTTTTACCTGATACTGGAACTAAATGATCATCTTCCTTTTTCTTTTCTATTCCCCCTGTTCTTATTTTTTTTTCTTACGCAATTAAACTTATTATCTATATTTCTTGCTTCGGCCGTTGCTGTTAGAATCCTTATACACCGTCCTTTTTTTTATCAACCCCTTCTCATTTTATTTCCCCTAATGTCTTTTTTAATTAGGTGGCTTTGACTGGCTATCTATCTACGGGGGTTCCAAGTGACCACGTTTTATTTTGACCATAAATCTACTTAAGATGTTTCGATAGTCGTTTTTAGCATTTTTTCTCATCTTCTTATCTTCGACCAAATATTTTAGTCTAGTGCACTCATACCTAAGCTAAAAGTATCTCTATTAAGGAAAAATGTTATTTGAGAATAATATAAAATATTCAGAAATTAAATCAAATATTCGATCAAATAGTCTCCATCATCCTTCATATTGTGACAAGTATACAATAAGCATCTTATTTGGTCTTTGGTATTTACATTATTTGAATTAATCTAATCTTGTTCGTCTATTGATTCTTTTATTCATCTATTCTTATTCGCTTATTCTATTCAGTTTAATTTGCCACTAGCCAATGAATGCAAAAATTGGCGAGTGCAGGTTTCGTGAGCAATAGCTGTATATCTGGAAAAGCGTACATGGCCACAATTTAAGTAGTTTGCGTTCTCTCTCTTATTATCATTCTTTTTCATGTATTGACTGATAACTTTCAGTTATACTTTGTCACAAAACTTCATAAGCGCGTTTATAAAATAAACATTGAAAATAAAATTCATCAAAATACAGTGCGTGAACTTTTGCGTAGGTTTTGCTACGTCCTTTGTGTATATTGATGACGTTTCAAAGTTGACAAGCTGTCAGATGTTTTTGTCCGTTCACTCGTTTAAATGATAATTCCATAGGTTATCAGAGTTAAATCTACAATTAATCTACTTAATAAGTTTTTTTGTTTTTGTACTTCTTCTGCTCTTTTCTTTTTCAACAAGGCGATGATTTGTATGATTCTCCCTTGTCAATTATTCTGTCTTTTTCATTATTGACACGCTACCGTCGGTAAATCTGAATAACATCACTGAAGACACCCCTTATCAACGTTGAAATATTTGTATATTTTCTATCTGTAATGGGGATCAATTTGTAATTGTTTTATGATTAGTATCTTGATTCTGAATTCAATTTTGCGATCTGATAAACTTTAACCTTTTGTTATTTACATTTTCAATTTTAATTTTGCCAATCCATTTTTTTTAATTCTGAAGATTAAGGGATTTCATTGAACTGCGTGTTTTGAACAATAATGATAGATACAATTAATCCAGATGTACGATAATTAGCAAAGTGAATGTGTCTCCTACCCAACTAAAGGATGCAACTGATAGAATTTTTTTCATGTAACTGGGGTGGTGAAATAGAATTTCATTATCATCATTAGTCACCTAACGTCTGTCGTTGAACGGAGACGTCACCACACTCCTCTATCATGGGCGTCGCGGAGCCAGTACTTTCTGAATTTGTCTACCTCGTCTCTCCATCTGATATTCTACCAGCCTCGGTTTTGCATGTGAATATCTATGCTATGATCGTGATGTCCATCAGTTATCTCCCATTTTTGTGACGTGACCAGCACTTTTGAGTATTTTAATGGATTCTAAGATGTCTCTGACTACTATTTTCTCCTGGATGTACTGTGCTGTCTTGTGGTCTCTCCATGATTGGGCATAATCCTTTCATATGCACGTTGAATGTTGAATTGGGCATAATCCTTTCATATGCACGTTGAATATTTCTCAATTTGCAAATCTGTCTCTTGGTTAGGTTCCATGTTTCAGCTCCGTAAGTGACTATTGGGAGGATGCATTGGTTATACACCCCCTTTTTTTTTTAGGATTAATGGGATCTTTGTGTCTTTTTTGAAGTTTGAGCTTGCTCTGCCAAAAGCTTACCATCCTAGGATGATTTTTCGCTTGATTTATTATTTATGGAGATCCGTAGTCCTAGGTTGATGCAGTGGTCTGCTTTCTCTAGTTTTTTGTCCTCGATTCTGATCCTAGTGTTCTTACTTCCGACCTGATTGTTGTACATGATCTTCGTCTTTCTGAAGTTCATGTGTACGCTGATTTCTTGCTCTCTTCATTTACTTCTTCCAGCATTAGTTGGAAGTCATGTCGGTTCTCTGCGAAAGGAGTAATGTCGTCTGCAAATCTGAGATATCTCAGATATTCGCTATCTATTCTGCTTCCTTTATTCTTCCTGTCTAGTCCCCTGAAGATCATCGTGAGGCAGACTGTGAAAAGTTTTGGTGAGCTGCTATCACCTTCTCACCCCTTTTTGGAGTTGGAAGGGCCCCAAGTCTTAATGTAGCCTGATAAAGTATAACATAAATATCCACTCATGTTTTAAAGACTCAATAAAAATGATGAACTTGAAGATGGATAGGAAAATAGTAGAAATCTGTTTGGACTCAACAGAATGATTTTCTCTGTGCTCATTGCTATGTATATCTTTGATATCAACGTTATATAAAATGCATAAGAAAACCAACCCATTTGGTTTTCTTTTTACTTTTCTGTGTTCAGGAACTGTCGGTATATTTTTGAATGAGCAAACCATGGGAAGTGTTAGACAATGCCTTGCCATGCTGACCCATGACATGTTGAGAGGGACTGGCTGATTAGCTATAGCTGATTCCACTGGCCCCTAGCACCATTGTATTGAGGGGAGACATAGGTGTGCTCAGTGTTGTTAGAAATAACAGGGTGATTGAACATTTAACAATAATCCATGTCTAAGCTCCCACTCCACAGTCTACGAAGGAAGAAATAAACAACTTCTACGATGACTTGAACTCCATAGACAAAGATATCAAAACATACTTTAACATCATTGTGAGGGACTTCAACGCCCAGGTAGGACAAACATATAAAAGCTGCATCGGCAAGAACTGATACAAAGCACGGCAAAAATTCCAAACGGCTTCAAAATCATAAAACCTTCTTCAAGAAGAAACCCAATAGAAAATGGACTTTGAGGAGCTCAAATCACGAAACCAAGAACGAAATCAAATACATTGTACCAGATACAAGAAACCCAGTGAAAGACATTCGGATCGTGAAAAAAAATCAATGTAAGAAGTAACCACAGAATTATGAGTAAAATTCAAATTAATATCAAGAAGGAGCACAAGGAAATGTTCTGCAAAAAAACTGCTCCTACTCACGGTACAAAAAAAGTTCACTCGACCCTTCAAGCTAGAATTTGAAAATAGGTATGAACTCCCTACCGAACCAGAATAGTACATCAACAAGCTTAATAACAAAATAGCAACTTCTCTGATTGAAGCTGCATATATGTTTGAGCCAAAGGCCCACGAAAATCATCAGTGAACCCTCAAATATAACCAAGAAAATGGAAGAATGCAGAAATCTCAAGCCATCGACAACAACAGGAGGAAAGATTAAACCGACCGAATTGAACAAAGCATGTAAATGAAACAACGAACATATAAAAGAAGATACACAACAGAGACCTAACAACGGATAGAGACCGCATTTTAAAATGCGATAAAGAATCCAACAAAAACCTCTATTCCTCCAAACAAGAGACACACGACAACAAAGAGGGTATATAAGTTACGAGATTGAAGAATTCCCAGAAGTTACTCAGTAGGGGGTGAAACAAGCAATCAAGCGAACGAAAAATGGAACAGACCAGATAACATCACCATCGACCTACTCAAAAGAACCGGTAAAGTCAGCACCAAGGAACAAGTCATCCTCTCCAAATTATGCCAAAGATAGAGTGGTCCCAGATGATTGGAACAGTATAATCATAAGCTATTACATAAAACGAGGAATCTGAAAGATCTAAACAACTGCAGACCAATAAGCCTACTCTATTGCACCAACAAACTTTTTTAACTATGTGTCCACCTACCAAATCACCAAAATGCAAGATGAAAATAAACCAAAAGAACTGGCTTGACTGAGAAAAAGCTACTCAACCATTGACTATCTCCATACAGTAAATCAACTAAAAGAGAAAGCAGCAGAATATAAAATGAAACCCGTAGCTTCTGTCGACTTTTGACTCAGTAGAAATCTTCAAAGTCATCGACAAGGCAGAGGGACTGTGTATGTTGGTCTCATAACATATATACCTGCATAGTAGTTCATTTATCAGGCTACATAAAGACTGAGCCCTATCAACTCTAAATGAGAGTTAGACAAGATGAAACCAACTCACCCACACTCTTCTCATCCTGCCCCTTTGAAATGATCTTCTGAACCCCAAACTGGGGAAACAATGGAATCAGAGTAGAAGCCGAATACAGGAGTAACCTTAGATTTGCTGATGATATCATCTTTTTTTTCTTTTTTTTTTTTTTTTGATAACATCATCTTTTTGTAAAACACTTTCACGATCTCCATGTAATGCTGGATGAACTGAACAAAGAGAGCAAGAAATCTGGTCTCCACGTGAACTCTAGTGAAACAAATGTCATGTAAAGGAAACATGTTGAGCACAAAGACACAAAAATCGCAGACCTTCAAAAAGTAAACCACTTTATCTACCTAGGACAACGAATATTTATGAAACCCTCAAAAGAAGAGGAAATCAAGCGAAAGATCACTCTACGATGGTGAGATTTTGGTGGAGCAAGCTTTAACTTTAAGAACGAGAAAATCCCATTAGTTTTAAAAAGAATAATCTACAACTAATGCATCTTCCTGATTTTCACCTTTGGAGCCGTAACATGGACCCTAACCAAAAGATCAACACTCAAACTGAGAACATCGCAAAACAGTGCAGTCAGGGATATCATAGAATCCATTATAGAACTCAAATTGCAATGGGCTTGACATGTTGCAAGAATGTCTGACAACTGCTGGACATTACGACATAATGTGGATCCCAAGATCATAAGCAAAACTGTGACGAACTGCACAAGTTCAGAAAGCATTGGCTCTGCGATGCCCATGATATATATGTCTGGGGGAAGTCTATGCCTAAAGACGGACGCCTAAAAGCTGATGATGAAATAAAACGCAATATGTAAATCCACATGATTTACATGCCACCATTTTTGTCGGCACAGAGTTTGTTTCTTTAGATAAAAAATGTTTTGAATAGCTTTAGATTTGATTTTGATTTTGATATATGATGGATTTTAGAATCTTATTCACTTTCTCAATATTCAAGATTAAACGATGCGAGAAAATTTTGGAATCACGAAGAGATGTTCCCAGTCTTAATAACTGAACAACAACATATAGATGTATTAAGAAATGGATATATATGATCAGACAATGATTAAAAATTGCGTTATATTATATGCAAAACATTTTTGAAATGATCTCCCGTCGTTATATGATTAATGCATCACTCGCCTTAGACAACACACTTAGAATGAACTATTAGAAAAAAGGGATTCCTGCAGAAATTGAACCTAACACTGAAAGGGTAGCCGATTTAACATAGAGATGCACTTACCATTGAGCAGTCAGTAACGTAAGGTATTTGTGATCTGACAGAATGATTGTAAATTATAGTTATATTATATCGAAACGTTTCCAGCAGCAGACCAATTTTCTTTAATTGTTTATTCCATTTATATTATTTAGGGCCAGTGATACATTGACAGGAGATCATTTCAAATAAATCTCCAATTAACCTAACGCAATTCTATATATATATATATTAGTCTCAAGATTAAAGTTTTTGAAATCTCAAATGGATGCACCTAGTCTCAATACCTGTTTGTCTTAAACTACAGCGATATATATATATATATATATATATATATATATATATATATATATATATATATATATATATATATATATATATATATACATATATATATATATACCTAGTCTCAATACCTGTTTGTCTTAAACTACAGCGATATATATATATATATATATATATACATATATATATATATATATATATGATCTAAGGTAAGAACTAAACAAAGTTTCTTAAAAAAGAAAGAATGGTTAACTAATAACATAACAAAAGTTTGGAATACTCTCAGAAGTTTGGAATAATCGGGAAGCAGAATCGCTGAAAGTACAGCGAGGACAACACGCATCGTATATGCTTTGTTTGACGCCTCTTGAAAAATGCATAAAAGGCTTAATTACAAGTCACGAACTTCGATTTGAAAAGTATTGGATTTAATCTGGCAAAGGACAACTAATAGAAAAGAAGCTTTTGGCTTGAAATAGAGAAGAAGAAAAAAAAATCTGTGAGACTAAAACTCGATTAAGAAGGAAGCCTTTACGTGTTAAAAGATGGAGAAACTGAAGCGATGTTGGGTTGCAATATACATGGAGTTACCAGAGGCCAGAAACCATGGCACGCAAACATCATTGTTGTCAATTTAGAGTTGAAGAGTCGAAGATGGCGGGCTCAAACGGTTGGGGAGAAAGAAATAAAAACCACAAATTGCGGGAGGGAAAATGATCACGTGATACAAAGAACAGTGTCGGTTGCACCAGTGAGCATGCGCACTTCAAGTGACGTCTACATTGTTATCGGTCATGTTGGACAAACATTCGGCTAGATCGAGTCACGTATGAAGATGTTCTGAACGGGTAAGAGGAGTGAAGTGGTATTAAAAGAGAAGAGATTGAATGAAGGGGAGAAAGATCAAGCCTGAAAGTCAGACCTTAGATAAGCGAGTACTTTTGTGGGGATTAAGTAAAATGGCAGTGTTGGCCACTTTATTTCCAAATATACTTCTGACACTGAGAAAAAGGAAAATATCTCAAAACACCTCAAAACATTTACAGGCTACGTATTATATATCTAAAACCTGAGAAATATATAACAGAATATTTATGTATTGAATGTGAATTTGATGTTTTGGAAGGATAAAGATTAGATGGAGAGAAAGAAAAAGCCTGAAAGACAGGTCATTGATGCGTTAGTTTTCTCACTTTCAGGTGTATACAGAAGGAGCGGGAGTAAACTAGGACTGGTGGGAGATTTCAGTATGTCAACCTGTCAGTCAGTCAGTGGTTGCAATCGGTAATATGGTAGCACATCTGAATAAAATAGAGAAAGAATAAAAATAGTAATAGAGAGGAAGAGGGTGGAGAAAATAAGAGGCAGTAGCTGATAAGAAAGAAGGAAGAATAAAAGGGTTAGAATAACAATAAGTAAAGAGGGAAACGGAGAGTCGGGTAAAGTAAGGTAGAAGTAGATAAGAGAAAAGGGGAGGTAGGGGAAGGGACAAAGGGAAGCCATAACGGAAAGAGGAATAGAAAAAAAGGAAAGAAAAAAAGAAGGAAAAAAAGGAAAGAAAGAATAAGGAGCAACAGAAGGAAAAAATAATGGTTGCAGTTAACAGAAGGAAATAGATAGATAAAGAAAAACGATCGTAAAAAAAGGATTGAAGAAAGATTTTTAAAAAAGCAAAGAAAGATGGAAAAGGCAGAAGGGAAGAAGAATGGAAGAGAACAAGAAAAGAAAAAATAAACAAGCGTGGCTATGCAAAGGTCGATCCTCCTTGCTCTGTTAAAATCTGAAAAGATAAACAAAACAGAATTCATTTCCCCATGCAATATTATTCGAGAACTACAGGTCTTATCTCAACTCTTCTGATAGTTCCTGTAAATGCAATTTGCAGACTTTAGCGAAACAAGTCGACTTGAGTTGGGCTTGAGAAATGGGAGCAAAATCGTCCCCAGTTCTTGCATGCATCACTATATTACTGTTATTTGGTCTATTCATTGTTAGCTGTCATTGATGTTAGATACGAAAACCAAGTCGAAGTTCAATAGTAGGAGTTTGACAAAAGAGACAAGAGACAAAGAAAAAAAAAGGAAGGAGTGAGTGCGAGAGAAGTGGAAAGGTATTTGAAAGAGCGTGGATTGAATGAAGGAAATAAAAAGAAGAAGCAATTTCCGAATGATAGAGAGAGAATAGCATAAAAGAGAGTAGGAGATTGTGTTGAATTAAGTGGTGGGTCGAAAAGGAGTAGAAAAAAGGGATATTTAGATGAAAGGGGGGATTAATTTTTAAAAAAGGTGTGGATAAAACATAAAGAAGGAGGGGCAAACGGGGGAAAGGAAGAAAAGAAGGAAGTAAGGAAGGAGGAAAGAAATAAAGGGAAAAATAATGGAAGAAAAAAAGAAAAAAGAAAGACTGTTCTGGTTGATCGCTCCACATGACCAACACCTTTTAGTAACATGATGTATTGGGGTAATCAGTTAAAAAATAGGGTTATAAATGAATAAGTGACAACTCTTGTCTTTTGTTGGGCAGTGATCACTAAAAAAGTCCGTGGTCTTAAAGTGTGAACGCTGTCGTACACAAAAAGGGTACCAATACAGCATTTACTTACATTGAGATTTGTATCCCCACTAGAAACCTATATCAGAGGGGAATTAAAAAAAAAAAAACAAGAAAGAAAAAAAAGTTTCTTTTGTAGATTTGATAAAGAGTATTTTTAAGATTTTCAGTCCTCTAGCTCCATTGATTTGACTTGTACTCGAGATGTATATATACATACCGCGCCAGCCAAATCCACTTGAAAACTGAAGAAATGTTGATTTCAAATATAATGATGTTGACAGATTTGATTAACAGTTTCTGAAATAAAGAACACGTGCAGCATATGAAGAAAAAGAGTTAAGGAAGAAAAACAGTGAAAGAAAAAAAACCAGATAGAATGAAATACCGAAAAGCAAAAAAAGAGAGGAAAAAGAAATAAAAGGAAAAGGGGGAAAAAATTATAGTTGACAGAACAAAGAAAATCGTGAGCATGGGAAGAAATGAATAGGAAGAAAGTGAAAATTCGCCCGGTTTCATTGTGCCTATGTTTAGCGGCGAGATCCCGTTTAAATCACGCATCAACAAGCCACGAGAAGCAGAGGAAATGAAATACCGTTGTTTGGATGTCATGGCGGATATTAAGGACACAGAAATCAGCATTTGTCACACCAAAGGGATGATTGTCCATGCCTTGTACTTGTGTGACTGGATAAGAATGCAACTATTTGCAACCTGTTCGACTTGAGGGCATAAACACTACATTTCTTTAAACAATCCTCGAAAAATTGTTATTCTTCAATATTCACCATCATTCCGGGCTAGAGGCTTTCTCATATATATATATATATATATATATATATATATATATATATTCCAAATAATGAGATTTTATGCAAAATCTTCTGTTTTTTTTTTGTTTGTCTGCGCTCAAATTGGATAATCTCATTGGTTGATTTACTTTTTGCATTTTGACATGATGAAAATTACGTCATTGAAACTCATAAGACTTCATGTCTGATCGTTAGACATCGAAAAAAATTGAAATTACGATACTTGAATTGCTGAAATCAAATTATATAATAAAATCAAGTTTAAGCTCCTCAGCGCCCATCACTACATATATAACTCCGCCAGTTCTGACAGGTATATTCTAGTTGATATATATATATATATATATATATATATATATATATATATATATATATATATATATATATATATATATATATATATATATAAAATGAAAGTGGAGGAAGGCTCGCTGTGAGCCCATGGAAGTTGCAGAGACTTTGCAGGTCAACCTCTTCCCACAAACTTAATACCCTTGAGGATTCGTGGGCCGCTAGTAGGAAAAGCTATCAAAATAATTCTGTTAGTTGCTAGCTTTACTTTAGATCTGATTAAAAAGGTGGTATGAGTAGCATAACATGCTACCTGGACACAAAGTCAGGGCTTGATCTATCTCGGTCCGGCCGTCAAGGTGAGGTTGTATGGTAATTCCAGGACCCGAAACAATTGAAGAACCCTGGTTCTATCACTGATGATGTGGCCAGGATGCAGCAAACGATGTAAAAAATTTTTAAAAAAATAAATACTGTATTTGACACATCATTTTAAACAATGGACTTTTCCACTTATGTAAGATCCGTGGATATTCTTCCGAGAAAACGTCTCGAAGAAGTTCAAATGCATCCGTGAATTTCCGTATATATAGTTTGGAATTCTTCCCCTCAATGACAGATGACTATCGAAAGAGTTTGAAAGACATTAGTACGAACTTTGGATGCTTCTTGCAACCTTGTAACACAGCAAAAAATACCACATTTGCAGAAATGAAGGAGAATTGATTAAAGAAATGGAACCGACACAGGTATCCGTTGAATTTAATGAATCTTTCTTAAAAGAAAGATTGCTGAAAAAATATACATTATTTGAAATACAAACACACAGGATATATATATATATATATATATATATATATATATATATATATAGAGAGAGAGAGAGAGAGAGAGAGAGAGAGAGGGTAAAACTTCATAGCATATATATATGTCAAGAAAGCTTTACAACTTCAAACATTAAACATATTTTTTTCAAAATTTGTTCGTGTCACTTCAGTCACTTATTTCCTAATATCTGTCGATACAATTTGTGTTATTTTCTTCACTTTTTCCCACCTACTTTGTTATTGTGATACAATGTGTCAATTTCTCTTGTTGGGATCATAAGTTGTTTACCATGTAACCGTTTCGGGGATTCTAAAAACAAAGCAGTTATAACAATATAACACCCCATTAGTGGTGATCAAACAACGCCTCCCTTTCTTACTGTATAGTTCATTTCATGCATGTAGTTTGTCATTTATACTGGGTGTTATGTGTATTGTATATCGATATTATATCTTATTACATATCATTTATTTTTTGAAACAGGGCTTACGTTACCAAAAAATGTATTTAATGATGAAAAATCGGTAAGTATAATAACAGGCGTGGCTCCCAGGTCATGTTATTTTCTATTGAATGCTCACCTATCTGAACATTAAATCCTTTGTGTCTGTTTAAATCTCAGACTGCATTGTATTTATAAAGGAATTTATTGGCCATACAGCTTTGGCTACCTCATTTCACTCCGCTGAGATCCTGAGACGAACGCTAGACTTGAGTTTTCAGTCAAAGAGGTAATACGGTGGGCTCCCTCTCCCTAAATTCAAATCGTTAACGATTTTGTTTTGGTAATTATAGTGTGTTCGTTTATCTCCTTTTTCAATATTGGTCAGGGAGAAATAAACAGATAATTCTATTCTCTCTCCTTTCTCACTCTTAATCAACATACATCTTTATTGTCCAAGCAGCAGATGTGCCGGCGTATCTAATTTCTCTTTACTGCTGATGTGAGATGATTGGTTGTTATATCGATTAATCTAGCTGATCGATTGATCGGTCTCAGTTTTTTTATATATCAAGACTAGCAGAAAAAATATCAGGATGTTCCGTATAATCAGATACACATGAAGAGATGTGAAAACTACGAAACCTATATCATCATCATCATCCTTTTAACGTCCGTCGTTGCACACAGACCTTCCCCAGGATTTGCCTCGCTTCTTTATCGTGGGCGTCGTGGAGCCAGTATCTCCTAAATTTGTCCTGTTCATCTCTCCATCTTGTATTTTGTCAGCCTCGGTTTCGCATGTGATCTCTGGGGATCCATGTTGTGAGTCGTGATGTCCATCAGTTGTCTGCCATTCTTGCAACATGGCCTGTCCATTGCCATTTGAATTTTCTGATAGATTTTATGATATGTCTTTGACTAATGTTTTTTCCATATATACTGTGCTGTCTTCTGATCTCACCATGTGGGGTTGATTCTCTCGTGTGCGCGTCGCATGCTTCTCAGTCTGCCAGTCCGTCTCTTGGTTAGGTTCCATGTTTTATGCACGTATATAAATACCAACGTATACACATATCTATAACTGATATATATATATATATATATATATATATATATATATATATATATATATATATATATATATATACATATATGTATATGTATATTCATTTTCCACTTGGGTCATTGTATAGACATCGATATCATCAAGTATTCAGTTACTTAAAAAGATTATTTAAGTAAATCGATGATCCCAGCATAATAATGTTCTCTTATGAAAACGAGTTAGCAAAAGATTTGTAAAAAAAAAAAAAAAAAGAAAGAAAAGACGGATGAATAATCAAGTGTTGTTGGTCACTTAATACAAACCGCCACGCCACTAACGTAATTTGGCAGCATGACATGTTTTTGGGTGATCAATGGAAAAGTTACTTTTTCGCCTCTTTGGGATAGTGATCACCAATCAAAAGTCTCAATTTTCCCAAAACAGGCGGAGAATCTGCAGGACATAAAATAGTGATAAATATAGCATACTCATGTTGTAAATTGAGACCCCATTAAAAATCTCTTTAGGAGACGATTTTTTTTTTCAATTTTCTACAAATGATAAGGGGTTAATGTTAATATCTTCAGCCCTTCAGCTCTATCAGTGCGACCTGTGCAGGTGGAATATATATATACATAGCCAACAAGCTTGGGTGACAGTTTTGGATGACGGTTTCCCGTAAGAATTGAAGTATGTTGTACGACTTAGATTTCTAATCTCTGTCTTCATGCTAATAAGTTTTCAGACTTTTTATCTTTATTTCTTTACCTTTTTCCTTTAGGGCTTCCAGAAATGTCTTTAAAATATTCTGTTTCTTAATAACAACTTGCTTTTAGCGTTAGAAGCTCATTCTGCTTTCAGGTGAGTTTGACGTAAAGACGCCCCGCAGACCCGGCGGTCGGCATCAATATTTAGTTAATACCTGTAGGAATTATTATACATATTTATGAAGCTTTTAAAATAGCTGCTACCAGCTTCTATATCAGCTAACTGGAGTCATGGAGTTTCCACGAGTGTTAACAACTAAAGTTATCTCTCGCTTCTGCTCTTCTTCAAACCGTTGCAAGTATCTCCCCCATTCTCTCCTTCACCCACCTTTCCTATCTTCGTTGTCTGTCCATGTATTTATATAAGTGTTGTACAAACAGTTCTATTTAGTCACTCAATAGAAACAGCCATGTGAACGTCTTTTGCATGAAATATGGGGGTGATCAATCAAACATCGGAAGAAAGAAGTAATCAAATCATCGGATAAGTTACTTTTCTCGAGTAGTGATCACTGAAACAGTGTAAATTTAAGAGAAGAAAAAAAATGTCCAAATGAACAAAAAGGCTCAAAATAAGGAATCAATTTAGCATAAACTTACATCGCTATTTGACCAAGATGGATAAAAAAACAAAGAATCTTTTCTTCTAAACATGATAGGAGGTCAGTGTTTAAATTTACATTGATAGGACGTGTGCGAATGTTACACATTCAGCCAGCCAGCCTGACAAACAGCCAGCCAGACAAACAACCAGCCAGACTAACTTGAAAACTGAAGAAACTTATGATGAAGGTTTTGGTTGACAGTTTATAAAAATGAATTAGTTTCAAACACAAAAATGTTCCTAAAACCTCTGTAAACTACCTAAGTTTCGTTTCCCTCTCCCTTCCTGCTATCTGATATGGTATATCTCTTCCTCTCCTTATATCAAACCACCTAACTTCCTCTCTCATTTCTCTATCCAACCTAATATTATACTACCTAACATACCCTGTCCTCTCTCTCTCTCTCTCTCTCTCTCTCTCTCTCTCTCTCTCTCTCTCTCTGCCCTAGCACTGAACTACTTAACATTCTTTCCTATCCCCTCTCTTCTTAACCTCCTATCGAGTTACTTAACCTTTCCTTTATGCTATTACTGGAAGCGTAACCTTTGAAAACATGTAAGAATACACTTAATAATATGGATTTATCTCAGCAGGAAATTGCCTGTTTATCTTTCACCGTTATCGAAAGGGGTTCCCAACCTTTAACACAAAGCCTATATCAAATTCGCTTGTATAATAGGCTTGCATGTTATCAATCTTCAGTGAACAGGTACGGTGTTGGAGGACTTAGTATTTCGATGTTTATCTATATTGTCATCTGAACATTTTTAAGTTAAGTGACTTATCAACCTTCAGTCAGAATGACGACAGTTTTAACTTCTGACAACGATGAAAGAGTTATCTTTACATTCCAAATAGGATTTTGGGAATGCTATTTACTGCGTAGGAGAAGTGAAATGCGTTTCACGCCAAAGGAATCATGTATGTACAAAGTCATGTCAGCGAAAAAAATATATCGTCATCAACTTGGTTATTATGGACGAGCAGCTGGGAGGAAGCTCCTTTTAATCATTCCCCTGACGTGAACATCATCGAACACGTGTGAGCAATATTAGATAAGAGCTTGCGTAAGAAGTCTAGAAAACTAGCAACACGTTCAGATTCGCTTAATCTTCAACGGGAAGCATGGTCTGAAATGCCTCAAACTGCAATTTTAGATCCTATTAATTCTATGTCCAGACAAGTCGTTCAATCTTGAGGTCAAAGCAAAACAGCATTAAAACAAAGATTTGCTTGTAAAATGGTGATGTCAAATCAGGTCTGCTGGATGGTTCAGGAAACTGTGGAGGGGTCAAAACATATAAGGAGAGGGAATGTTTTTTCGCAACAGATGCCTCAGACGGATATGCTAAATCAAATCTCTACCCATCGACTGTACAAAGAAACAGGTCGCTGGTGCATTACGAAAGTAATTACTCACAAACGTTTGAGAAGGTTGGGACAAGTGCTAGGAATCGAACAGGACCGGTTCAGGAATAGCTGACTAAAAATGGACACCAACGGGCATAAAAAAAACAAACTATGAGACCCATGGCCACCTGGTGTATAATTATGACACATTATCTAGAAAAGCATGAACCTGACACTGGGAGAGTCATGACATCGTGCCTGGGATTATACGCAATGGAGAGAGCTCGTTGAGGCCATAGGCCCCGTAAGGGGTGTGACGAATAGTATGATAAAACAAGTTGTTGCTCCGAAAACGGCCAAACAAAATGAAAATAAACTTGAAACAAAACTGTTGGTGCTTATTTATATCTTAGTATAGTAAATACGGACCGTCTTCTAATTTCTTGGTTTCTTTTTTAAATAAAAAAAAAAACGACCTTAGAATGTTTCAATTTTAGATATGTCAGACTATCATTTGTATGTCCTCAATATCTGGATCCGCCCCTAAATATACCGTAACTTATGCTCAACTCAAATTCTCATTGAAATGTACATCCTTTGAGATATTGTGTGAACAAACAAAAATTAGTGAATAAATGTAGCAAGGGCC
>OY735206.1:20367006-20394307 GCA_963457665.1 Thysanoteuthis rhombus
ACATTTCCGATGTCGAGTAGTGCAGAATTATTTACCGGCTCCGAGGAGTGACACCTCGGCATCCTAAGGAAAGATCGATGTTTCTATGTGCTGATACTCCCTAGGAAGAATACTGGAGGTGAGATGTA
Organism: Thysanoteuthis rhombus; assembly: GCA_963457665.1. NCBI lineage: Eukaryota > Metazoa > Mollusca > Cephalopoda > Oegopsida > Thysanoteuthidae > Thysanoteuthis > Thysanoteuthis major. Next base: position 20,367,135 of record OY735206.1, read on the forward strand.
AAAGACTGACAACAATGTACCCATGGGAAAGATAAAGGCTCAAGTCCGACATTACTGAAGGGTTATCAAGTGCAAGAGAAACCCAAGGTTAGTCGAAGATTGTTGAAGCTTCGTAATAAATGCGACAAAAATGAAGAATGAGGTCCTAATTTATGAAAGTAACACAGTTCATTCGAGAAATCTAGCCAAGCTTAGATCTGACACAAGGCCATGCTAGTGGAACACAACGTGATAATAGTTTAGTACAGTGGTGTTTAAACTGTGCTCTGTGTTACTCCAGGGTTCTGGGCGACATTTTCAGGGGTTCCACGAAACAAAGTGACATTAAATTCTTGATGATATTACATTAGATAAAAGATTCATTCGTGTATTTTACATGTTTTTATCTTGTTTGTTGAACACAAACGGTACTTTATATATGAGGGAAAGAAAAAAAACTACATTTTACCTTTTTAATAAAAGATGGTCGCTGCTCGGTCAGTAGTCGTTCGAATGTCTATTTGCCCTCTGTAAACTTTATTTTTGCACCATCCCAGGGTGTATTTTCTATTAGGGTTTTTACAAACTCGATGATTCCATAAACAAAGTAAACATTCACTCACTCACTCAGTCACTCACTCACACACACACACACACACACACACACACACACACACACACACACATATACATATATAGGAAAGTTGTTTTTTACAAGTTCCCTAGAATATTCAATTGATGATGCGGGCTCCCTGAGCAGTTGATAGTTGAAAACCGCTTGTCTTGTAGACTAACTTGTTTGTCATCAGATATTACTGAAGTTCCAGAGATATTACATATCCTAAAATTGTTTATCTACCATTAAATATATCATTTAAATCAATGATTCCTAAAATGGATGCTATAGCCCCCCCCCCCCCCCCGTAGATGTAGAAAGACTAAAAAGGGTGCTGGGGGGAGCAAAGGGTGGTAGAAGATGTTGGAAGACAAAGAGTGGCAAGGGGGCTAAGGACAAAGAAAAAAAATCGCCCCCCCCCCCTGCTGCGCACCAGGTCTAATGTCTGGTAAGTTACATCCTAGAGTTGTTTGAAATTCAAATTTTTTTTTCTGATATGGAAAATTCAGTTAACTTAAGTGGCTGTAAATCTTTGGTATAAATAGAGACATATGGACAGGCACCAGGTCAATGTTCTTAAAGTGTTAAGTATACAATTGATACATGATGCCAACTGTGAATGCAAAACATGGACTCTGTCGCAACGAACTGAAAACCAACGCAGAATCGAACTGAGAGCCTTGGAAAGAGCAATGACGATGATAATTCTTAGTGATAGAAAAAGATCAACATGGATTAGGAGAAAGACTCGAATAAATGCTGTTATACAAATAATTAAGCAACAAAAATGGAGATGTGCAGGACATTTGACAAGAAAGTGTTGAATGCAGATGGAGCGAAAAGCTAACCGACTGGTGCCAACGGGACAGTAAATGCAGTAGGAAAAGACCGGACACGAGATTATAGATGAGATAGAAAGGTTTGCTAGTCAGACGTGGCAGATGTTAGCGCAATGGCCATCGTTACTGAAGGAAATGAGGAAGACCCTTCACCGGCAGTTGGTTTATGATGGCAGCTGGTATTGTAGTTTATGATGATGATGATGATGATGATGATGATGATGATGATGATGATGATGATGATGAAACCCACATAAATTTGTCATGAAACAAAAACCTCGCCATTAAACTTCAAAGGGAAAAAAAATCATCTTTCCTGGCATACAACTATATGCGTGGTAAATATCGACAAACAGTCTTTCACATTCAATTAAACCGCGTCGAGAAAACATGCAAGTTTGACTAGATACACGCGATGTTAATTATTTTCATATTAATTAATCACGTACACTTAGGAAATTTTGTACAATTATATCTCCGGTTATTAAATGCTTGAATTTTTAAAACATTTATCAAAAATTAATTACCAATGGATCGTTTTTGGCTGATTGAATGGGAAAGGGGACATACCTTGAAGGAATACTTCGAATCTGCAGTCTATGCGGGTTTTGTTATAGTACGGTTATTATATCACTGTACGGATTGACGCATTAGGTTGGTACAAAAATAATTGCAGTTTTTGTTATTTTAAGCTTTATCTTATTTAATTACGTTCATGTGTGGATTTTACTGTATTCACAAATATTCCTATTTGCTATTTATTCTGTTAATTTAAGGCTGTAAAATCGAGATGGGAAAAGGTAAAGTCGGTCGGTTCATTTTATTGTATGGGTTCATGATGAGACATAAAGCTTAAAAAAACTGCTCGATTTGTCGATAAAGTATTTGGCCATGGGAACGTCAACAAACATACAGCTAAACACTGACTCCAAAAAGTTTTGAAACGGACGTCCTTCCATAATTGACGGCATCCAGTACAGGACAATTATTGAGACAGATTCGTGCAAAACCTCTCGAAAGTTTGTAGAAGAACTAAAAATGGGCCATTCAATTGTTGTTCAACATTTGCACCAAATTAGAAAAGCAAAATGTCACGCAAATGCGCCTAAATTAGTAGCAAAAAAAGCTTGTATGCCGCAAGGATGGCCCTGAAGGCATTGAACAAACTAAACTACGAATATCTACCTCACCATGCTTACTCGCCAGACCTCTTCAACGATCTGGCATGAGCTTTAAACGCCAAATACATTGCTTCCAGGACACAAAAATTCTATGCTCCCGGGGTAAACGGTCTGGTTTCTATTTGGCAAAAATGGGTAGATTCAGAAAGTTCTTATTTCAATTAATAACTTTTATTTTGAGCTGAGATATACTGTATAGACTCAGTAACTAGATATAAGCTAAAAAAAACATTACATTATAATCGAACCTTGAACAGAGTAGTATAGAACAGTACAGAAAATATCTAAATTAATTAATCGTACTAATCAAGGTATCCTTGTCAATCAGTGGCGTCTTCAAGAAACAGTAACTGTTCTGAGCAAGCAAGTAAATTGGCTCCAAATTAAGTGATTGATTTACAATGTGCATATAATGAGAAACGAGGCACTGACTTTGTGTTTACTCTTAGCAACAACCTAACTTCAATTCACAACGTAAAATCAACCTCCGTATAACTTTTAGAGTATTCCGTAAGGAATGAAATAAAATTTCATAGAGTTTGGTAATAAATGATACCTAATAATATTTTATTTGGCTGTATAATATTCCACGAGAAATGATGAAATCTTGGTATGTTTCGTTCAGAAGAAAATTGAGTTTTTATTTGAGAAAAATGGTAGGGATGTGCTTATTTATGCATGTGTGTGCGTTAGAGTGTATTAGCATGTAGGAGTAGATATCGAAGATTGTGTATGTGTGATTGTCTCTTCTCATCTGGTGATTGAGGAAACAGGTCAGGTGTTAGACCTATCGTAGGGTATCATTTTTCTTCCGGTCTGTATTCTAGTCTTCGTGAGCCAAGGGGTATACAACCTCACCGAGGAAGTTCTGGCACACTTTGTCTTCGGGGTATGTCCAGCATGTGTATACTCCCAAAAGGGGTGGCATTCCGAGAATGCTCAAAGGAATACTATTTGAGCACTTATTCTCCACATCAATACAAAACAACTGACGATTATTATCGTAACAGAAACAAACATGTAATTGTTGTTCTTGGCAGTAATCTGACTTGAAGAGGTTATTTTTTCTGCGTGTGGAATATTGGCTCTTAAAACAATTATCAGACAATATTAAATTCTAACTGCAACAAAGATTCTTTTTTTTTCTTGCATTGTTAGTCAGGAATATTTTGATTTTGCACTGGATATGTTTTGTTATTCCGTTTGACAATCTGTGTAAATCAGATACCTGCTTGGAAGAGGAGGAGGGAGACGTGACACAAAAGTAACCAAGACAAAAAAAAAAAAAAAAGAATGAAAATTAGACTAGAAAACTAAAGAGAGAGAAAGATCTAGAACAGATCCACAGAGGGGAACAAATCAATATATAAAACAGATAATTTTTAAAAATGCACTAAAAGTGAATTGAGAAACAAACAAAGCGAAGCACTCATTAACATTAGCCTCAAGTGAAATATTCAAATACTTGTCAACTTGTTTAAAATATAGGTGGTGTTACAAAAGTTTGGGTCCTCTGAGAGTTACTCTAAATTGAAAATGTATAAACGTGTGTCTGTTCATTCATCATAATGAGACAGTATCGCCTATAAATAAGTACACCACTATCAATTTTCCTTATAAAAATGTTAATTTTCTTCTAGACCAAACATGCCAGAATTCTATCATTTCTGGTGGAACATTATACAATCCAAACGAACATTATCAGGTATTATTTGTTACCTAACGCTACAGCATTGAAACACTGTTTCAAAAAATATAAACGATATATTTCATTCTAAATGGTAAGTATATCTTCAAACTAAACTCAATTTTTTTTCTCGAGGGATATCTAAATAAATTTTAAAATAGATAGAACACGAAATGTTTAAATGGTTCTTATAAAGACATAGTTTTCAGTGTACAGGGATTTATTTAAAAAATGACTCTGCGTGGAAAAGAACTATTTCTTTGTTTCAAAGAATGTATCATTAATTTGTGCTAACCTACCAAAGAGTAGCTACAAACTTTTCGGCGACATGAGCAAGAAAACGTGTTTGTCTCAACGGTTAAGCATGTTGGGGGAAACTGCATTGTCTGGGATTGTGTAAGTGTGCTGCATTTCATCGAAGGAATCATGAATGTTTAAGATAACATCAAAATATGTTGCCGTCACTCATAAGATTAGGAAGAAGAGCTATGTTTCAGCATGATCATGATCTATAACATTCCTCAAAGAAAACAACATAGTTTCTAAAGAAGCAAAAGGTAAAAGTGCTCGGTTGGCCTAGCATGTCAAGTGGATTTAAATCCAATTGAGCACTTGTGGAATGTGCTTGAACAGAAAATAGAAAAACGACGACCATCCAACACAACAGAATTTGAAGACTGCATATTATCTGAGGGGGGGGGAAACATTCCAGTGAAAATTAGTTCAGATTTAGTGAGGTCATTGTTATCAAGACTACAAGCAGAAGTAAAACATAAAGGTGGAGGAACAAAATATTGACTTTAAATAACTTCTTTCGCCGGGTGTACTCATTTTTGGATGGCTACATATCCATATCTCTGGGCACAGTGTTTCAATGCTGTAGAGTTTGATTATAGATAATTTGTAAAATTATCTGTTTTGATTGTGTAATGTTTCACTAAAAATGGTAAAATCTTTGTTTATTTGATTCAGAAGAAAATCAACCTTTCTTAAAAAAATGGTAGACGTGTTCTTATTTATGAACGATACTGCTTATGTACATGAGAGCGTATTTGCATGTACAAGTAGACATTGGAGATTGTGCTTCTGTGTTGTTTGTTTGTTTTTTAACTGTCTTCTCCGAACTGCTAATTGAGGAACCAGGGCAGGTGTTTGACCTTTCGTGAGATGTCAGTTTTCTTTCGGCCTGTGTTCTAGACTTACTGTCTGCGATATAGTCAATTAAACGATTACCACTCACGGGCCTGAAACTATCTGGATAGGATATATTAATTAGTGAAGACATTTGGCAAAAGACCGTTGAATATCATGTATATAGGTGATGTGCATTAGTATGTAAGGTCAGAACATATACGTAAGCATGTTGATGTTTATATGCCCACTATGTACTGTGCTGGTATGTATGAACAGGTGCGCCAACCGATAGAGAAACGACACCTACATTAAAATAGATGTTGATTGACCGTTGAAGATTGGAAATTTCAGCTCGATGTCTAAGCTATCCATGAATTAAACTGATGATAAATTCAATATGAACTTATATTGTAAAAGTGACCCTTGTCTAGGAACCTTGGGAGATTGTAAAAAAAAAAGTTTCATCTAAACATATAATGGATAAATGTTCAAATTTCCAGCCATCTAGCTCCATTGATGCTACCTGTACGTGTGATAATAATATACATAGCAAGCCAGTCAGCCAGACCAACTCAAAATTGAAAAAAACTTATATTGACATCTTTGGTGACAAATTAGGTTGACGGTCGAGGCTGTTTACGTTCGATTCATATAATTGCCCTTCGGGAAATGCATGAATCTATCTCTTCCACTCATGCATGAGTAAAGTATCAGGGCAGTCTGGGCTCTTCATAGTCGTTCCATTGTCAATCAAGATTGAATGGGGTTCTATTTAGTCTCAGCTTGTCTCATGAAAGTAGAAAATCTCATCTATTCTTGCCTGGAAAAGGCGCGAATCCATCTCTCCCCAACGATGGAACGTATCTGGTTTTGTCTTATGACAGCAGTAAACCTTACATATGTCTGTTTCCAAATGTCCTTGGTAAATGCATGAATCATCCTCCTCTACTCTTCTAATGCCCCTGAAAAACGCATGAATCCATCTCTCCTCCTCTCCTAAAAGAGGGTCTATCTAGTTTCGGTTTGTATTATGAGATCAGTAAATTCCCTTTCTTTTACTGTTCCCAAACGATAACAAGTGAAATGTCTGTGAATTTATCGCTGTATCAACCTGAGTTTAAAGATATTTCTGTATCTTTTTGCCTGGTCTCAGTATATTATCAAGTGTTGAGGAATGGAGACAATAAATCTTAATACACTGGGCACCGATGGAGATGATGATATTCATAATTCGTCGTGATTTGGAACAGATTTGACAGAAAATCATGTGAAATAAAAAAAAAAAAAAAAACAACATTTAACAAGTGTTGGCTTCCGCTGGCACTTTTAGGGGTGGCAGTTGAGAGAGGGCAAGAGAATGTTTTCAGAGTATATGTTGATACCAGCCAAGAATCATACCATCATTTTATGTGTATATCAAATTGGAGTTACATAAAACAATTGCAGAGCACCATTATCCTTAATTGGCAATAAGTTTCCAACTTTAAACCCCATTCACCCAAGGTGAAAAGGCCTAATCCAGGAAAGGGGAAAGGCTCCGTCTGCCTCATCGTTAGAGTCCTATTTTATATCCATCGTATTGGGCTGTCTTGTGATTCTCTATTGTGCAAGATGGATGGTTCTGAGTTTGAGGACTATTCTTTTGATTAGGTTTCATTTTTTCAGTCATATACGTAAGTATAGCGAGGATACATTGGTTGTAGACTCTTCTTTTCAGGACAAAAAAAATTCTTGTGTTTGAAAGATGAACTGTCGATAGTTTGCCAACCTAGAATAATTTTCCGCGTTATATAGCTGCGGGGTCTCCTGAAACAAAGTGCTAGAGAGCAAAGTCAACTCACAAACTTTTCCTCATGAGATTATCCACAAATTATATCAATTTCTGATCTTAAACGCTGACAAAAGAAATGGCTGTTAAGTGGACCTAACCAATCTTACACTTATGACATTTCTGTATTCTGATTTATTGGAGTTACAAATGGTGTAGCAGTTAAACGGTGTGGACTATAGAATCGACGAGCCAAGTTCAAACTTTGGTCAAGGATGTTAACATTCACGTAACACCAATGCCCTTTGGGAAGGCATGAATCTATCTATTTTCCGCAAGCTAAGATTGAAATGAATAAGGCTGAATGGAAATGGATCTGACCTTGGGACCATTCCAGACAACACAAACACAATAAATATCTAAAATAAGAGATGAAGGTATTGTTCTGTTTAGTCAATACGAATTGGAAAGGATTCATTTTAATCAAGCTTGCTCTGGTGTCCTTGTGATACCAGTGGCGAGGACGGAAGAGATCTTTTGGACCTACTTACCCTAACGTTTGCGAGTGATTCTCTCAAATCGAACTGATCTTGTGTCAAATTCTGCCCTCGAAGAGACACGGCCAAATAAGGTTCTGTGTCGTTCGATTGTTTATCGAGACAGATGTCAAGTCTCGGTTTGTTTTATGAAAGTATTATGTCTTATCTGTCTTGGTTCCCAAATGATAACAAGAGAAATGTCTGTGAATTTATCGCTGAAGCAATCTTACATTGACGAGATTTCCGAGTCTTCAATCGCGATTGGACTTTTAATCTTGACGAATGGAAACTGAAAATATGATTCTGTTGAGTTGTGAAAATGGTGATCTTCGAACTCGTTGGCCATCTATAAAATTGGAAAGAGTGATTTGATAGAAACTTCCTTTTTCAATTTTCAAGCATGTCCTCCTTTTTGCCCATAAAGTTCATTGAACAAACGTATCCATTAAAGATGGTGGAGGTTTTATCTTTTTTTTGTACGTGCATGTGATGTTTGTTCGTTTATTTTGTGTCCAAATGCTTTTGTCCCGACCGTTTTGTGTACGGACTTGAAAACTGGTACCTCAGTAGACCTAAAAATGTTTGTTTTTTGTTGTTTTTTTCTTTTTTTTGTAAATAAATGGCTTTTTTAACATGTCGAGGCCTATTTGTGTGTTTAAAACATCTAGATTCTCCAGAATCTTGTTATTTCTTGGTGTTTTTCCACTCTATTTTTGATTTTTTTCCAACGGAAATAATCTCTAGATTCTCCAGAATCTAAGATATTTCTTAATGTATTTTTTTACTCTGAAATCTTAAATGATGTCGTAAACGGAATTTATTCAAGCTATATTTATTCTTTGATGGAATTCTTTTTACCTGACTCAAAATTTGACGCTCTTCAATTATTGACTGTGATGGCTTCTTTTATATTGTTTTCAAATGATAAGAGAAACGTCTTTGAAACTGATGGCAAAGATATCGTAGATTTACGACAATTTCGTACTTTCAGTACAATGTTGTACACTAATCTTTTATTAGTTCCAAACTTAATAAGATTTATGGTAATGTTTGAAATATTTGATCATTAAAAAAATAGACATTTAACAAAAATTCTCAAATTGAATTAGAAAATCTCAACAAAAGAAGAAATTCTTTAATGAAAAATCGATTCTTTCCCGTATTAGTTATATTTTGAACCGTTTCCACGAATTCCATTTAAATCTGGGTGCTTTAGTGTATTAATTAAATTAAAAAGCTAATTACTTAGTCTCAATGTCAAATGGTGGCACGAGAATTATTCTATCAGCTTTATACTATTCTTTGCACGCTGACTTCTTTAACTTTAAGAAGACGCTGATATCACGGAGATGGGGGGAAGTTTCTTTTTATTCTGAGAATCGCATTTAATAGAGTTTCTTATATGGATATCTTTCCCGAGGGAAAGGTAGGTTTTTTTCTTTGTACAACATGAATTCTCTCCCTTACAGTTAGGGGAGACTGGAGACGGTTTGATTCCTCTCAGAGACTATTCAGACTAGACCAACTAAATTATTATTTATCAAACTTATACCTGTCTGCTAATTTCCCACATCGTTTAAAGATTATTACGTATTATGTATCGTTTACAATATTCATTTGAATGAGAGGTCAGGTGTCTCCAGGGTAAAGACCAATTGCTACATAAATCATACTACATGTTAAAATACATTAAATCTCAACAAGTATTGTTTTTTCGCAATTCATCAATCAAATCAAAGTTATTAATCTCCCTTGTTTAAGCAAAGAATATATGCCAACCCTGAAGTCAATGTACTGACGTTACAGACAGTTTTTTTTATCTCTCCATATTCCAGTTTTAAACAGGAAGAATGGAACAATTTGCAATGTTCCGTTTTCCTTGTCTAACACAGAATTTTATCAAACTTGTATTTATTGTACAAAACTTCAAATGTTTTAACAAATGCAACCTTGAAAGTTTTTTAAAACTTAAAAGTATCAAACTGATTTTTCAAAGTACAGACATTCTAAAATGATGAACTATTTGAAAAGTTGACTTCTACCAACTTGGTGTAGTCGTCCCCATGACAGAACATCATCTGCGAGAAAGTCACACTAATTTTGACACGTATTAACCATATCACTTAGAAGCCAACAAAACAATCATTCAAAGTGAGTTTTGATAAATTGATGCAGACGGTCAGGACAGTGTGATGAAAATAGGCTCATGAAAAAATTACTTTCATAACTTTTTTTTCAATAAATGCAGCAGCAGACGTTGAATGTGTCTTCTGTCCTCCTAGTGGGGGATGTCTGGCTTTGAATGTGTTGTGTGAACGTCTTCACATGTTTCTGACTGGAGAAATAAGACTTGCTGCAACCGTCCCTAGTCTCCCCTAATAGAAATAGAATATTGGTATGTGACTTCACAGGGAAACTCATTTCTCCCGAAATACATTCATATCTATTCCACTTCACTCATATCTCAGTTTTTTTTCTATCTCTTTCTGTTTATTGCATTCTGTTCGTATATATCTCTGCTTATATAAATTGATAAATTTCTATCGAACACAGAATATCCGTAACTATACACATCAGCTCATATGTATTCGCCTCCAATTGTTTTGATTTTGCTATATATCAGTCTACTTATATCCATAACCTACATATACACACACGTATACACACACATATAGAGAGGGAGAGGGAGAGGGAGAGCATCTTTGTGTGTGTGTGTGTGTGTGTGTGTGTGTTTGTGTGTGTGTGTGCATTTTTGTGTGTGTATGTGTGAGTTCGCATATATATTCATAAATGAAATAACTGTCTTTTCAAATTCATCACCGTCTTTTCATACATGTCCATCTGTCGATATTATGGCTCATACGCCGAAATAAGTTCAATAATAAATGATAAGATGTGCTCATAAAAATCCACCTTACACATAACCGACTAACTCGAATAATTCTCTAAAACTTACAAGTCCACGCACATCTATTCCTAATGCAAATATGTATGCATATTTGTCTATAATGCAAAAAAAGCTAATTTGCGTCGAGATGCTGACATTTGCAGTCATTTTATTGCGGTATCGGAATACAATACCGAACAGATATGATGAGAGGATGAGAATGCTATATATATATATATATATATATGTATATATATATATATATATATATATATATATATATATATATATATATATATATATATATATATATATATAATGTGAGAGGGGAGAAAAAGAGAGAGATGATAGTTTGGCACCACGAACGATTTCTTTTTAGAGTTCTCCACAGTATTAGACCGTGTGTATGCGTGCGAGTATGTGTGTGCATGTCCACATATTCTGTAGTGCGTATATTATATATTCCCCTATATTATGCATACCAAAGATTATATATATATATATATATATATATATATATATATATATATATATATATATGTATAATTTTGGTATGTATATATATATATATATATATATAGAGAGAGAGAGAGAGAGAGAGAAAGAGAGGGAGAAAGATATATAAATTATTTGATGGGTTAGTTATCTGTGAATGAACAGAGCTTGATATCGGGGACAGAGCTCCCACTGGCATGAACATCAGACTCACTGCAAAGCACTGAATTATATATAATAGGAATAAGTAACCGTTAGATCCGGGAAGTGTTTCCTCCCATGGTTATCGAGATTTTTTTCTTCGTTTTATTTATTTTTTTTTACTACACACACATGTATGTTTGTGTTTGTCATATCAAACATATTATGCACTATATATACGAATAATATATTTATTATTACTGCTTTTTTTTTTATTGCTTTTTCTCCATCTCTTTCTTGACATGTTATTTCCCTTGATTTATTTTCTCTAGGTTTTACGGCTACTGTTTTTCCATTTTCCGAGTAAAAGGTCACAATACACAACGCTCATTTCAAATGGAACAATAAGTGTCATGGAGGGCGATTCCCAAAATGGACGCAACAAGTCATTTATGATGTAAACAACAATAAAAAAAGAGGAAGGAGAAGGCGGACGAAAGGAAGGACTGAAGAAAAAGAAAGAAAGAAAGAAAGAAAGAAAGAAAGAAAGAAAGAAAGAAAGAGGAAAATAGGAGAAAGCTTGCACAGGAGGAGGTTGGAAAAGGAGGGAGTATGCTGGTACTGTAGAAATGAAAAATGAAAAAGAAATTGAAAAAAATGTAGCTGACACCAAAGAAAGCAAGAAATGGAGTAAAGGAAGAAAGAGAAGAAGGGTAGAATGATACAAGTAAGAAAGAAAAAAGAGATGGAAAAAAGAAAAAGAAAGAAAGAAAGAAAGAAAGAGAAATTGTCAAATTGGCGAGATGAAAAGGGACAACAACAATACAAATAGAAAACTCAAAATAAAGCAAGAATGAAAGACAGAAAAAAAGAAAGTTAGATAAGATGAAAGAAAGAGGGATTAAAAAAGAAGCAACGGCAGAAAAAAGCATGAAAGAAAGATATATGAAAGAGAGAAAAAAGCGAGGAAGAAGAAAAACGAATGAAAAAAGACAAAAGTGAAAATAGAAAGAATACTATAGAAAAAATAAAGGACGTGAAAATAGGAAGAAATATAACTAAAAAAAGGAAAAGAAAAGGAAAGAAAGGGACGATAAAAATGTCTGTTTAGTCACTCAAGAGAAACGTGACAAACGTCTCAGGGGCAATCAATTAAACGATTTTGAAAAATAGATGATCAATGAACGTTACTATTCTTGCTTCTTGTTTGACAGTCGTAAAAAAAGTAAGAGTAAACGCTTCTGGGCACGAACAAAGGGATAAATTTAGCATAAACTTACCTTACAAATTGAACGTCTCTCTAAAAATCTTTGGCGGAAAGGATTTTCAAAAAACAAAAAAAAGGTTTTACAGACATGATAAGGAATGAATGTTAATATTTTCAGTCCTATATCTAAATTGAAGCTATGTACGTGTGATACACGCATTCATGTATACATATATAATCGACCAGCCAACCAAAATTAGAAACTGAAGGGAACTATGCTGACAGTTTCGGTGACAGCTTTGGGTAACGCTTTCTATGACACAAATTTAGACGAAAGGAAGTTGGGGTCCAATAATTCTTGTCCTGTATATAGATGGATCAATTAATCCATAACCTGACACATAGTTTTTTGCTGAATTTCGATCTGAATTTCTTTCAGTTAGTGCTTCATTAACCACATCTTCACAAGGACTGATCTGTCGAATCAATGTAGCTATTAAAGCTGCGTCTACCTTCCCGTGCTTTATTTTGATAGGCTTATAAATAAAAAAATCTAGGTTCTCCAGAATCTATTTTTTTCCGCTTTAATCTAGACATTGTCCAGTGGAAAATGCCAGAATAGAATATGATATGACCATATTTACTCATCGATGGAAGTTTTCACATGACTCCAGATTTTGACGCTATGGTTTTTCAATTATTGACTGTGATAGCGAGTTTTATTCATTGTTTCACCTTGCCCCGTATCAATTTGTTTGTCTTTTATTTGATTGATGTTTGGGCAATCGAGACACTGTTCATCCAGTTTTATACGTCATTTTCCTATCGAGCTTTTGTGACTTCGGGCACCACAAAGCTGCAATTTGGCAGGCCTTTTCCTTGATTCATTTTGTCCCAAAAGTCTACAACGAGAACTTAATGCAATCGATAGCCATCTTTTACTATATGAAAACTGAATAATTTGTTAAAATGTGATAATTTGTTTCTTTTGGGTAAATTTTTGAAATTGGGGTGTTTTTTGTAGGTTATTTGTTCAATGCAAAATATTGCTTTCTTTTCGTTCAAAGGAAAATGATTTTTCACACAACAACTTTTCACAAATATAACTGGTTTTATGAAGTATATACATTTACTTTCATATTATAGCAGAATTTTCTCTGATCTTTCTTTTTGATATCAGAAATATCTCAAAGATTAAATTAACTTTCATACAAATTATGATTTTTTCTCTCTTTTTAATTGACTTACCTTAAGGCATTATTGCTATGGTGAGGTTAACCCATACACCTTGCTGCTTTGCTATGGCCCTATGCCAAAATAGATATCTACCTGTTTCGAAAAGGACGTAAAACGTTAACACAATAATTACTTCTATTTATTGCTTCTGTTTCGTTTGGTCTTGAATTCATAGAAAGGAGATATTTTGTCCATTTCAAGGGAAATAACTTCTAGTTAGAATTATCTCCATTTGTCCCTATGGTATATTTTTTTTTTGATTTTCCTAAAACAGAAAACTTCTATTTTTAATGTTTACCATTGAAGTGTTTTGCTGCCAATTACAAGCAGTTTCAAGTGGTTTATGAATTTAAGACTTAGTTAACAGTTTATCAAAATCTCACAGGCTGAAGGCAGTGCGTCGTTATCGACAGTCACATCCTCTATTCTTCAAGAAAAACGATTCAAACTGCGCAAGAAAGGAGATTTCGTACTTGAGTGGTTTGCACAGTTTGCACAGACAAAGAGGAGCATCATCTTGGCTTGCAACGTGTCTGAGACGACAACGATTTGTGCAGAGTTGCATCATGGAGACGGATTATTCGTCTTCCGATGCCTGCCTTTGGTACTTCTCACCTGCACTTTGTCTCGGGTAGTCTCTTCTTGACCAATCAAAAAAGAAAACCAAGACAGTTGGACGGGTATTGATAGACAATAGAACGATGACTAAGGGCATATCACTCCTCGGTAGTGTTAGTGGGAAGCTAACAGATGCCACACCTTGCTCGAGTGGGATCTGAAAATGTGTAAGGCTCCCTGGAGTATCTTACATCAAAACAACAAATATCACGAGATGAAATAGCCATTTTTCAAAACCCACTAGTTCCAAGTTCAACGTAGAGACAAGTCTGATTAGTCACTCAATGGAAGCCATTACGTGTCTGGTGTCTTTTAGCAGCATGCCGTGTTGGGGATGGAGGTGGATTAGTTACGAAATTTGAAGATGGGGTGATCAATAAATAAGTTACATTTCTCTCCCTTTGTTGGATAACTAAAAAGTCTGAATTTTCAAACAACAAGTGTGGTAAGTACCGGACACAAACTAAGATATCAATTTAGTATAAATTTACATTATGAATTAAATCCTAATTTTAAAAAAATACTCTCTTTTTTTTGGGGGGGGGGATTTAGATAAAAGGAATGAATGTTTAAATTTTCATCTCTCTGTCTCAATTAGTGTGATCTCTACCCGCGATACACACTTAGCCAGGCAGCTACAATCACTTGTAAACTATAGAAAACTACGATGACAGTCTTGGTTGACGGTTTCAAATATCTTAGACCCGGAGCCAAGGTGAAATCTTTCAAAATAATCGACTGATGTATGAAAGATGTTTGATGTTGATAGTTATAGGTTGAGGGGGGGCGCTGCAGTCTCCTGAGCGGCGATGGGGAAGGAGAAGAATCTTATGATTCTCTTTGACCTAGGGGCACGTAACTCACAGTTCAATTAACACGCTGAACCCCAGTAAATCAATATCAAGTCATAACGTATCATTGCTACCGTCACTATTGAAAGATCATAGCTTGTTAAGATGCTTCGATCGGTGCTCGTATTTTTAGTGTAGGTTAATCATATATCTGAAAAGCCGGGTCTCATAAAAACATCGGCAGATACACTCCTTTATTTACTCATATAATGCGCCACGCGATCGTCTATATTTTTGGCGGTAAATTTGTCAAGGGAATGCTAATTATAGAGTAGCCTCATTTACTTATTCACTTTGTTTTTGCAAATGCATAAAAAATCTCGGTTCATTTGCATTGGACATAAGCGAGATAATGCAGAGAAAATAATGTTAAAATTTGTTGAAATTTCTTCGATTTTTAAGTTGGGCTCGCTGGCTGACAGGCTACGAATGTATGACACATGCAGGCTGTACAATGAGGCCAGAAGGTTAAAAAAAAATTGAATATGTACATCTTATAATGTATAGGAAAAAATCCCTGTTAAAAAGATTTTCAGTGAGGGTGGAGAACTCAATTTGCAATTCACACTACTTTTTTTCTGAAGTGAT
Source organism: Thysanoteuthis rhombus (assembly GCA_963457665.1). Lineage (NCBI taxonomy): Eukaryota > Metazoa > Mollusca > Cephalopoda > Oegopsida > Thysanoteuthidae > Thysanoteuthis > Thysanoteuthis major. Next base: position 20,382,901 of record OY735206.1, read on the forward strand.
CAAAGCTTAACAAAAGGCGTGAGAAACTTATTCATCGATCACCCTTTTTTTCCAATTCGTTAACTGATCACTTCAAACACAGTATAGTCCCGAAACACGTTGGTCATGTGACGGTTTCTATTGAGTGATTAACCAGACCTGCTGTTGATATTTTCTCATGTTGCGAAATTATTTGTATCATTTTTTCGACAGCAAATAAGTAGACTATTATATTTACTAATGCGCATTTAAAGACATGATAACAAACATAACCAGAGATAAATAAATAGAGTTTGGGCTTACATAAGTATACATGGAGGTCGCCCTTTTAAAGTCGATTTGATCCTGACCTTGCAATATAGCATACTTACTTCATATCGACAAAAGATGTTACTGAATTTCGACGCTTTGTATATTGACGTTTTATTTTCAAGCTACTCCAGACGGAGACAGGGCATTGTTAGATGATGAAGGCACGAAAAAAAAAATGAGGAAGTATTTAAAAATGCATTTTATCAAAATATAATCGAAATATTATCCTACAAAAGTGTACATCATAAAGACGTAAAGAAAGAGTTGATAGTTTGGTCATAAATTTTAAAAAAACTTATCACAGCGGGTTTGGTTAGTCACACAATAAAAACCTTCACATGATTACTGTATTTTGGCAGCATGGGGTTGATCAATTAGAAAATCAAAATAAGAAGGGATCGATGAATAAATTAGTTCTCTTGCCTTTTATTGGACTGTCTGAATTTTTTTAAAAACCACATGCGGGTACAAAAATATCAACCAATCTATCATGAACTCCCATTGCAAACTTTTTCAGATCTAAGAAGAAGTGAATGTATAGATTTGTAGTCCTCTAGCTCCACCAGTGTGGTTTGTACGCGAGATACATACATATATAGCCTGCTGGATGAACTTGAAAACTGAAGAGACCAATTTTGACAGTTTTGCTTTACAGTTTCTAATCGCAATCGGAATGACCGTCAACAGCTGCAAGATATATTGGCCACAAGATGAAATAAAACAGCTCATTGCTCTTGGTTTTGGAAGCCTATGTACAACAGCTGCTCTACCGATTTAACTAAGAGAGCTTCAGATTAGCCGAATATCAACTCTAACACTTCTCCCTTCATTTTCCTACAATTGCTCGGCGACACATTTGATGTAATTGTTTTCACGCTCTCTAGTAGTATTAATAGCCATAATATCAGGTAAAGGCGTCAGAATGCACAGATTTGGAACGTTAGGGTCAAGGCAACGCACAGAAAATCTGCCATTAGCCACACCATAATCTACCACCATTTCAGCACATGGCCTCATCCCAAACATTAAATACTGCGCATTTTGAGGTTTCTGTGGTAATAAGATGATACTATAATAAAATGAGTAATATTTCTCTCACTTAATTTGTAATAGATAGATATAACCAAATTTCATTAAAAATTCCTCTGGTTTGCTAAGCCGAATCTTAACCCTGATTTTTTACAACCTTGTAATTCCGTAACGTAACGATGAAACGAACGAAGATATTCTATTTCTGTCGTCTGCTTTATTTGTTGGAGAATTCGATGCTCTTACATGCTTGATGGCAATGGGGCTATTTCAATTCAACGGTATTTTACCCCTACATCGTAAGTATTTATTACCTGGTGGTAAGAGAACGTTATAATACTTGAAGGGCCCTACTGACCTGTTGTAGTATGGGGTTGAAGCAGCGAGATCCTATGTATATTTTTCTGGACTTGATAAAGCATTGTCAACCATTATTAATTTCTGAATTCTTGTATTTCTTCCATCTGGATTTTAGTTGCTTTTTGAGTAAATATCGAATATCAGATATGAAGAAATAGCTGTAAGCGGGACCGAACTCGTATCTCTGTTACCTCAGGAAGCCAGTATAAGTCTCTATTTTCTTTCGTTCAACTGCTGCCAAATCAGATATTTGTTTTTACGTGCACTCGTAGTATTTTGTAGTAATCTACAATTAAGGCACGTCCATACTTCTAAGTTATATCAAGGACTCGCCTCAGGTTCCTCACAAATAGCTTTTTCTCAGGAATATATGCTATTTGGAATAAACAACTTTTGAAATGATTTCCCACTGAGAACAATCTGAGAACAAGAGTGAGCAAGTGTGCTACCCAAAGTTAATCTTTTTTTTGAACCCTGTAATGGCTCTTCATTCTGTAATGTTTCTTTCTCTTAAGAACATTTGAATCCTAGGCATTTGTAGTCTTAATTTCAGACATGTCATACGGTAAAGTTTATAATTCCACTATTTTAACTTCGATACGCTATTGTAACGCATTTTACAGGTCTTAATTCGGTGGTATAAATGACTCATTTCTTACTAATTGTTTCATGAGAAAAAAAAGGTCAAAATGCCTGGCTTTGGACGACTAAAACGAAAAGAAAAATTATTCAGATTTTTTTTCATTAGATGAAGGATTGTCAACCATTATTAATCATAAACTTGTATTTCGTCATAACCATCATTTTTTAACCTATGTCGTTTGATATAGACTTCCCCAGGACTCGCCACTTTTCTCAATCGTGGGCCACGAAACCAATACTTTCTGAATTTGTCTAGTTCGTCTCTCCATCTAGTATTCTGCCGGCTTTGTTAAGCATGTGATCCCTGGGGGTCCATGTAGTTAGTTGCGATGTCCACTGGTTGTCTGCCATCCTTGCAACATGACCAGCCCATTGCCATTTGGGTTTGCTAATGGATTATATGATGTCTTAAACTCCTGTTTTATCCCAGATATACTGCGCTGTCTTTTGATTTCTCCATGTCAAAACTGAGTATGATTCTTTCATGTGCACGTTGCATGGTTTTCAGTTTACGGGTCTGTTTCTTTGTTAGCTTCCATGTTTCAGCTTTATAAGTGATTATCGGGAGGATGCATTGGTTATATACTCTTCTATTTAGGATTAATGAGATCTTGTTTTTGGAGGTTGAGCTTGCTCTGCCAAATTCTTGCCATCTTAGATTGATTCTTCGCTTGATTTCTTCTATTGAAGGTATCATGGAGAGACCTGTGTTAGTTACGGCTTAATTTTGGTTGCTTTCCATTGCAACTACCCAGACCACCAGTCTACCGCCATTGATAAACTGTGAGAATAAGAAATAACAAATAAACTCTCGGCGAAACACGAAAACTCCCCCTTCTGCTCGTAAGTCTATCTCTGTTACCATACGAGCTACAGAAGCCTCACGATTGGTAGATGAGCAACTCTCGCCGATAAACCTAAGCTTTATTCACTGCATACAGCTATCTGTCACATTGGATGCTATAGTTTCCACATACGCTAGTAGTATTTGTAGCAGTGATAGTATCTTGAATTTTCAATAGATGGAGCATTGTCAGTCATTATGAACTTGAGACTTGTATTTCTATCATCTTAATTTTAATTGCTTTTACTCGCAACTACAGCTAAAAAAAAACTGGAGATAATATGTTATCGAACTGTCATGAGCCGCTCATTAAATCGAACTTATATAAAGTTTCTCGCGCAGAGTTGAAAAGACAGCAACTAAAACACGAGAATTTTGAAAACATTAATCTACTTACATCGACGCAAATGGAAAATGAAATAAAATACAATAGAGAGAGCAAAGCTACGCAGACAATCTCCTCTCCAAAAATCAATTATAAAAAAAAGAATCTGAGAGAGGCCGACATTTTTGAGAAAAAGTGCAAAAAGGCGATTTTTTTAAAAATCAATTTAAGGCCTTAACGAAAAATTGAAGCAAAGCCGATATTATTTGACCTTTGAATTTTCTTAATTTTTTAAGGTATTTTTTTATATTTTTTTTTGCTTTACTTGTTTTTCTCGGTAATATTTTCGACGTTGAGAACTTAGTGACAGCATTATCAATCAATTTAGAAAAATGAGCGTGGGATGAATACACGCACACACACACACACTATGTATATATATATATATATATATATATATATATATATATATTGTATTGTTATTCATTTTGATATATGTTATTGCTATTTATTTCAATATATATATGTGTGAGTGCGTGTGTGTGTTCGATAAGAAGGGGGAAGCAATGATGAATTATCATTTTGAATTTGGATAATGTCGTAATTTGTTTTCAAGTGATGATTTTTTGTTTTCCTTTTTCATTGATACAGTTTTTACTTTACCCGCTAACAAAAAGTACGAGACAAAGACGAATAAGAAAAGAAATAATGGAAACATTTGAAAGTCATTTAACTTTCTTTTGGTATTGATTTTGCATTGTAACGCCTCGTAGAAACAATGCTTCATGAATCAAATTTCCATTTGTCAACAAGTTATTATATATATATATATATATATATATATATATATATATACATATATATATATATATGTGTGTGTGTGTGTGTGTGTGTGTGTGTCATAGTTTCTGAACAATGACTATATATTTTTCATAATTCTCAATGTAATTCTGTTGTAAGAATTATTCATTTGTCATTTCATAACGGTTCAGGGGAATAAAAAGGTGAGCAAGTTGACACTTGGACTAAGTATCCCTTCATAGCAACCACACAGGCAGTGATAATCATATCAAGTTGTTTTACCCATTGTCAAAATTGACAAGAGCCAGCACCAACACCGATGGCAGCATAATATGCAAATTGATAACAACGGATAAATCTTGCTAATTAATAACGAAATATATACAGTAAGTAATATCTCAGTCAGTGCACTTGATAAGTTTCAAAAGAAATCCCGGACTAAACGAAACAGCGCTATACAGGTCCATTATAACATAGCATGAATATTATATCCAGAGCATCTTTCCCTTACCGCCTTGCTCTCAGTAAGAGTCATTCTCATTGTTTTGAAATATATTATGTTCAGCTTCAGCAAGATGGAATAGATTAGTGCTGTATATCTCATCTGGTAGCAACTTTCTGGGGCAAATGAAGCATCACTTGTTCATGATGTATATCGTTAGATGATAAATTATAATATATGTTTATGTGTTTATCTCATGAACATTGCTTATTAACCCAATGTTCAGTATATAGTAACTGCAGACATTGTACATGGCACTGTCTTTTATCATTATTCATTTCAGTAACTTAACATTACTAAATTTATTACGAGAAAATAATTGGAAAAGAGTAATACAGCGAATCAGCGCTTAACACGGTATTACTGTATCAGGCTGAAAAGGAAAACTTCAGATGGTTTTCTTGTCTGAGCCAGGTCAAGTTACGAAGAGTGTTCATAGATAACAATAAAATACGCCTCTGTATTGACGTAGGAGTTGAAGATCCTAAACGTCAATACCTGAATGCCCCAGGGTCTACCGAAAGAACTATAACCCATAATTTGAGGATGTTGTTTGCGTATAATTAGTGAGACAGGAGTCAGAGAAGTTGAAAATAAAGAGATCTGAATGATTCACACTTTGAAAGTATTTATGTTAAACTATTCCCCGATTCAAGTGTCCAAGTGGTATTTCAATCTATCTATCTATCTATCTATCTATCTATCTATCTATCTATCCATCTATCTATCAATCTATCTATCTATCTATCTGGATAACTTTCACCTTTCCTCCTTCTTTTCTTTTTCCTTTTCCATCCCTCTTCTCATTTTTCTTCATCTTTTTCTGTTTATATGCAGTCAGGCTTCATAGTGCGTGGAGCATCCTGCCATATAATGATTTCTAGTCCGTCATATGAAACTACAGATTTGAAGTATTTGAGGTTCTTCCACTGTTGCCAATTTGGATATTTTACATCTAAATACATCTTGATTGTCAATTTAGATATTTTACATCTAAATTTAAGCCCATGTTTTAGATGGAATATCTATAATCAGTATTTTTCATTTTCATTAAATCTCTTCTGAACTGCTGATACAAAAAATCTTTACCGTTGACACCGCACTGCCTTATGTGCAATGACCAGTTGTCATGCATAGTAAGTACACACATACACACACACACCACACACACATACACACACACACACATACACACAAAAATGCACACACATGCATCGAGGTCTAATTTAAGTACACTAAAGAAAACTATGTGTTCTAGGATATATCAAGATAATTCGACAGCTGATCAATGTAAGAAGTTAATATTCTACAAATATATTTTTCAGCGAACCAGGCATCTGAATTGTTCGATACAGCGAGAACTTTAATAAAAATAAGTTTAAAACAATTTATACTACACATATTTTTTTAATCTAAAATGAGAGATCTAGATTTAGATATAAAATATCTAAACTGGCAATAGACTTAGATTTAGCCATAAAATTTGTAAGATTACTCTGATATAGAATATCTAAGATGGCAGTGAAAGTAGATTTTGATATAAAATTCTCCATGTTTGTCGATGTATCTATTTAGATATAGAGTATCTGAATTGGTAATCCAGAAAAATCTCTAAGGCATCATTCAATACGACGGACGGAAATTTATCATGATTAGCAACAGCAGCAGCCATTTAGCGACATTGACCTTCCCCAGGATTCGCAAGACTTCTCTATCATGGGCTGTCGCAAAGCCAATATATTCTGAACTTGGCTATTTCGTCTTACCATCTTGTATTTTGCCGGCTGCAGTTTCGTGTGTGATGTCAGGGGATCCACGTAGTCAGCCGTGATGTCCATCGGTTGCCTGACATTCTTGTAACCCGACCAGTCCATTGCTATCTGAGTTTTCTAATGGATTCAATGATATCCCTGACCCCAGTGTTTTCTCTAGTATACTGTGCTGTTTTGTCATCTCTCTGTGACCACTGATTTAGTTTTGTGATTTCTCTCATGATAATTAAGACAACACATTATTAATCCCAGTCCTTTTTAAGCTAATATCATATACTTTCTTTTCTCTCTTTTCTCTGTCTCTGTCTCTGTCTCTGTCTCTGTCTCTCTCCCTCTCTTTCTCTCTCTCTCTCTCTCTCTCTCTCTCTCTCTCTCTATATATATATATATATATATATATATATATTTCTGTCTTCTTTCCTTCTATCTGCATACGCATGTACACTCTGACTTGCACTCTCCCTGTCTGTATATGCATGCACCTCCCATCTTACTTCCTCTCTCCTCACTGATATTCATTCTCACTTTACTTATACCCTTGCATTCTTCTCTTCCTTTCACCCTTCTCTTTTCGTTCACTAACCTTATTCTATTTATCCTATCAATCAATCATTCAATCATTATACATATATATATATATATATGTGTGTGTGTCAGTGTGCATACGTGCATGCGAATAGACAAGACGGAGACTTATAGGCGTGAACAAAGACTGGAAAATGATAGATCTATTGATTGATAAATCGATTGGTTGGTCTTTTATTGCTCTCCTATGGAAGATAGATGAGAGACTACTGAGTTACAGAAATTGTTTCATCTGCATACATACATATATATATATACATATATATATATATATATTTTTTTTTTCTCTCATTTTATGAATCCATTTTTGATATGCATATATAAATGCATAGTGATTAACAATCGGACTTCATATATCTGTTTCTTAATATGCAATGCTCTTCTACAGGAATAGAGCCCTCTTTCGAGGATGGGAAATTTATGTGTGAATAAATATATCGCTTGAATTCAGCCTTACTGAGCATCTAGTTCTGTAGCCCAGGGGCAAGATATTGGCCTCCGGGTCTGAAGCGAAGGTTTCAATCCTGCCTCGTGGTATTGGATGGTATGATGGAAAGTATAGCCACACTGAAGAGATGTAATACATCGAAACAGCTGTCTGTGGATGACATATATATATATATATATATATATATATATATATATATATATATATATATATATATATATATCATAAACAATGGACAAAATCTGTCAACAGAGATTTCTCCAGTTTCCAAGTCTGTCTATCTGACTGACTCTGTTGGTGGATTAATCACTATTTATGGATAAATCGCACGTATACGCTTCACTAATGAGTTCCAGGGATAAATATCCGAACATTCACTCGTATAATCTAGAAAAAGCTTTTTGTTTTTGTTCTTAACCTCCCTCGTGAGTTTTCAGTTGGTGAATGAATCGATAATGCAATTTCATCTTAAATTGGTCCCTTGGTTTGTGTCCAGCAGCATTCACGCTTGTTTTCTGAAAATTCGAACATTTTTTGTGATCACTGCCCAACAAAAGATGAGAGAAGTAACACATTCATGACATGACCCCTTTTTTCCCAATTTTTCGAATGATCTCAACCCCACGTGGTATCACGTGACAGTCTTTATTGAATGTCTAGGCAGACCTGTCGATACATCGATCGAATGATCAACCTTATCGCCCATAAAAGATTAATGTTTCTTTCATTGCCAGCCTTATGGTTCCCCACGTCTCTCCCATTCCAATCATGCTAGTAAAATCTATTTATTCCAATCGATTAATCACACAATCATTCAATTAACCATGGGCATCCTTTAAGGTAAGGTGCTCAAACAGGGTATCCCACTTCTTTTGCTTTATCAGGCCTTCTCACTGAAGGCAAAAGCGTTTTAAAAGATCAAGGGGTCAATATGAAAAGTGACAGCTTAGGGCAAGTGCAACACCCTGTCGACGAGTGAAATACTTACTGTGTAACAGGGTTGCCTCCGAGATATATTCTGAATGTTTCTTTTCGTTATCTTCCTTTTCTGCCTAGAAAAATTGCACTATGTGTTCCTGCAATGGATCGATTATTCTATCGAGGAGTTTGGATCTGTAATTGGACGCAGCAGAATTTGGATCTGAAAATTTCACCATACAATATTCAATTTATGCGAATAATATTCTTCACTAAATTAAGTGCAATGACATCAAATTATGTTGAAATGAGATAAATATTTGTCATGTAAAATAATTATTTTTCCATTGTAAGAGTATCATCATCATCCTTTTAGCGCCCCTAATGGAGAATAAACCCTCTGCAACATTCGACGGACAACTCTACCATGGGCGTCGCTGAGCCCAAACCTTCTGAACTTGTCTAGCTTGTGACTATATCCTCTTTTCCAACAGGCCGTTGTTCAGTAGAGATTTCTCAAGATCCACGTTGTGATAGCCAGTGGTTGTCGGACATTCTTACAATGTGACCAGCCCATAACAACTGAGTTTTCCTATGGATTCTATACTCCGGATTCCCGTTTTTATTCCTGTTTTTATCCACTGATCTTTTTGTTGGCTGTTACGACGTACATTTAGAACTTCTCAAATATTCCTCTGTGTTCGAGGAGTTAGTTTTATGATTTTGTGGCTGCTTATCAATGCTTGGTATAGACAATTATGGGGCTCCAATGAGTAAATTAATAGTAATCTCGCAGCGCCCATGATCGGAAGATTTGGCGAATCTTGAAGAAGACCCAACGACAGACGTGAAAAAATGTTGCTGCTTCTGCTACTACTGCTGCTGATAATGACAATACTCCCTATTACTGTTGGAAACCATGCGTCTTATATGCCGGTAAAACCAATATCTTCATCAGTTAAGTTTATGAATCTATATCTATCCTTGGTAGCCCACCCTTCTTGGAAGATTGGAGCTACTCTATTTTTCTGACCATGTTTCTTCACATTCAATCTGGTACCAAATTTAACTGAACTGGACCTATTTGGTTGATCAGATAGTTGCACATTTACAAGAGTTGTGGGCTCATACTCATGTAGAAGACAAACTGTCGAATGCTGATTTCGAAGGCAGAGAGTTTCTAACTACTGACTGAGACTGCACAACTTTATTACTCTGATATACGCTTATAAAACCTTATGTTGGACTCAGCCCAGCTTGATATAAATCTTTTTACTAGTCTATCCCTGTGGCAAAATTTACGCATATAAGCGAATTTCTGTGAGGTGATTTAGAAAAAAAAAGATACTACCTGTATGTACATAGAGTTCATAATGAATTTGGTAATAATTTCTATCCATGAAAATGGAACGTCTTATCAAATAAATCGGGGGCGGAGGTTATTAATAAAGTATCTGAATTGGATTTAGTGGAAGAGTCTATTTTTTGAAATGGTGGGTTCAGGATATTTTTTATGAGCTAAATTGTTATTTTTGTGGAAAAGTCCAGTGTTACAGACAGAGAAAGCGAAAGAAAAAAAATCACACTACGTAGTTGATACTCTTGGAAAAAATCACGGATTTATTCAAAATTGTACTTCTGTTGGACTCTCATGATTAATTTTGTCGTTGATGTTTATTTCACAATTCAGGTTGCTGTTAGTGAATAAGCAATGCAGATTGTAAATTAAAAAAAAAATAACATTCTCGGTAAGAGGAACTCCTGTCTGTTTTGGCAAAAGGAAGTCTGTTTAAATAAATTATTAAAAGAAAAAAAAATGGAAAATTTTCAGTGGAAGAGTCCATTGTTTGAAGGTGTGGGTAAGGGAGATCTTTTATCAGCGAAATCCTCACCTTTAAGAGGAACAGAGCATAGCTACTGACAGAAAACCAGTGTTCATTATACAAGTAGATCTATTTTATCGATTGTAATCTGTATCAGGTGGCCTTTATACCGAAATCCCTGATGCAACGCGATGTAGATCATAGATTGCAAGAGGTTCAAATTGCACTATTGACCTTCCTTCCTGTCATTAAAAGGTCAACTGATTCAACCCCTAAACCTGATCGTTTGCCAAAAACTGTTCATTGAACCTAAAGAACGTTTATTCTCAATTTACCTCGACGTGCTAAATCATTTTCAGATTCGACTTTCATTTCCCCTTCTTTTTCATATTTCATTCATCTTTCCTTTCTTTTTTCTTTTTTTTCATTTCTTTCTTCCTATTTTATTAGATTTGTCGTCGCATACTTTCTACTTTTCCTTTTTCTTTTTGTTCTTATTTTTCTTTTCCTGTTTCTTCTGCTTCACTGTTTAGATGTCTTCGTTCAACTCCTCCCTTCCCTCATCATTTTGTTCTACTATCCACCTCCACCCACTCCACCATCTCTGCGTACTTCTTCTTTTCATATCTGCTTTTTCTTCTTTCTCCACTCATTTCCATTTACCAGAATGTTGGCTACCATTTCTTTCTCTGTCTTTCTCATTCTTTCTTTCCTCACGTTTGTTACTTTCTTTCTCCCCTTTCATATTCCATTTCTTCCCGTTTCCTTCTTTCCCCCCATTTTCTTCCTCTTCTTTTTTTCTGTCTTCATTCACCTTCCACTTCCTTCTACACTTTCATATTTGTTTCTATCGCAAGTATTCAGCGTCTTTTGTTGTACTCTCCCATTTCTTTTTCTTGCCCTTCCTCTCCTCTCTTTACCTTTCAGTTTCATAATTATGCATCCTTTTCAACGTTCCTTCATCATCATCATTTTGATTTTCATTATAAAAATACTTTCCTTTTTCTCTCCTTTTTCTTCTTTTTCTTGTTCTTTCCTCCGTTTCTTCTTCATATCCCTCATTCTTC
>OY735206.1:20394507-20402007 GCA_963457665.1 Thysanoteuthis rhombus
AGACGGAAACAGGGCAGGTCCATGGTCATGAAGATGGCGAGAAAGTGGGTGAGGGTACAGATAGAAAGACGTACGGATAGATTGAAAGTGCTGCAAGAAAAAATATATATACAGAGAGAGAGAAGGGGGAGAGAGTGAGGGACATGACAAATGAAAGAGAAGGAAGGAAAAGGGGGGTGCATGGATATAAAGACAGAGAGGAGAGAATGTAGCTGAGTCAGAAGGGAGAATACATGACTGTGACAGAACAGAAGGAAAATAGAAGGGTGCATATATATAAATATATATATATATATATATATATATATATATATATATATAGAGAGAGAGAGAGAGAGAGAGAGAGAGAGAGGGGAGGGAAGAGGGAAATCGCATGTGGATGGTGATAGAGAGAAAGATTATGAAAATGCAGAGAGAATAGAGGGAGAAGAGAGATACCTGTGATGAAAAAGAAGAAAAAGGGGTACATAGATATAAAGGCAGAGAAAGGCTAGAGTATATGTCTATGAAGATATAAATGAACGAGAACTATGAGTAACATAGAAAGAGAAAGCAAAAAAAAATCTGTTATGCAGATGAAACAGTCAGTAGGTGCCAAGAAATAGCATTGGGAGAAAGAGAAGAAAGAAAAGACAAAAGAGGTCAGCATATACACTGAGAAACCGAGGCTCACAAACAAGCATGATTCATGATAACTAAACCTTGACAAGAGTGTTTTCCCCCTCGAGAAGCAGTTACCTTTTGTGGCATAAATTCTTATCGCCACTGACCAAACATACATCACAAGTTCACTGTTCAGAAAACGTAAGGGAAAAGAGTTGGGCGCCGTTTTTGCCGGTCACTGAGCAAGCAATATGAAAAAAGATTGATCACGGGACAGATACGATCAGTTTGCTTTCAAGGGACCGGCCCTTGATTCATAAGTCCATACAACTGATGCCGCGAATGATAGACAAAGGCTCTGGGCAAAAAGCCAGGGGAGATAACCGATGCATGAAAGAAAGATGCGAGAATGTAATAACGAACGGCAACCTTCGACAAAACATGGCATTTTTTTGGATATCTGTATGCACAGTTCTCAGTAGAACTGTGAATTTATCAAGGTAAAATATCTGACTTATTTCAAATATATTATTATCCGTGATATAATACTAGCTGATAACACCCACTCGGGATTGAATTTTAAACAGGATGTTTACTTCATACGGTTAGAGAAAAAGATAAAATTCGGTTTAGCTATTCCTACGTATACAAAATAATGGTCAAGTTTTAGATCATACTCGCTTTGAAAATTGACCCAATCACTAAAAACTTGAAAAATGTTAGAACTTTCCAAAACTGATATGCTAAAAATATGCCCTAGGGTACCATAAAATGACTTATGCGATGACAGACGAACGGGCAAAACATTGTTGAATCATATTGAGGTATTGAGCAAGTAATCTAAAAAATAAGATTGATCGCAGGGCAGATAAGTGCATTTTGCTATCGAAGGATCGGCCTGTGATCCATAAATCCACGTTACTGATACTGCGGATAATATACAGAAGCTTTGGGCAAGAATGTGTAGGAGCGTACGGTGCCCGTAAGAAAAATGTGAGAATATTATGATAAATGGTATAGTCCGGCGATATATTGCATTTTGAGTAGGGGGTATGTATGTGCAGTCTTTCCGTTAAATTTTGAATTTATCAAGGGAATATATCCACACACACGCATGCACTTACACATACATATATGAATTATTTCAAACATATTCATACCAGTAATATGCTACCTGAAAACACACCTGAAGGGCAGAATTTTGAGCACAATGTGTACTTTGCGCGGTTGAACAAAGAGATAGAGATTCGGTTTAGCTATTTTGACACGCTCAAAATAAGGGTCTAGTTTAGTATCATTACTTTGTAAATCGAGCCTATTGCTAATAACCTAGGATGGAACCTAAAATTTATAATTTTCCAAAATTAAATGCAAAACAGATGATCTGGGGTTCAGAGAAAATATAGTTGATATAACTATAACCTTCCTTGACTTATTCGATGACAAACAGACGGACCATCATTTGGTGCATTGAGATGTAGAGCAAGCGATTTGAAGGAAAATAAAAAAAGATTGATCACGGGACAGATATGTTCGGTTTGCTTTCAAGGAACTGTCCCTTAATTCACAAGTCTAAGCAATTGTTGCTGCGAACAACAGACAGAGACTTTTGGCAAGATGCCAGAAGAGTTAGGTGACGCATGAAAAAAGATGATAGACAATAACAGCCGACAGCATGGGGCATAGATTTTGTGTTTGTGCGATGTCTTTTCATAAACCTGTGAATTTATCGAGGCATAAGGATGAATATTTTCAAAAAAACATTGATATTAGTTTTCCATTGTTTATTAGTTTACCCGTCCCGACAAAAATGACATCAATAATCATGTTTTGCATAAACGCTTAGAATAAGAAGAGATGTGAAACTAATTCAATTGAACTGATATTGTCACAGAATTCAAATATCATTATGTATAATGGTCTCTCTCATACAACTAACGAAGCAATAGTCCACACAATTGATTCTGCGTATAATAGACGGAAACCTTCGGCGAGAAGCCAAACGGACCAAACGATGAATAAAAGAAATATGGGCGAAGATAACAATAAACATTGCCTCCTTACAAAACATATTTTTTGTGTTTCAAGAGCAATCTTCCCTTGAACCTGTATATTCATGACGGAGCAAGTATCCAGCTTTCAAAAACATATTGATAACAGTTATTTATATCATTATAGTTTACCCTAGCTGTCAAAACAGGATAGCAATGTGTGAATAATTTTGCAATTGCATTTTTGTAAAAGCTTAGACTATGGAGAGAAGGTTAGAAGCAAATATGACTGAGATATTGTCACCGAATTCAAATATTGTGTTCAATCGTCTTTCTTTTACAAATAATAAAATGATAAAAGAATCTCCTAAAGGTAGTCACTCATACATTGAAATATGGAAGTTATTTCCCTTGGCAGTGCAGACATAAATATCTAGCAATACACTTAGGCGTTATTCATGAGTCTGAACAATTGGTGCTGCGTATAATAGGTGGAGGCCTCGGGCAAGGAGCCAAAGAAACCAAACAGCGCATGACAAAAATCTGGGAGAAGGTAACTTCTTACAACATATTTTTTGTGTGTATTCGTGTGCAATCTTTCAGTGTACCTGTGTACTATTTAGATTATATCAATACATTATATGGATATTCGACCAGATCGTGTTGGATCATTACCCAAATAGGTGACCACCTGGGAGTAGCAGGTGCCGAATGCAGCAACGAGATTGTTCTACGTCCGTCGTAGCCTATGCCCTGCAACCGATTAACAGATTATCTTGCCAAGTTAAGACCGGATTTTGCACCCGGTCTTTCTTCACACGCATTCTGCCATCGAAGACATGTGACAGTGAGCTCTCTTGTACTTGTATGATCACGAGGGGGCGATAAAGTCATGTCACATTGATATCAGCATTAGTTTATACTGGTTAACTAATGTCGTCAGAGTTAAAACGGTATTTTTTAAGTCACTTTGCAATGAAGCATTTTTCATGGGACTTCTTTTTAAAAATATCAAAGACATTATATTGTTCTACATTTTCATGTTCAATCAGAATGAAGCTGGATTTTTTTTTAAAGAATCCACTAGAAATAAATAAATAAGGAGACTACTCTATATTGAGCATTCAGTAATTATCTCCCTTGACAAATGTCACGGGGAACTAATAACGTCATACACGAGAATTTTTACATTAAGCGATTAATGAATTCAATGTATATTCAGAAAGTAGGAATCATGAAAACCAATTGAGCAGCCTTGAAATGACGTGGCGACAAATCAGAGAAGACGTTAGTGCAAATCAGTGAACGATCTCCTTTGGGGTTCCTCAATTGGTAGAGACACTATTGAGAACCAGATAAGCAAACTTGATGTGACTTGGCAACCAATCAGAGAAGACCTTACAATTCATTAATGAACAGACTTGGTTACTCTATTGGCTGAGACAGCGGCGAGTTTGTTCTGTGTGACTATCGAACTTACAATGACAATAGATTGTTGGACAAAACATTGCATCCTCCTGATCTGTCAACGCCCATGTATTAAAGATTTGGTTTCCTAGATTTGCTGGCTTTTCCATGTCAAAAGTGCGGAGAATTCAGACTGTGAATGAGATTAAAGGGAAGGCGTCGGTGCAGTGGACGGCAGACAGTTTTGAAAAATTGAAGGGACACTGGGATTCATCATACTGTATTTTGTTGAAAATAGAATGTTTTTTCCGAAAATCTTACCCTAAAATCTATGAAAACTGATACCGGTGAGTAATGGTTTAAGATTCCTAGACTGACCCCAAAATTCGATAAGTTCAGAGACCTTCCTTCCTCAAAATATCATTGAAATTAATGGAGAACTTTTGGGGATATTGTGGAACAGGCAGGGAGACACTAGTGAATACATACATCCCTGCCGTTGTAAGAGGTACAGAGAAAATCTGCTTCAGTGCAAATCTATCTCATAAGCCCTTTGGCATAAAAGCCGGTACCTCTTACCCACCAGGTCTGGGCGATAAGCATTAAAGTTTGCAGATAAATATTTCAACACTTTAAACTTTACTGATTTCTGGAAAGTCTGTCTTTTTTGTTGTTCTTTTTTTTTTTCAATTATACTAACCTGCAATTTTATGTTGAATGGTCGTAAATCAATACGAGGTTAATAGAAACTGTCATCAATACTGCCAACATTGGTTTCTTGGTTTTTTTCGAAGTTGATTTGGTTGGTTAGGTGTACATGTATGTAGCAGGCGTATATGCCACATCAATGGAGCCAGAGGGCTGAAAATTCTTGCTATTATTCTTCAATATGTTTATTAATCTTTTTTTTGTTTCAAAATTTCCCCTCTAAATAGATTTTTATTGGGGTAAGTCCAATTTGCAATGTGAGTTTTACTTGAATCAATTCGTCATTTTGTATTACACTCGTGTTTTTCAATGATTACAGTCCAACAAAGGGTGAGATCGGTAATTCATCTCCTGATCACCCCCTTTTTCCAATTTTTAATCGATCATCCCCAACATGCAATACTGTCAAAAGACATTGGTCACATGACCGTTTTCTATTGAGTGACTAACAAGACCTGTTTCATTTTTCTTTGTATTGCTTTTTGGAAAAGTATCTTAAGCAACGCCCTCTGATATTAAGTACCCATGCTGCAAAAAAGAAAATAAAAGTTTCCTAACTAATAAATTCTTGGCACGTTGGTGCGATTAAAATACATCAGAGATGTATATAGAAGGCAAATGTCAGTTACGAAATAGAAACTTAGTTCCTTGTTCATAACACAGAATTCAATCATGGAAAAACGAAAAGCATTAAAAAGCAAATAACAGACAAAATATATACAAACCCAAATGTATTTAATCGGAGAAAGGAGAAAAATTAAAAGCGAAAACAAGTCTGGTTAGTCACGAAGTAGAAACTGTCCTAAGACCAACGTTCTTTGGCTGCATGCCGTGTTAGGGTGATTAATTAAAAAATGGTGAAAAAAGCGTTGATCAATGAATAAAATACTTTTCTCGCCTTTTGATGGGCGATGATCACTAGAAAAAGTCAGAATTATCAAACAAAAAACAAAAAAAAAACAAATGCGAACGATGTTTGACTCAAACTGAGGGACTAATTTAGCATAAACTTATGTTGCAAATTGTACCATTCCCACAAAAAAACCTATTTGAGGGAATTTTCAAAAACAAAAGAAGTGTCTGTTTTTCTTCTTGGTGGGGGTAATATAATAAGGAACGTTTAACTTTTTAGTCTTCTAGCTCCTTTAGTGTGACTTAAATGCATCATGCATACATACATAACCAGCCAACGAGCAAGCCAGTTCAACTTGAAGAATAGAGAAACATGTTGACAGTTTTGGTGAATGGTTTCTTATTCGAACTAAAGTGTCTTTAATAGCTGCACAGGACAAAAATTAAAAGTAAAAACAAATCATCAACCAAATAGAGAAAATATCAATTTTATGATTTTTTTACACTTGCACTTTCATTTGTATGGAAAGACTGACAAAGCAAAATTTACGAGAAATGTGACTCGTACAGACTTTAAAGTGCAGTCTTTTGACATGTAACCATTAACGCCTATCGCACTTTTATTTGTACGAAAGAAGTGACTAGGCAAAATTTATGAAAAACGTCCAATCGGAAGGCGGACTCTTACATGCTTGAAAGTGCACCGGACGTGTCTTTTTAACATGTATAGCCATTAAGACTACACCTAGCTGTTTCTGGTATTTATTTTATTTTCTAATCTCTTTATTACCATTAGCTATGTCCAAAATGAGGTGCAAGGTTGTCGGATGGGCAGCGATATGGAAAATGGATTCGACGAGCCGAGTTCGAACTCTAGCTTCGACAGTTCGCACTCATTTTGCATAGAGGCACTTGAAAAGGTATGAAACAATCTCTTCTCTTCACTAAGGATAAAATAGCAAAGGATTTGATGAGTAGAGCCACTCAAAGTGCTTGGAGCTCCTAAATCTATTTACACTCATCGCAAACCGAGCGAATAAGTAGTCATGGGATAGGGTAAAGCCTAAACAAGAACGACTGAAGCCGTAGCCAACATAAGACTAATTATTTTTTTATTTGTACAAAGATACTAAGCAAGATTTATGCGAAATGTCCATTTGAGTGGTTGACTCATACAGACTTCGAAGTTCACCGGACGTGTCTTTTCGCATATAACCATTAAGTTTTCTCGTGCATTTTTTCTTTGGTGGGTCACCCGTTTGCTGTAACCAAAAACCGAAAATTCAGACGTCACAGAAACATAGATAACATAACTTGAGAAACGAAGTGAGAAATTGTCAAACCCCTGTCCAAGTTTGGAGCTGAATATAAATGAGCATCGAGACATTGTAATAAAAGAGCCGGGTGAAGTGAATGACACCACTTCAGGTACTTGTTGTTGCCAAGGTATCTATTTTGACAAATTGCAAATGGACCGAGAATGTAGTAATGTAATGTAAAAAGGACGACTGAAGCCATAAGCCAAGCATAAAGGCACCACAAACTCTTTCTTGGTACAAAAAGAAACTGACTCAGCGAATTCAATTGAAAATGCGCAATGGAACGGTCGATTCATACAGACTTTAAAGTGCACCGGACGAGTCTTTTTACATTAAGGTTTCTTGTACATTTTTTTTTCTTAGAACAGACAATTAAAACTGTCACCATACATTTTTTTTTCAGTCAAGTGAGTCTGGCTGGCTGGCTGGCTTTGTCACGCATAAAGGCCATACCAATGTAGGTAAATGGCTGAAAATTTAAACATTCAATCCTTGTTATGCCAAAGGAGAATTTTTTTTCAAATTCCTCGAAATAAGTTTATAGAGCCAGACCATTTTAAAAAGTATTTATATCCAAAGTTTTTTAGTTAGTTTCCATATGTTTTATTTGAATTTTGAAC